>OX454416.1:115573841-116117500 GCA_949715475.1 Microchrysa polita | reverse complement strand
CCATCCCAACTTGACTCACCAGCTGCATAAGTATGGTTGCGTCAAACCCATCTTCACATAAACACATTCGCTCAACATAAACAGGATGCATCAAACCATCCTCACATAAACACATTCGCTCAACACAATCAGGATGCATCAACCTCATCGTAACATAAACACATCTGATTCGCATCACAACATAAACATCACATCGAAGTCGAACGTATAAGCACATGTGCATCATCATTGCAGATGCAGGATCAACATTAATTTAGTATAAGCAGACGAACATGTTTTAGTTTAAGGCAGTCCTCATTTGTATTCGAATTACTTCGTATCAGTCCTCAATAAAGAAAAGTTCCTCTTTCAACAAATCGGTTATTTTATTAACAACCCGCTAGGACACACACGTAATTGGCGCAGTCGGTTCTTCGAACAAAATCTATGTTCCAGAAAGTGGAAATAGAGTTTCGATTAGTGTAACTAGTGGAAAATTTGTGCTAGTAAAATTAAAAAAAACATTAAAAAAATAAAATCTTTCAAGGACCCCACCAGTGGTAATCCTTTTAGATACATTAATACAAATCAACTCTGTTGGACCCCACCAGTGGTAATCCAATAAGAGAGTAATAATACAAACTCCAAAGGACCCCACCAGCGGTAATCCTAAAAGAGTTAATAAAATCATAACATCATAAATTAAGTGATTGTGATTTAAACAAATAAAAAGCCAAAATGTTGGAAGGAGACTTACCAGAACTACCAAGAGAGGACGAAAATCTCGCATTAAACGTGGATCCCCTGAAATATGTCGCAAGCATCCCCGAATTTGATGGAAGAGAAGACATCAACAGTTTCATAACCAAAGTGGATCGCATTATACCACATGTAAGGAGGTACAATAACGATAGCCAACTAATAATCATGGAGGCCATTTATTCAAGGCTAAAAGGTAAAGCAAGACAACTAATAGAAATTCACAATAATGTAACTAATTGGTCCCAGACTAAACTCCTATTAATGAATAATTTTTGTTCACATAAAAATAGTATGAAATTATATGATGATTTAAGAGCACTTAAATGTACAGGCACAATTGCGGAATTTTATGAAAAAATACAATACAATTTAAAAACATTAAATACAAAAACCAAAGTTGAATTAGAAACTAGAAATTTACCGTTTACCGATCATATCGAACATAATTTGAGTGCCGCGTTGGAAATTTTTAAGGGCAAAACCCCCGAACCGGTCAGATCTATGTTATACTCTCGAAATCCTGGTTCTCTTGAAGAAGCTTTCAGATTGGTTCAGGAAGGCAATTATACAAATTATACCAGTAATCCTCATAAGAGAAACTATTTAGGAAAAAATAACAATTTCAGACAAGACAGACATGACGGACATGAACATCAAAAACAATATTATAACGTTCAACCCCCTCGTCCAGTTCAGCATAACTTCGTACCCAGAAATAATTATTACCGAAAACCCGAATCCATGCATAACCATGTTAGAAGTACTCAACAACGTTTTAACCAAGACAACAGGTTTAATCAATACAACAATTTTGGAACTTCACAACAAACTAGAAGAACCTTCCAAATGCCCCATTATTCCCACACAAATCAGGAACCTATGGAGGTCGATAATTCTGATCAGTATCGGAATAATAACTTACAAGAGGACTTAGCCGAAAATTTTCAGCTAGAAGCCTCGGAAACTCATTACAATTGCCATATGTAAAAATTCGTACAAGACTTGGTTTCATCCGCTTACTCGTGGATACTGGAGCCACTCATTCTATATTAAATCCTGGAATTTGTAGTCCTGACAAAATTTTTGACTTAAATCAACCAATTTTATTAAAATCAATTAGTGGCATAGTCCCTATTGCTCAACAAGCAATTATTCCCCCTCTAAGTGAATTTAATTCACCAAATAAAATGAAGTTTCTAGTTACAAAGTTTCATGATAATTTTGATGGACTTATCGGGAATGACAATTTGATCCCTAACGAAGCCATCATAAATTATAATAAATCTACTATTACACTTAATAAAAAAGTGAATAAATTATATAAAAATAAAACTGACGAAGAATCAGAAAACTATAATACAGTAATGGAACAATCTCTAGAAAAACTAGAAATGGAAAAATCTCAGGGAAAAATGATTACTAGAAGAGATAATCATTTAAATATGGAAGAAAAGGAGATGCTAGATAAACTCATTAAGGAACATAATGATGTCTTTTATCAACCTGATTCCAATTTAAGTTTTACAAGTGAAGTGAAACATAAAATTAAAATGACAACTGATAAACCTATTTATACTCGCACATACCGTTATCCTCAATGTCATGAAAAAGAAGTTGAAAAACAAATTAAAGAATTACTATTACAGGGTATAATACGAAATTCAAGTTCACCATACTCAAGTCCCATTTGGATAGTACCAAAGAAAGCAGATGCTTCTGGTAATAAAAAATGGCGCATTGTTATTGATTATAGGAAAGTCAATGAAAATACAATTGACGACAAATACCCAATTCCATGTATTGATGATATTTTAGGGAAACTTGGTCAGAGTCAATATTTCACAACTATTGATCTTGCTAGAGGTTTCCATCAAATTGAAATGGACCCTGCTGATATTGAAAAAACAGCATTCTCAACAAACAATGGACATTACGAATTTCTTCGAATGCCATTTGGTCTTAAAAATGCACCTTCCACATTCCAGAGAATGATTAATGGAGTATTGAAGGATCACATTGGTAAAATTTGTCTCGTGTATTTAGATGACATAGTAATTTTTTCTACATCCCTAGTTGAACACATAAAATCAATTAAAACTATTTTCGAATGTCTCAGAAAAGCAAATTTGAAAATACAACAAGATAAATGTGAATTTTTGCGTAAAGAAACTGAATTTTTAGGTCATATTGTGACAACAAAAGGTATTAAACCAAACCCAGAGAAAATTTCAGCAATAACTAAATTTCCATTACCCCGAACAAGTAAAGAAATAAAATCATTTTTAGGCCTTGCCGGATATTATAGGAAATTCATTAAGGATTTCGCTGCAATCGCAAAACCACTTACATTAAGACTCAAAAAGGGCTCAAAAATAAACCCAAATGATGCAGACTTTGTAGAATCTTTTGAAAAATTAAAATTACTTATTTCAACTGAACCAGTATTAAAATATCCCGATTATAATAAACATTTTACGTTGACAACCGATGCATCCAATTTCGCTATTGGAGCCGTCCTTTCACAAGAAGGACACCCAATTAGTTTCGCATCCAGAACTCTCAACGAACATGAAATCCAATATTCAACGATCGAGAAAGAACTTCTTGCAATCGTTTGGTCAACTAAGTATTTTAGACCATACCTTTACGGTAGACGTTTTACGATTAAAACAGACCACAGACCATTACAATGGTTAAGTTCAGTCAAAGAACCCAATTCTAAGCTTCAAAGATGGAAAGTTAAACTTGAAGAATTCAATTTCGATGTACAGTACATTAAAGGTAAAGAAAACGTAGTCGCAGATGCATTATCACGTGTTGAAATATACGTAAACAACTCAGTTAATCAATCCAATTTAGCTACAATTCATAGTGCACAAGAAGATGATACTCATTACATGCAAATTTCCGAAGGACCACTCAATTTGTTCAGACACCAAATTATAGTTAAAAAAGGTAAAATTGATAAAGTCACAACAGAAACATATAAAAAAGCTAAAACAATTATCTGTCAATTAAAGAACCCTTGTGAAGAAGAATACAGGAAAATACTTATGGAACATTCACCTAAATTTGGTAAAGTAGGAATAATGTTTACAGATGATACAATTTTCAGAAATTTCCAACAGGAATACATTAAATGGAAAAGAGATAACAAAAATATAATTTATATAAAAACAAACTACAGGCTTATGAATGCTTCAGATGAAGAAATAAAAGAAATAATTTTGAAAGTACATGTTAAAATGAATCATGCAGGAATTAATAAAATATACTCTGAAATAAAAACAAAATACTTCTATCCTCATATCAAAGACGAAATAGCTAAACTTATTAATAATTGTCATTTATGTCTATGCTCCAAATACGATAGGAAACCTATAAAAGAACCATTCAAACTTACTGAAACACCTCGAAAACAACAGGAAATATATCATATGGATGTTTGGTATAAAACAAAAACTGATCTTTATTTAACTTGTATCGATAAATTCTCCAAATATGCAGCATTAGATAAAATTAAATCGAGAAATTGGGTAGATATACTAAATGGAATCAAAAACATATTGAACATAATGGGAAAACCAAAGAAAATAATACTCGATAACGAAACAGCATTTAAAACAGAAATAATTAAAAACTATTTTCTACAAGAAGAAATCCAAATACACTTTACTACTGCTAACTACCACACTGGAAACGCAGATGTGGAACGTTTTCATAATACTTTAGCCGAAAATCTTAGAATATTTAACGCAAGACAAAAGCAGAAAGAAACCTTATTTCATGAAAACCCTTTGACAGAAATTTTACATTTATACAATAGAACTATCCATTCAAGCACGAATGAAAGACCAATTGACGTACATCATGGTTTAGGTAACAATCCAAAAATATATGAAACACTTATTAAAAACAAGGAAAACAGTATTAAAAATTTAAATAAAAATAGACTAGAAAGAGATATAAATAAAAATTTCGTTAATGCTAACCCTAAAACCAAATTAGATCCAAGGAATAAATTCATTAGAAGTAATGATACAAGAAAATTTCACAAAAATCAACATTTAGCCAAAAGAAAATTTCAAAATTCAGAGTTAATAACTCCCTTTCGTTCCAGCAATCATAATTCTTCTACTGATACTGATACCAGTCTCGTCAACTCAGGTAATAGAGATGACCAACATTGCGGACGGAAACGGTTACATATTGGTACAAAAAGAAAAGGTACAATTAATAGATCACTACACCCACATAATTCACACAATAAACTTGACGCTTTATGAAGAAAGTTTCAAAAAGATAGAAGGAAACGTTGAAATTCTGCATTCTCTTAATTATGACTTAACTGATATTGCCCATGAACTAACTCATTTAGAACATGAAATTCATTCATTATGGTTACCTGGAATAAGCAAAACTAAACCAAACTTGTATGGCAAATTAGCAAAACTGAGCAGAACCCAAAATAACCCATATACACCTGTAAACTCTCCAGAACTATGTGAAACACTAGGACTAAAGACTGACTGTAAGAAAACGAAAAACATTAGACAAAAACGTGGTTTAATTAATGGTTATGGACGATTGTTGAGTTGGATAGGTGGAGTTATGGACGATCAGGATGCCTCACGTATCGAAGCACATTTTGCCAACCTTGATAAAAATCAGAAAGTTTTGAGAGAAAACCAGGATAAACTTTTGAAATTCAACACTAATTTTGACAATCAAATGAAAATTTTAACACAAAAATTTAATAAAAACCAAAATGAATTGAAAATAAAAGTAAATGAAATACGTAAAGACAACAATGAAATTAAACGTAATTATTCTGCATTTGAACAAAAAGTAAAAATTCTTTCAGATATAAATCACTTTAACGAGCAAATTGAAAAAATCAAAGAAATAATATTAAATTCAAAAATTGGAACATTAAATCGTTATTTAATCGAAGATGAAGAAAGCGATATATTTAAAATAACTATAGATAAGTACCCAAAAATAACAACCGCAGTTGCATTTAAAGAAAACTATATACTAATTGTAATTGGAATACCTCAATATGTTAAAAATAAATACCAAAAATATACTATGGAACCAATTCCAAATAAAGACAAAAATTTACAAATTGTAACAAATGTAAATGAAATATTAGAATATAATAAAACATTGTATTATCCATCAGATACTTTAAATGATTTAATTGAAATAAAAGAAGAATGTATAAAAAATTTACTTCAAACAGAAATACAAAATTGTAAATATGAAATGAACTCAAATTTTACTGTTAAAAAAATAACTGAAGCCATAATTGTAATAAAAAACGCTAAAAATACTAGAATTCAACATAATTGTAATGAAGAAAAAAATAATGTAACAAATATTGTAAGTCATAATGTACTTATTAAATTTGATAATTGTCAAATAACTATCCAAGAAAAAACATACAGAAATTTGAAAATTCCATATTTTGCCCATATAGTATTACCAAATATTAATAAAATAAAAAACTATACCGTAATAAAAAAGTTAACTTTGGAAGATATAGAATGGAAACAACAAAATTTTACAACACTTCAGGATTTAGAAACATTTGAAGATAAATATGAAAAACAATCATGGATAAATTACTCATTTCTCACCATTGTAATACTAATTGTAATAATTTTAATTTTCAAGCATATGTATTATAGAATAAGAAATAATAAGATTAACATTAACATAACGAAACGAGAAGCCGAATTATATGCAATTGAATCACCTGAAATTATACCACCTCAAGAGGACGTGTTACCCATAAACCTACCATTAGCAGAGTTTCGCCAGGAGTCGAAACCTAAGGAGGGGCGAGTTACGTCACCGCTACGACAACCCCATCAGCCATCCCAACTTGACTCACCAGCTGCATAAGTATGGTTGCGTCAAACCCATCTTCACATAAACACATTCGCTCAACATAAACAGGATGCATCAAACCCATCCTCACATAAACACATTCGCTCAACACAATCAGGATGCATCAACCTCATCGTAACATAAACACATCTGATTCGCATCACAACATAAACATCACATCGAAGTCGAACGTATAAGCACATGTGCATCATCATTGCAGATGCAGGATCAACATTAATTTAGTATAAGAAGACGAACATGTTTTAGTTTAAGGCAGTCCTCATTTGTATTCGAATTACTTCGTATCAGTCCTCAATAAAGAAAAGTTCCTCTTTCAACAAATCGGTTATTTTATTAACAACCCGCTAGGACACACACGTAATTGTCTACTTCTGGCGATAAAACAACATGGACGCATCAACCCCAACATTGCAAATCTAATCTACAATGCGTACATACTATCACGGATTAAATACAACATCACAGCATGGGGACAGTGTACAAAAGGGTTGTTGGACGATATGGGAAAATATATGACGAGATGCCTCAAAATACTTTTTGGATTCCATCGGATGACACCTACTGCAGAAGTTTATAAAATGACAAATAAATTTAACATTGACGAAATATTGGAAATGGAGAAAGTAAAAGTGATTCACAAGATAAAAAACAACGACTTGAATACTGACTACATTTTTTTGAAAAACATGGATAAACACAACTATAACACGAGAAATAAGAAGAAGTACACCTTCGATACTCCTAGGACAACCAGAAGAATGAATGCGACAACAATTAGCGGCTTACAACTATATAATCAGCTCCCTGAAGATATAATCAATGCACGAAATATGACACTTTTTACGAAACGCCTGAAAAAATATTATTACAACAAAAGATCTCAACCTAACTAAATTAAATAATGTGTTCTTAAATTTGTTTCACTTATAACTTTTGCTCTTAAATTATACTTGAATTATTATAGTGAGTTTAGAATTTTGAATTTTAACAAAAACATAAGCATCATTCTTAATACATATCATATCTTATACAAAATTTTGGATTTTTTTGATATGATGCGAAATAGAATATTAAAGTAAACAACATGAAATTGATATTGTAAATACATGTAACCAAATGAAATTTTAATGGAATAAAGTGTAATGTAATGTAAAAAAAAAAAAAAAAAAAGGCTTCAGTTTCGTGTATCTGGCATATTGTTTTGTTGGCATTGTCTGGAGTTTCGCGGTTCTAGCATCTTGTCTGTGGAGATTTTTGGACGTTCGCGAAAACATGTTTTCATTTGAGAGTGCAAAATAACGAAATTGATTTTCTAATGTCACGAATTTGATTTAAAAATCTTAAATATCTAATCTTAAAAATGTGAACATGTGTCGATCAATACACGAAATTCGTGATAGCTATACAATAACGAACAAACGCCAAAAGCGCGAATGTGAATGATCCATGTACTTAATGCGTTGTAATTTGGTTGTAGATGCCATAAATAGTGAAATTAGAATTGAATCAAGTAAGAGAAATATCCAGAAATATTTTTTTTAATTGAGTTGAATAAAGCACAAAGTTCGTAGTTTCACAGATAATGCTGATTGGAAGCTTTAAAAAAGACTCACAATTAATCAGACCAAAACCCGGTGCATTTATGCCGTAGTTTTATAACAACTGGAATACATGCAAATTTAAAAAAAGCACACTATTGCAAATGGGTGCCAGGTGAAAATATCTTCCATCAATATCCATATTATCTATACAACGAAACAGCTGCCAGAAAAGGGAATCTTCAACAGCCATATAACGAAACAAATGCCAAAACCGCGACATACAACGACAATATGCCAGAAGCACGAATCTGCAAGCACTTTGCCAGAACCAAGAAAGTTCAGTGTTCTGGCAAATTGCTGACGATAACTTGATTTTAAATAGTTACGATTTTTTTATTAATATACAGGGTGGAGCAGAGGAAACGCATGTTTGTTGAATTGCTAGTACGTAGCAACGAGACGGGGTATTGACCTTGAATGAATGTTGGCAGACTGCCCATACAACGCAGTTTCAGTCGCTATGGAGCGTTGGAGCGTAGAGCATCGTGTGTTGTCGAGCAGTATACTTTAGAAACAATGTTTCCGTATTTCCGAATTTTTTTTAAGGCCAGCTCAACATCCAATTCTAAAATTTTGTCGGAAAAGACGTTTTGCACCTCGACGTCCAACTCTAAAATTTTTAAGGAAAAGACGTTGCACCTCGACGTTCAACTGTAAAATTTTGACTACGAAATCACTACGCTCCGACGCTCCATAGCAACTGAAATTGCGTTGTATGGGCAGTATACTTTTGATATATTTAGATTTAATTAGTAATCAATCAAAGTAAATTAAGATATGTAATATTTAGAATTCTATCACACTAGCTTTTAATTTGCTAGATTTACCTACCTATTAATTTTTGGATATTCGTAACATAGATCCTATTTGTTCTATTACCTAGTCCTTCAATATTAATTTTAATTTATAACATACTAAATTTATACAAATAAACCTTACAACTTTCTTAATGTAATTCATAGAAAAATCCCCTCCCCGCACAAGTTATTACTTTGGTGGAGGGCTGCAAAAGTTATATTCAATTATGTGATTACCTATTTATGTACATATTTGCAATAAATTTGAATTTGAATTCGACCAGTCTGCCAACATTCATTCAAGGTCAACACTCCCTCTCGTTGCCGCGTACTAGCAGTTCAAAAAACATGCACTCTTCTGCTCCACCCTGTATAGTGAATTTGTCCACAAATTTGAACTCTTTCGAATTCAACCACCATAAAATAAGCCACTTGCCCAATCACGACAACCCATACACACCTAATCAGACCAACTCGTAAATTTTCCGTAACAATTAAATGTTAAGCTGATTGTTAGCCATTAGAAATGGCTAGTGACAAGAACATAGGTTATACCAACATGGTGGGTCCCATAATGATGCGACCCATATCACCGCACTACGTATAAGCAGCAGCATATTACACCGTGGTCACCTATTTGTGCACCACCATGCAAATGCCTAGTCGTCGTGTGTCCAACATGAGATTTGCATTTAGTCTTGCAATTAGACATTTCCATTAGGGAGTCATGTTAAACGCATCTTTGATACACTTTTGTCGTCATTACTCGCCCATACTCAGTACGCCATCCGTAGCAACGCTCACCACTTACCACTGCTGTAATGTTTATAGCGATACGATACGACACTCGTTTGAATGCAGACTAGTGATACGGGTCCTCTGTGGTCTCGTTTAATCCAAGAATTCAACATACAAGAAGAAGTCAAAGTAGTCATGTTACGGTTGAAGGAAATCATGCAGCATGCAACTACTGTCGAGAGCTACCATACAAACTGATCTAAATCAGGCAATAACATTAGTGAAACATTTAAAGGTCTGCGCGCAGTTTGGCTAATGTCGTGTGAAATTTCTTAAGTCATTTGTCAACATCAGGATGCTGGGTTTTTGTGGACTTATGTATTTCGAGTAAAATGGCTAAAAAGATTTCAGATCTTTATCAAATAATAAATTATAATAAATCTTCATTAGAATAAAAGATTCAGAAACGACGTTTCCAATAAAATTCTCGAAATGGTCAATTGCGGACGCTTACATCAAAGCTGCACAAAAGCCAACTAAATAAGGCAAAACTGATATTGTTCACGTCTTTTAAAAAAACGCGAAACAATTCGTCACGTTACGACCATTCGGTTTTTATCGATCCGCATTCCGACAACTCTTCTAGTCACCTACTGCGTCAAGAAAAATGATGATCAGAATTAGCGATCACCAAACAACCAAACGCAATTTCCTCTTTGGTGCCTTTCAAACAGTCGTCGGCCGGGATCGTTCCGACAAAACGCCGTTTGCGGTAAAACTACAAATGGGAATCGCGCGTATTGTATGCGTGTGCATTTCCAGAGGCTCCTTCTAAAAACGCATAACATCTCTTGTCTTGTAAAAGTGTTTTCGCCATGTCTTTTTCTGTAACAAGAAGCCCAAAGGCCGCGCGATCCTGATAAAAGAAGTTGGTTGATTCCGCAGTGCCGGCCGTGTTGCACTGATCTAGTGCGGTAATCTGAAAGTAGCGTAGTTTTCATTTATTTTTATTTTTTTAACAACTGTGCACCTCTCGCCAAACGTGCGTGTTTCTAATGGAAATCATTATGATCACATGTGCCGATAATTGTTATTACTGAGCATCTAGTCCAGCAATCAATAGGTTTTTTCATTTAATTCGCGTCATCGATACAAATGTGCTGCGCTGCGCTTTTGTAGCAGTGCAGAGTGCGATCGGCATTATGGTCATAGAGCGGTGCCAAAGACGTCGATTTTATTTTCAATTCTGTAAATCTTCCGCGTGAAGAAAATCGATGATCGTTTGTGTTTGAGCGCGCTAATTCCCCGTTCGGGGACCACCTATTTGCAATAAATTTTCCGATTGCAAGTTTTCTTCGAGGCAATTGTCTTAAATCAAGACCATCATCACAACAACAGTGAAGATTTGTTATAGCGCTAATCGTTGCAATACCGGCTGCCGGGTTCTTGCTATAAATATAACGATGGAGAATTGAGTGGATCAAGACTGTCCGCGGAGGATAAGGCTCGCGCTTTTTGCCGATGCGAACCAATGGAATGTTAAATGTGCGAAATGTAGCACTTTTAGTGAAATGTACTAAATAAATTTAATGTAATGTTGGCGTTTTCTTTGTTTGCTTAAGTGGCTAGTATGGTCGGCGTAGATTTATTGAATTGATTGGGTGATTATTTCTAGTATTGTCATTTATATTGAGGAGTTAGACGTTTAATTGGCTCAAGACAATAGTAAATCTGTTCAGAATTTTTCCGTAAGTTTTTGCAGAAGTCTATTTCCCTATGAATCTCACCGTGGATCATGGTGTTTTTCGAACTCACGAGCTTGTGACGGACTATGATCTCACTCAGATGTTAAACGAGTACCCATTTATGGGGATAAATAACACTGCTGAGCGTGATGCTGATCTCATTACCTCAACAAAAACCAGATAAGATCTTGGAAATAGGATGTCACTAACACATCCTGCGGCCTTAGTCCAATGCTGGATTGTCGCGCCTGTTATTTTTATTTCTCTATGAAAGCAAAGGCGAATTGGGATTGAAAGCTTTTTTCAAAGAGGAGAATTCGTCAAAATAAATCCTGATTAAGTCAAATTAATTTTTATAGAATGAAGACTGAGTGACCACTTGATTCCAGCGCACATGCGTCACCTAACGTTTGTCTACCTTTATTATCTTCTGGTGATATCCAAGGATATTTGACGCTACTCGAAAAAGTGGTGTCCTTCATGAGGATGACAGCGCTTACTCTCAATATGGAGAAGAGCTAAGTTTCATATGAAGCAAGCGTCTTACCGATGGCACGTTAGGGGTAATGGAATCATCGGGAATAATCGCGGCGGAATTCAAGCAATACCGAGATTCCAAGACCTAAGACTACAATACAATTGCGTCGGCTCTTAGGTATGAGCGGTTTGTATCGGCAGTTTGTCCTTAACCTTTAACCTTCCGGCGGGCGCAATACTAATCCTAACACGATCGGGAGCAATGCATCTGACAGATTAAGTGCAGAAAAAGGGATGAAACTAAGTTTCTGTATATTTTAGACTCTTATTTATTGTTGTATTGTCTTTTTGAAATAGTTCTACGAAATCTTGGAAACAAAAACTGGCTCACAAAGTTTGATACCCTTCACATTTTCAATTTTCTAAGAATATTCCGCTTTCAATCGCTTCAACCTTTAAAAAACCTCCAACAACTCGACCGCTTAAAAAATGTGAGCTTATTTTACTTAAAACACACTATTGAATGATTTGGTGAACCTAAAAGTCAACACAACGTTATTACGCAATGTGAAGAGTATAACATGTGGAAATTTTCATAGAAAAGGAGAGAATAACACAATCGGGCGCAATACATCTGAGAGATTATTTCATCCCCTCCCGCCCCTCAGACATATGATAGATAGAAACTGAAAACTGCTTTGGATAGTTGATCGATAAAGATTAAGCTACTGTGAGTTTCAGATCTCTCCCTTTTCATATCGCTGATTGGCGCAACAAAAACTGGCCACTTAATCTGTCAGATGCATTGCGCCCGCCCGAAGGTTAAGTGCTGACATACAATTTTGGGTACACAAGTACCGACCCCGTGTCTGATAGACTGGCGTAACTAATTGATAAAATGTGTAATAAAAAATAGTCTGGCTGGTCTAGCGGTTAGGGCACCTTCGGTGCACAGGGTCATGAGTTCGAATCTCACCGTGAACCATAGTGTCTTTTGAATTCACGAGCTTATGACGGACACTCAGCTGTTAAACGAGGATAAATAACACTGCTGAGTGTGATGCTGATCTCATTACCTTAACAAAAAGCAGATGAGATCTTGAAAATAGGATGTCACTAACACATCCTGCGGCCTTAGTCCAATGTTGGATTGTCGCGACTGTTATTTTTTTATTTTTATAATAAAAATAAGTTGTAATGGTTTAAAATTTCGAACTATAAAAAAAAACTGTGTAGAGGGGTTTTTGTTTTTACATAAAAAGTAAATTTCACTCATAAGCACTAAAGAAGTGGTGTCAAACTCAAAACCTAGCCTGGGCCGCAAAATACAAAATTCGAAAACACTTATATAAAATTGTTTTCGAAATGTGATTACAGAATATTAGTTTTAAAATATGAGTATAATTCTGAGTCTCTAAGGATTATATCCTTTAGAAATGTAATCTTTTGAAAATTTTCTTCAAACAATTTTCGAAAATTTGGACAGCATCCGCTATTTGTTAATTACTTTCAGCCAATTTCGGACAACTGACCACAACGTTGCAGCACAGATAATCTAGATCATCCATGTAGTCTAACATAACCTTGGGCTGCAAAATTTTTAGGCTGACATAAATTTAGTTTGAAGTGCCTGAAAATGGACAAAAATTTGTTTATGATGCACCATCCACATTAATGTATGCGTCGCCAGTTTGGGCCGGGGCCCTACAGTATGCCAGCTATGCCCAGGGCCGTGCGAAGAGAGGAGCGAAGGGGGCACTCGCCCCGGGCGCCGTGTTCCAAGGGGCGCCGCCGTAACGCACATGTTTTGTTTATTTTTGGTTTTTATACCCTTCGCTCATAGAGTGAAAGGGTATATTAACTTTGTCATGAAGTTTGTAACGCATTGAAGGAAGCATCTCCGACCATATAAAATATGTATATATATGATCAGCGTGACGAGCTGAGTCGATTGGACGATGTCCGTCTGTCCGTCTGTCCGTCTGTCTGTCTGTTGCGACGCGTTTTGCTCGGCCAGTTTAAAAGCTATAGAGCTGAAACTTTGCACACATGCTTCTTTTTGTTGCAGGCAGATTGTATGTTTGAATCGCTGAAATCCGACAAGGGGGTCGTGGGGCTGCCATACAAACCTACCCCTAAAAAATTAGGTTCTTCTTAGAAAAACTTTTTTATTTATGCATCAATTTCAATAAAATTTCACACAAATGTGTTTTTATTGCTGACACACAATATATGTAAAAATCGACCAAATCGGACAATGGGGTCGTGGGGCTGCCATACAAACCTAGACCCCCAAATTAGGTTCTTCTAAGAAAAACTTTTTTATTTTCTCATGGATTTCAATAAAATTTCGCACAAATGTGTTTCAAGTTATATCACAAAACATATGTAAAAATTGACCAAATCAGACCATGGGGTCATGGGGCTGTCATACAAACCTAGCTCCCCAAATTAAGTTCTTCTAAGAAATTTTTTTTTATTTATACTCCAATTTCAACAAAACTTCACACAAATGTGTTTCTATTGATGACACAAAACATATGTATGAATAGATGGAGTCGGACCATGTGGTCATGGGGCTACCATACAAACCTAGCCCCCCAAATGAAATTTTTCAAAGAAAAAACGTTTTTATTTGCACAACAATTTCAATCAAACCTCAGAAAATTATATTTCTATTGATGCCACATAACAAACGTGGAAATAAATGAAATCGGACTATGGGGTCGTGGGGCTGGCATATAAACCCAACCCCAAAATAAGGTTCTTCGAAGAACAACTTTTTTATGTTTCCACCATTTTCAACCAAATCTCATAGAAATGTGTTTTAATTGATGCCACAAACATACGTAAAAATTTATGGAAAGGCCATGCGTTCGTAGGGCTGCCGTACAACCCTTTTAGCCCGAGGGGAGCGAAGGGTATCCAAATTTCGGCCGCGCCCGAAATAAGCCTCGGTCTCGTTTTTTTTTAGAGAAGTGAAGAAGTTTTTTCTCCAAACTATTATGCAGTTATTGACCTTGTTATACATTTTTTAAGCCAATACTTTAGTGTGAACGTGAAAGTTCTTCCGCCGTAAATTGTGAGGAATATTTCTGTCTTGAAAGTTATTTAATATATCTTCACAATATACATATTACAGGAAAACAGGTCAGCGTTTAAAAATGTTTTGCAATTCCAGAAATCCTTTCAGACCGGAGTTATTAGCACCAAATTTGCAGCTTTTGTAAATTCAGATTGCAACTTAAGACTTAACTTAAGTCATCTACGTTGCGTATTTTCATAGCGATCTGCGTATTACGGGCATACTGCCATACACACACGAATTTAATATTGTAGATCAGTGATTCTCAAACGGTGGGAATCGCCCCTTAGGGGGCGTAGGATAAGCTTTATTCCGACCACAAAATGGTGACCAAGGAAACTGATGGGAAGAGGCTATTGGCTAGTGGCTAGTTTGAAAGTTAACAAAGGGCGCCCACTATATGAAAATCGGAATTGTAAAGAAATTTTCAATACTCGAGCTATTTCGAAAGTCATTCACTACTGAAGAAAAAGTCGTAGCCTATCAGTGAGCTACAATCAATTTTTTAGTCTTGCTAAATCTTAAGATAGCTTGATTGCGCTGGGTTCAAACACTTCTGACTCTCCGCGCCGATGTAGTTAAACGGATCTTGTGGCCAATATCGGCTTGTAAATTATCGTTATTTGACACCTGGCGAATTATGCAACCAAAGAAAACATCCAATTGTCTGACGAATGAAACACTAAATTCATCATCTGTGAGTCATCTGTGCTTGTCCCTCCAACTTAGTTCTCATGTGAAAATACAAAAATTTCCACAATGTTTTTACGTTTTCTGAGAATTTTCCGGTCCAGACTCTCCAGCCTCCAGGCCTCAAAAAGGGGGCATGGATATGAAAGAAGTGAGAGCCACTGTATAGATGATATTATTTACGTAAACTAAAAGTAAGAGAATTTGATGTGTTGTGTTGTCTCCTTTTTTGATCCACGGAAAAATATGTAAAGTCACTGTTTTAGATAAAATGGCCAATATATTTCGGGCGGCTGCCCCGGTGAAAGAGGTGAAAGGGGTGCAAGGGGTACAGGGATAAATTTTTGCTGGGCGTCCCATTACACTCTCTGCCAAAAACTAGTTTAATAGTATCAAAACTCTGATACAAAAAAATATATTCAATTATCATGTGTAAAACCGTCAAAATGAAAATGACACAACAAAATCGTCTATAAAAGTATCAGGCCGGTCTGTGCGGTAAAAATTCTTACATATTAGAAATCTTGACACCTTCCAAAATAACGTAGCATAAAAAGACCCTAGGAAGTACGTGGAGCTAGTTATTAAACTCAATGTAAAAATTTCAGTTTGCGTCAATTTTGCATTCATTCATTCAACATACATTTTATTTTATTTTTTCAATATTTATTTTTTATTTTTTTACGCCTATTGACTTTTGACGTTTGACGTTTATCATAGCAAACACGCAAAATTTTTCGCTAATATTAAATTTCTAATTTTTTTATCAAATTCATAAGATTTAATATTAAATTCATAATTTTATGATTCATTTGCTCGTTCACTTCATCTGTAAAAGTGGTTTCGCGTAGTGATAAATCATAAATTTGTTCGAAAAGTGTTTAGTGGTTTGCATTTTTTACCTGCCGCTCGGACGGTCTTTGTTCTTTGTTTTCATTTGGTCCAGTAGTCATTTCAACTCGGCTTAACTGAGTTATCTGGGCATACATTTTCGTACTAGCATATAGCGCAGTGGTAGCGTGTACGACTCACGCCCGTTAGGTCCTGTGTTCGAATCCCACTTTTTGCAAATTTTTTTCTTTTTGCTTTTTTTCTCTTTTTATTAATTTATTAGTTTAGTTCTTGTATTAAAATGAATTGTGTTTGCGAGCAATTTTACAAAGTCCAAATTGACGGTCTATCTCAGCTCGTTTCGTCGTTGCAGAGCCAACTTAGCAAGCTGAGATCCCTTATGAAATCTGTAAATTGTTGTGAAAACAATTCCGAAGCATTGGAGATAAAAATGTAAATTTAAAAAATAAGAAGAGTAATATAGGGAAAGACACTAAGAAAAAAACTAAAAATATTATTTCAATATCTTCTGAGCAATCTTTCGTTAGCCATGAAGCGGGGACTTCCACTGTTATTTCAGATTCATCTTCTACAATTCCTTCCAACGTTGACAAAAATCAATCTCCGATTGATAAATTTGTCACAGTTCGTAAGAAAGGGAAACATATTAAAAAACCTTCTCCTGTTGGTGATGTTATTCCCAAAAAGAGTGATAATAATAATAGGCGACACAAAAGAATCTTCGGTATCGATCAAGCTAATGATTCTCTTCGAAGTGTCCCCAGTTTCAAGGTATTCCATGTTTCTAAGCTGCATGCTTCGGTAAAAGCAGACGATTTAAAGGAATATGTAATGAAAAAGCTTAATTTAACAGATGACAGCTTTCTTTCGGTTTATCCTCTGATAAAAAAAGATTGTGATATTTCCAAATTAGTTTCAATCAGTTTTGGTTTGAAACTTCCTCATGAATATTCTAAGCAAGTGTTTTGTGCCAACTTCTGGCCCAAGGGCGTCAACATATCACCCTTCAAATTTTCAAAAAACGACAAACGCCAAAACAGTGTCCAGCAGAACACATAATTTCCAATTCATTTCAATTCTCGGTCTATTATCAAAATGTTGGCGGTCTTCGTTCAAGAACAAATGACTTTTACCTTGCAGCTTCACAAGAAGATTATGCTGCCATTTGCTTAACCGAGACTTGGCTTCACACAGACATTTCAAATGAAGAACTTTTCATAAGAGACTATGATGTCTATCGTCGCGACCGTTATGAGGCTTCGACTAAGAGAGGAGGTGGTGTTTTGGTAGCTATCAAAACAACATTCCCATCTCATGAAGTTGAGCTTTTTCATAAGGACGTGGAACAGATATGTGTTTCTATCAATGTTTCTCGCAGCGAAAAAGTATATATTTTTAATAGCTATTTACCACCTTTGAGTTCAGTTGATGTTTATAACAAACATGTAGATAATATCTCCAAGCTATTTGCATCTTTTGAGGAAAAAGACAAATTGATTGTTGTTGGGGATTTCAATCTTGGTAATATAAGTTGGTACTGGAACGACGACGAGAAAAAAAATCTGCCGCGTGATTAACATCTTGAGTGTGAATCTGTTCTAACAGATTGTTTGTTTGCAATGGATTTGATGCAAATGAATCTTGTTAAAAATTCGATTGGTAGAATTTTAGATCTAATTTTTGTTAGTACTTGCTTGAATGCTTCTGTAATTAAAGTAGATAAACCAATTTTGCCCAATTCAATCCATCACAGTGCTCTTCTTCTTGAGTTTGTTTTTTATGATTACATTGAAGAAGAGCCCGAAGTTATTCCTACTAGAAATTTTCAAAAAGCCCAATTTGAAAAACTAAATTCAACATTTTTTAATATGGATTGGGCTCCAGTTATATCGAATAGTAATCTTATTGAAAGTTATACAATTTTTAATTCAATTTTAAATAAATCTATTCGCAAGTACGTTCCTTTAAAAAAGAACAAAATAAAAGCAAAAAATCCTTGGGCTACCAAAGAATTGTTCAAACTTAAGAGAGCAAAAAATAAGGCCCATAAATTATACAAGAAGTCATCCTCTCTTGCCAATAAAGAAAATTTCTTTAGATTGAGAAGAGAGTATGAATTAATGAATAAAAATCTTTACAAACAGTATATTGCGAGAGCTGAAAATAATATAAAGAATGACAGTAAGACATTTTGGAATTTTATAAACAGCAAGCGTAAGAATACGGGAATCCCAAAAAATTTAGAATTCAATGGCAATTTTTACAAAGATGTTCAATCGGTTTGTGACGGATTTGCTAGATTTTTCAGTTCAGTTTACAAAGTGCCAGACTCCGTTTCATCAGAAATGAATGCTAACATCAATGGAAGTCAGAGTGCATTGGTCCCTCGGATAGCTCAGGAGGACCTTACGAGTGCTCTTGAGATTTCTGAGGATGACCTATTGAATGCTATGCGTGATCTTGATGTTAGTATTCAGGCCGGACCTGATAGCATTCCTAATATATTTTTGAAGAATTGCATGCAATCGTTATGTCGTCTTTTAGCCTTTATTTTTAATTTGTCCTTGACTTCAGGTGTTTTTCTTGATGAATGGAAAGTTTCATACATAACGCCTGTTCACAAAAAGGGTCCGAAGCATCTTATTGATAACTATAGACCCATAGCTAAAATATCTGCAATACCGAAGTTGTTTGAAATGCTTATTAAAAATAAAATAGATGTTTTAATTAGCCGTTTGATATCGCCATGTCAACATGGATTCCTGAAAGGAAAATCAACTTCAACAAATTTGGTATCATTTACTAAATTTGTTGCTGATGGTATTGAGCAGGGAATGCAGGTTGATGTGGTATATACCGATTTTTCGAAGGCTTTTGATAGAGTAGATCATAATATTTTACTTAAAAAACTAGAACATTTAGGAATACAGTCAATTTTTCTAAGCTGGGTGAGATCCTATTTAACGGATAGGACTCAGTTGGTGAAGTTAAATGGCTGTACATCTCGCTCTGTTATAAAGTGTTCATCAGGGGTTCCGCAAGGAAGCCATTTAGGACCACTTTTCTTTTTAGTTTTCATAAACGATATCATCCAAAATTTTAAATTCGTGCGTGTATGGCAGTATGCCGATGATATGAAAATCGCTATGAAAATACGCAACATTGATGATTGCCTTAAGTTGCAATCCGATTTAGAAAAGCTGCAATTTTGGTGCCGCGATAATAATTTAAATTTAAATGTTAGTAAATGTAAAGTACTTAGCATATATAAATTGAAAACTCCGGTCTTCTTTGAGTACTCCTTAACAGGTAGTGTTCTTGAAAGGGTTGCCGAAATATCAGATCTTGGTGTAATTTTCGACCATGAGCTTTCATTTCGACAACACATTGATTACATTATTTCAAAAGCGAATAGTATGTTAGGATTTGTTAAACGTAATGCGCGCGAATTTAATGATGCTTTTACTTTAAAAATATTGTATGCAGCTTTCGTTCGTTCGCACCTGGAGTATTGTTCTATTGTGTGGAATCCGTTCTATAAGGTGCATATCGAGCGTATAGAAAGAATTCAACACAATTTTACACGGTTTGCCATTTATCAAATTGGCTGGCGTTTCAAGCCAAATTATAAAACTCGCTGTTCCTTATTGGGTTTACAAGCCTTAGATTATAGAAGAACATTTTTAAACGCTATGTTTATAAGAGACCTGTTTTGCTCTCATATTGTTTGTGAAGATATATTAAATAACTTTCAAGTCAGAAATATTCCTCACAATTTGCGGCGGAACAACCTTCTTGTTCAGCCTTATCATAGAGTAAACTATGGGCTTAATGAACCAATTACAAGGTCAATTATTCTTTATAATAGTTTGAAGGACTTAGTTAATTTTAATTGTACTAATAAACTAATGTTTAAAAGAAGTTATTTTGATAAATTTCCTTATTAATATATTTTGTTTTCAGTTTTTTTTTACGATCTGCTAGAGTTTACACTCGATTGATTGATTAGTCACTTACGTACGGATAGTAAGTAAAGTGATGCCGAGAAGCCTAGTCCCGGGACAAAAGTTTCTGTGAGGCAAAAAAAAAAAAATAACATAAAAATTCAAAATCATAAAACTTTTTTTTTTCTTTCAATTTTCTAGTCATGATTTTAATGAAAAAATTTGGCTTGTTCTGCTATCCGTTCTCATAGGGAGAATTTTTGTGTTTCCGATTTTTTCCGCTATGTGTCCGTTATATGGCGCACGCTAAGATAAGTGTCGCCCGAGTTGATAAGAAGAATAAGAAAATTCTTCTTGCGAGAGCTGATAGCGTAATGTTCCAAAGAAAATTCTTCTTGCGAGAGCTGATAGCGTAATGTTCCAAAAATTTGAATAAAATGCAAAATTAATTATCTACACTTTGAGAGCCGCTGGGTCCTTTCTGTGAAAGATATCAGCCTCAATTTTGCAAAAGAGATTTCTGAAGATCTACTATGCGATAAATATTTCACGAAAGCTCTTGCAAGAGTATATTTTTTTTTGAATTTTTTCTACTACTGCCTCACTGTGGGGCGGCGCCTTGATCGAAATTTTGCCCCGGGCGCCAAAATGTCTTTGCAAGGCTCTGGCTATGCCAAACCTATAAACTCCGTTTATAGAAGGTGCGCACTAAGAGTATGCTCTGCATATCGCACAACTTCGTACGAAGCTGCTTGTGTTGTAGGTGGAAGGATGCCAATGGAGTTACTCGTGGACCAGACTATCAGGCTGTACCGCGGACACAATGAGGGAAGTATTGACTATTCGGTAGTTAACCCATTTCTTCCCAGCGTTGCGTATACGCACCACGAAGTTTGACCTCTGTAAAAAACACCAAATTTAAATTGAAATGGAAAAGAAATAATGCAATTTTTAATGGACATTTCATGGCTCTATTTCTGTATATTTGTTATATCAAATCAGTCATTGGGTCCTTAAGGATATAAGAGAAAGTAATACCATGTTTTTCAGGACATTTTTTATCATAATTTTAAAAATATTAAAAAATCTTAAAATCAATATCCAAACACACTTTCTAGACGAAAAACAATTGCTAATTAATTAATTTAACTTGGTTTTGGAAAAAGGTTGGTCCTTGCTGCAGGAGCATGTGTTAAACATAGTTGATGCGTTGACGCAACGTTGGGAGTTTCCCGGTACAGTAACTCTGGGACAAACGCCTAAGGAGCAAAGCATTTTCTTGCTATGTAACGCAGGTTTCGCATCAGCAATATCTTAAAATGAGTCCTAAATACCTCACTTTTTACGAGACACATGTGACTCATGGTATTCATATCCAGTACTTTTTTATGAGTCACATGTGTCTCATTGAAGAAAGGAAAACGATAAAAGAAGTTGCGGGACAATGACAGCTAGATACTTGTCAGTTGGTCTAAAGTAATTTTCCAAATACATATTTCATGATGGTGTCGAGATATCCAAATATGTTACAAGGATTTCTACAGTGGGTAAAGGGAGCCTTTGTAGTGAATGTATATGTACCCTGAAAAGTCTATGAAATTATTGATACAGTTTTCACTCCACGGTACGGTCTGAAGTCAACAAGTATGGGATCAGAAACCTTTTCCATTTAAGGACAGTTTTGTTAGAATAGAGCTACTAAGTAAATGTGTCATAAACTTTTCTGTAGTAAAGTTTTCTTTTGCTCTAGACGCAACAACATATTTATTTCTAGCCAAGTTATTATTTATTTGTGAAACAATCCGGAATCGCTAAAAGGTTGTAAGACAAACTTCCCAGCGATAATTGTGGCTAGCAGTCTACATGTTGAGCAGTTCCCCTCTATTTTTTTTTGGCTGTTGACTTAAAAACCTAAATTGTAATATGCCTGTTCAAATCTGAAATAGAAAATAACAAAAACAAGGGAAATTCGGTACTAAGTTACTATGAATTACCACCTGACGCTAACGGCAAAGTACGGCCGACCCCATTATATTACAAATGGCCAGTAAAATTTCAGATGTAACCAAGCAAAATATGGCAGATCTATCTTCAATTCAATATAATGTAAGGCTTTCAGAAAATAGCGTGCCTCTTATCTATACGATATGACCAACCACTAGAAAAAAAAACCGAAAAACCCGCCCAAAATGTTGCAAAAAAATGTCATCTATATCGCTGTAGTGAGTGTTTCAGGATTTTATCACTAAATTTATTATTCGCCATATAAATCAACAATTTTTTGCAACACAGAAGCTTAAAATTTAAATTTTGGTTTAAATTTTTTTTACCCAAAAACTCCCAACGTTGCGTCAACGCAACATCACGTTGGGAGCCACTGGTAACACTTACTGAAATTTTTTAAATTTTTTTTTCTTAATTGTATTGTAATTGATTGGAATTCACCAAAAAACTTTGTAGTTTTAGCGTATTTCTATCCTTGGGAAGAAATGGGTTAAGAGAGGTCTCAACAGACTAGAGTCCCTGAGAATATGGCAACTCAGATTGGATGATTCTTCAACTGGTCGATGGACACACACTCTGATACCTGAGATAGCCAAATGCGTAAAAAGAAAACATGAGAAGTCAATAACTACCTTACCCACTTTCTTACTGGCAACCGAGATATCGGCAGTACTTGCATCGTTTCAAACTAGATGATTCGCAAGAGTGCTCCAAATGCATGGGGGTTGTGGAAGACGAGTGGCACGTCCTTTTCAACTACCCAAGGTTTGCGGCCACACGAGACTGACTCGCGTTAAATCTGGGCAGCAACATAAGTCCCGGAAACTTGGTAGGTTTAATGTTGAAATCCAACGATAATTTGAAAGCATTCAACAGAGCGGTCTGTGAAAATTACATAGAGCCCCATAAGGACGAACCCAGACGTAAGTCGGCAAATTCCGGATATGGCTAATGGTGGACAAATTGTGATTTATCGGCCGAACAAACTAAGCTCATGCCCGCGGATTCGCGTCTTTCTTGCACCTGGCGAAATATAAAAATGAGGAGAAACTCGCCATTCTGCTCTCTCTTTCTGCTTTTCCAATGTTAACCCTCTCGATTGTGTTAGCTAGTACCCGTAGTCATTCAAAATTCCTTTTTTTTTATTTAAGCGCATGCCACTGCTGACTTGTTGAGGAGCCTTTTCTTTAGTCTATGGTGCACTATTGTAGAAGCCTCCGTCCCATAAGAAGGCATCTCCCGATAAACAGCGTCCTTCATTGCAGTATGTTATCGCAACCTTGTTGCATCAGGCTTCCAACCAAATCCGATTAAAAAAGACAATATTCATTGTCTCTCGCCTTTACAGCAAATAAGTAACAAATTTTATTTCGCATTTACAAGCTTCTCGTATTTTATATATTCACAATAAAATATTTGCTGATCTGGAATGATTTTTTACCAGATTATCATTTGTCTCTGTACAAATTTGTAAAGGGTTTTTTTCACTTCCCGCAAGTTTTTATGGATAATCTTTATGCTTCCTCCAATATTTCATTTATCTCCTGCATCACTTCAAAAAAACTACTTATTTCGATCATATACTTGACATATAAATTAATGATTCGAATGCCACATATTCAAAATTCATGGAAAATTTACTTATCGACCTATTCACCTTTTTAGCTGTGCAGCACCGGTGTCTTTATTGTATTACTTCTCGCGTTCTCAATTCAAGTCCATGACCATGCAAATCATCATCGTCTTTAAATATGCATGACTGTTTTCTTGTACCTTATGATGTTACGGTTGCGCTACGTATTAAGGACGAACATGCTGATGGCTCTTGGGATACACACAACACACAACATCCGATGAGGTACGAAAACCAGATCACGTGTGGTATGGTATGATACGGCAAAGGCAGCGCATATTTTAAAGTGTCGGATAAACAAAAGTAACAATTGCCAGGATGTAACTTGCATCAAGTTGACCAAAACTCGATTAACCCCCTTTTTAATTCACTCTGATTCGCTTCCACTTCAAGGCGGAAAAAATGCCAACACGTAGGGCGAGAAGTAAATTCCATGAATTGGCCCGGGTCGCGAAGATGATTTAAGTATCTGTTTTGTCGTTGAGATATTAAGTGAAGTGTAGTGCATAAAATAAATAGGGATTGAAAGGATGACGATCATTAATCTTTGAAATAATAATTTGTTCTGCTCAACTTTTGAATGGATAAAAGAATAAGACGTGATATCACCGCGTATGTATGCGTATGAATGATGTATAGAGTTATGGATGGAAGTAGAATATTATTAAAAAAAATATGCGGTCGATTGTAACAAAATTACGGGAATTTTCATTTTCGCGAGTCTTAAAACTAGTTAAAAAATGTAGGGGCTAAATTTTGGTTTCTTGGCAACCAAGAATTTGCTCAAATGCAATTAAATAAAAGTACCTTCAGATGGGTCACATCAGCATTGATCACCCACCAATCGTTTAATAAATTGACGAGTACTGCGGAAAAAATAAACAAAAATAAATTAGAAAATGTGACATTTTTGTTTTTTTTTTTTTCGTAATCGGCAATAGTTTTTTTTGTAATTTTCCTATAAAACTTTAAAATTTTTATTGGACATTTTACAGTCGAATGGGGGTTCCACTTCAACACAAATTGCTCACATATTGGCACACTGAAAGATTGGCACCCATCTGTGTGGCTACCCTTTTAAGTGAATTCACTGAACACATTCTATCATGAATGTTAATGGCTTTATTGAATATCTCTAGAATATCTGAATCAATCGGCAATATACAGCTTTTTAGCAACCGTGGATCTATCATACCAAATATATACAAATGGTAATCGAAAATAGCAAATCAATTTGATCCGATTTCTGTTGACTGCCATACCAAACATGTATGTAATTCTGTCTTTTCCTACTGATCGAATTAAAACTAAATTTGCAGATTGCAGTCATTTTGTCTATATCTCTGCCATTTGTGATTTTCAGTCGATTAAAGTGTGTAGCGTAGACAAGCTCATGTGCAAATATGGATTAATGTAGTTTGGAACTAGAAATTGGAATATATTATAGAAAAAACAGTAAGCTTTTAGATAAACTACGTGAATTTGTCGTTCAATAATGTTGCCAAAGACCTACACATAATTATGCACTCAAGACTCAAGAAACACAGTGGGACGTCGATGATTTAGATTGACCATACAAATTACATACGCTGCAGTTTCTTTGCTATTTGTGCGGCATATAATATTGATAGCTATTTACCTACAACCTTTCTAAAAGGAGTTTAGGTATAGTAACGTAGCATTTACTTTATCTTGGTAAATAAATCCAAAAGCTTAAATTTTCCGACCAAAATATAATTTCTTGTGAATGCCATTTCACAATTAGCATAATTTTTTAACATTGTAAGTTAAAATTACACTGTGTGCTTTAGAAATCCAGTGATCCATCGAATATTGAAAATACACTCCCAAAATGCCTATTCCAGGATATGATTCCTCCAATTTCAGTATCCACTTCATGATAATATTGCTAGACTAATAGATCAATGAATTATGTATAGTATCCACCAAGTGTCACGAAAAGAGCTACATACTCACATTCACTTGCATCCTACCCGTTCACTGGATCTTACCTTATTTTGAAAAATATTTCTCTTATTATGGTAATCAATTGAAAAATGGAAGTGTCTACGCATTCATGTGTCGTCTATTGATACACAGTGTGACATCAAGATTTGTTGATCTGCAAATAGCGGTGCTATTTGTAATCGCAGCAGCATGTACATAAAAGTAAATTGTACTATATTAACCGATAGTGTGTAATATACTTGTAATATATGTTCTCGGGGGAAAAAACAACTGAATTGGATAGTGAAAAACGGATTTTTTATAAAATGTACAGCATTAGAGAATAGTTGGCAAATCATTCAAAATGTTGGTTAAAAAACAAAGCAATATTCTCGCGAATCAAAAAGGCCATAAATAATGACAAATCGTTCATTTTGTTTCACGATAAGTATGTCTTTTAAAATAAGTTATTTATTTATGAAATTACCCCTTTAGATTGAGGGTAGATTAAATACAAAGCGCTCTATACGTCCTAATTGTGATTTTTTATTTTATTTTCTACAAACAACAGCTATCAATTAATCGTGTAAAAACGATATGTTTACTTTAAAAGTATTCTTATTTTGAACCAAAATAAGAACACAAGGAATGGAAATACTTGCACAGAAAACGCTATATTCATAACTTTTATTTATATACTTATTAATTTCCTATAGTAATAATAAAAACGAGACCGAGGCTAATTTCGGGCGCGGCCGAAATTTGTATACCCTTCGCTCTCCTCGGGCTAAACGTTTTTTCGGGCTTACCTACGACTTGTTTTTAATCCAAAGATTTTCTTAGAAGATCCTAATTTGGTGGGTTACGTTTGTATGGCAGCCCCATGACCCCATGGTCCGATTTCATTCGTTCTTACGTATGTTTTGTGTTATAAATAGAAACAAATTTTTCTGAAACTTGGTTGAAATTGGTGCACAAAGATTTAGTTGAAATTGGTGCACAAATCAAAAAGTTTTTCTTAGAAGAACTTAAATTGGGGGAATAGATTTGTATGGCAGCCCCATGACCCAATTTTGCTGAATCAAACACACAAACAGCCTGCAATAATAAGAAGCTCGTGTGCAAAATTTCAGCTGGCTAGCTTCTATACCCGCTGAGTAAAATGCGTCGCAACAGACAGACAGACGGACATCGCCCAATCGACTGCCCATGTCATGCTGATCATATATGTATAATTTGTATATGGTCGGAGATGCTTCCCTTAATGCGTTACAAACTTCATGACAAAGTTAATATACCCTTTCACCCTGTGAGCGAAGGGTATAAAAATAGTGAAACAGCTAAAAAGAACAATTCGATAAAGTTACTCGCTTATGTCTTTTGTTTCACTCAATTGTTACCTCGGCCCGATTGCACCAACGACCTATCACTCAAAAATCATACTTGCAAATCTTTCGCTTAATTTACGTTGACCAAATTGCCAAATGAAAAACACTCAATGCCGATTAAATCAAATTCAAATCGAACACGTGAATTCGGAAGCCGGAAAAAGGTTGGCATAATTAAGTTCGCGGAAAAATGATGTAAGCCCTACTCAATAGGTTTTTAGAATGATAAATGATTGGGGATTGCATGCCAGTATCACTGCATTGGCGTTATGCACGGATTGCATAAATAATCTGTTTGCAGAATGTTTAACCGAGTAAAGCGGTATTGTTTCGTAGATGTTAAGAGACACCGAAATAGGATCCAATTTCTTCCGAATTTACAGTTTCTCTGGAACAGCTGGCTGCGCGACCCTGGTTAAACTGGCCGATAAGTTTTAATGATTCCAGGATTTTTTATTTGTTTTATTTTTCAGAAAGTATGTAGTAATTCAATTAGCAGAAACAGCCCCCTTTGACTTAGAGCTATATGTTGACGACGAGGATGATGATCCAAGTGAAATATTAGACAAGTACAGGGTGGCCCATTAAAAGTGAACTAGTGTAAATCATGCATAACTATTTTATTTTTTAATATTTTTTTTCTGAAATTTGGTAAGAATAAACTAGACACATGGGAGATATGTTTACATTACGTTCCAGGTAAATATGCGTTGACGAAGGGTCGATTTAGGTAGGTTTTATGAAAGAGTTTATTTTTGAACCATTTCATTCACAAAAAGTACGTATGCGGCCAGGTAGAATGGAATTTTGCTAACGCACTCATTAACTCAATGTTTAGGTAATTGCTGCCAAAATTACCATTATTATACTCGTCTCGTTGCTCAAATTTATCAAGTTTTTACAAAATTACATTGATAAAATAAAATAGAAAGGAAAGAAAAAAAAAACAACATGGAAAGATATACGGTTGACCAAGGATTTCAAATACATAATACAAATTTACACGCGGAATAATAATTCGATTGTCGAGGCCCAGCGCGAGTATCGACGAACG
Organism: Microchrysa polita; assembly: GCA_949715475.1. Taxonomy (NCBI): domain Eukaryota; kingdom Metazoa; phylum Arthropoda; class Insecta; order Diptera; family Stratiomyidae; genus Microchrysa; species Microchrysa polita. The sequence goes on along the minus strand of OX454416.1, from coordinate 116,088,888 downwards.
CTCCATGTAAGAGTTGCTCCCTCGAGATCAACGATTCACAGAGTTGTTCGGCGTTGTCGAGGACAAGGAACCGTTAATAGCCCTCGACAAGCCCGGAGAAGAAGTGCGAGGACGGACGAAATCATTGAGCGGGTGGAAGCTAGCGTCGAATCAGATGCAACGACATCAACCCAAAGAAGGGCAACGATATCGTGAGATGCTTAACAATGTTATTTGTCCTTTTGTTAAAAAAAAATACCGGCGTACAGAGGGCTGCGCCCGCAATACGAGGGTTTTTTAGAATTTTGATGCATAGTGGATATTTTTGTGCATATATTTTATAAGCAATAGATAAGAATTGTGCCCAACATTAATGAAATGCTTCCTGTAAATCTATTTTTGGATTGGTCTAAATAAACGCGTTCCACCTTTAATTAGACCAATCCAAAAAATAGATTTACTATTTACCCAGTTTGTATAAAAGTACTCCAGGGCGTATCTACAGGCATTTTTCGATTTAAGATTTCTGATGGCCTTTGAGAAAAAAGAAGCTCAGGCAAACGTAAGGATGGCTTGGCATTATATATGAACTGAATTATTAGCTGTAAATCTACTGTTACTGTTTTTTAAATCAAGGAAAACCAACTTATATGAAATGATTCCATTGTATCCCCTGACATTAGAGCCCACGCAAGCTTTCCTATGAGTATTGAACAAGTATACTTTTGAAGCTTTTCCGGGACACCCTGTTAACTTGGTCCTACAAACTTCAAAAATATTTGTGGCAAACACTATTACCATATGCATTTCCACCAAATTTCATGTACATTATTTCATCAAGTTAAAAGATATGCATTGAAGAAATGCTTACTTACTTGGCTATTTTTCCAGTTTGGATACAGTTATTCGAATGCAAATTCGTAGACATATTCCCCGTGTAATTTTCTAAAAACCCTTAGCAGAATTTTCATATATGGAAACCTAACAGGGGCTACACACGAACAAATTGAAATTTTACAAATTTACTGTTATTTACTTTTCCTTAGCAAAAGTCAACAGTCTTAATATTTAACGTATATAAGGTCATACTGAACAATCTTTGTGCAAAGTTTCATATCGATCCCTATAACGGTTTAGAGAAACGGAGCTCGAAAAGGAAGTTTAAATTTAAACGCCAATAACATTTTTACCGTTACTCGAAACTGGAAAATTTTAACTAATAGAAGATGTACTCGTCTAGATCTTTGATTTAAATACCCATAGGTTAATCTCCGATAAAAACTAAAAAAGTCGACTTTTTTCAAACGTTCGGGACACCCTGTTATCTTCTTTCTACCAACTTCTAAGGTATTTGTGCCAAAGACTGTAACCATTCTACACATTCCTACCGAATTTCATGACAATCGGTTGAGCCGTTCGCGAGTTATTTAGTGAACAGACGGACGGACGGACGGACGGACGGACGGACAAAATCGATTTCATAAGGGTTTTTTGAAAAAAATTCTAAAAAACCCTAAAAACCGACCAGGTATGTGATTTCAGCAAGGTGGAGCACCTTTCCATACCACTGCAGCCACAATGGGGATTTTAACGGACGTTTTCAGCGAAAGAGTCATTTCCAGAGGATGTGCAATTAAATGGCCGGCTATATCTCCAGACTTAACTCCACTAGATTTTTTCTGTGGGGATACCTTAAGGAGAGAGTCTACAATAATTAACTAAGCACAATTCACGAATTGAAGCAAAATATTGTAGCGTAGATCCGAGATTTGCAGCCAGAAATATCGTGAAAGGTAATGGAACATACCGTTGAACGATCCCGTCTTTGCGAAGCTGCCCGGGGCGGATATAATTTTTCGAACATAGTGTAAACATATCTTCCAAGTTTCTGTTTTTTTATGTAAAAATTTAAAAAAAATCGGTGTAGAAATAAAAAAGTTATCCATGGTTTATACTAGTTCACTTTTAATGGGCCACTCTGTAATTATAAGAGGAACCATTAAGCATACATTTATTTCAACCTATTGAATCTTTGAACCTTCCTATACCCGCGTGTTGGTCTGTCAGACCGACAAAACACTTTTTTCAATTTTTTTAATTTACATGAAAAGGTAGCGGGTCGAGTTTTTTGCTAGCTGCCGGATTTGTTCCTGACTTTATTTTAGTGCATGTCTTGCGCGATTACGCGAGATGGGCGTATTGGTGAATTTGGAAAAAAAATTTCTGTGAGACCGACGCGGATATAGGTGTGATTTTTTGTGTAAGTATAAAATTATTGTGTTAATTTTTTGTTTAGTGTTCTTTGAGTCATTCTTTGATTCTACTTTAGTACACATCATGTGTTTATGCGAGACGAAAGAACATTTTTGTTTTCTAAAAGGAAAAAAATGTTTAAGTTAAAATTTTGTAGTTCCTAAGTATAAAAGTTGCAATGTTGCAGTTTTTTCGCAAAAAAACTTATTAAAATGGAAATAAAGTTATTGAATGACATTGTTGTTTCATTATACACTTTATTTTTATTATTTATTATCCTCTATTTATCTTTTGTTATGAAAAAAAACAAAAACAATTTAAAAAGGATTGCAAATCATCGGTCTGTGAGACCGACGCGGGTATACGTGTAACAAAATTTGACTCGGGTATAGGAAGGTTAATTAAGTTTCTAATTGATAATTATATCTGTCACTACAATATAAAATTATTATTATTAGTAGTACAGTAAAACACGGATTAGTGCACATCGATAATGCACAATTTTTTCGTGCACTTAAGCGTGTTGTGCACTTATCAGTGCTCAATACAAACTATCTAATTTACGTAGCATAAATGGAAACTAGAGGTAACAACTGATATTTTGTGGCTATACTTTGTAACGCTATAGTCAGGGCCGGCCCTAGGGGTGGGCGAAATGGGCAGTCGCCCAGGGCCACCACATTGAAGGGGCCAACACACCATGGAACCTTTTACTTTCGGGAGCCACCACTCAGAAAGTGCTCCACTCTCTAGGGGCATTCACGCAACAAGATAATCAAAGCATACCTGATTCAAAATCAATTGAATCGCTGGGCGATGTTGTCAAATAAAAATAAGGTTGCAAACACGCTGGACGTTTCACATCTTATCGGGAATTTTTAGATGTCCGAACCCCAAAGCTTCTGGATAAACCTAAGTCTATTCTATAAAAAATGCCGTGGAATTACCTAGTTCCAAAAATATAAAAATTTGTTTCGATTAAAAAATTGGAGTAATGAGTATGCGTAAATATTTTCATTAATTGCCGTTTTAAAATTCTATAGCTTAGGCTGCCTACTACAAGCACTCCGATATGTCTACCGATAATAAGCAAAAAATTCTTAAAGAATAAAAACTGCAGAGTTTGAATTTCGTAAAAAAAAATCGGTCAAGTCACATCCATCTGACGGATGGTATTTCAAATGCTTGGCGAGGGAAAAGCATTGATACACTTTGACTGATTAGGAATTATGGATTTATTTTGAAGTGCAAATAGTCCTACAATTAAATTTTTCTTTCAGCGAAAGCTCGACAAAATAATCAAAATTTGCTGTGATTTAACTAATGATGATGACAAAAGATTAAACATTTTACAGGGTAAATAAATACGTATTTCTTAGAAAATGCTAGCTGACAGTGGCAGTAATTCCAGTTTTTTCCACGTAAAAGGGGTTTTATGAAACATTTACAACTCATTAGTCGCAGAATTTTAAAGCATTGCTATATTTTGGCCTTTACGTCCAAAGCAAAGTCTTCATTTTTTATTTATTCACCAAGCTCAATTTCACAAAATAAAAAAATATAGATTTTCACTCTATGAGCGAAGGGTATATCGAGCCAGTAAAAATGTTTAAGAAAACATTCCAACTCTCGTGCTTGCATTTTCGCCTTCCTGGAATATATATAACGGTGACTAGCTACCAAAATTATATTTTGAAAAAAAAAAAAAAAAAAATTGGCAAAGCGAGGACTTCCGCGACATCTTAAAGATAGCGAATCACTGATATAACGTGTGCAAAAACCATTCAGGCCGACAAGGTGAGACATTGGGGTGTCGTGAAAAAAAAACAAAAAATATTTACAATAAAAAATTGAAATACAAAAATTTAAGCCAACATTTTGGAAAATCATCGATTTTCCCAGGGCCACCAAAATACTAAGGCTCTGGCTATAGTTTTCAACAATGAAATATTACAGAGCCATGTAAGCGACTTTGTACAGCTTTCAAACTTTGGCAACAAATATTAACAAATGGGCACTACCCACCTTTTTGAAATGTGATCAATGCAGGGGTCACCATTATCAAACTAGCAGCTAATTGCAACAATCTCATCAAGGGCGCCGGCTTTGAGGGTGAACATCGAACATAGATGTTGCGAATGGAGCTTTTTGTAGGCTTTCGGGACGTCTAAAATCGTGTTTAGCCTAAAATATTTTTTTTTTGTACATTTTCAATTACAATTTACGAATGTCAAAAAACAACAGACAAAAAAATTTTGTTCACAAAAAAATAAAAACCTAAATTTGCTAACAAGCTAACTACTATCTTAGTGGTATCCTGCGATCTAAAGGAGGAGACTGACTGATACTGCTAACATAAACGCTAATGACAAAGAGACTGCCACTTTTGCTAAACATTTTTTTATCAAGACAATGTTGGATTTTATCCTTAAGCTGCTCCCAAAAAGAGCAATTTTTAACTCTCATATTTTCCTACTTAAAGACAAAAATTATTTAGTTCTTCTACATTTTCATAAATTGAATCAATAAATATTAGATAACGGGCTAGGATCGCTTAAATTCGTAAAGTAGTCTGGTTTGAAACGTCTGCACTAATAAATTTGTCGAAACCTCATGTGCACTTATCAGTCATGAATCGTGTCCAAATCTTGTTAACACTACCGAAAAATGGTGTGCACTTAAGCGTGTTGTGCACTTATCCGTGTTGCACTTATCCGTTTTGAAATGTATTGAAAATCGCATTGAATGGATGGTGCATGAAAATTGTGTGCACTTATCCGAGTTTTGCACTTAAGCGTGTTGCACTTAACCGTGTTTTACTGTATATAATTGTTATTAGAAAGTTGATTATAAAAATTCAATAAGCTTCCTTAACTTGTGGCTTGGTATTTCCTACAGGACTTGTGAGCTAAATTCTTGATCTAGGGGGAGATTATTTAAGCATGGAAACTTTTTCTTTAAAATGCATATGAAAAGAAAAATATTGTATGTACTTATCTATTGCAAATCAAATAAATAATGGAGCTGCAAATCAGAGATGTCAACTTTAGTTCCATTTCAGAAATCGGCATTATTCGTTTTATTTTGTTCCGAGTAATTATTACTTTGTAATCATTACTTTCAAGCTCATTAAAGAATGGTAGCAATGATACTTAATACCCTCTCGAATATTATAGTATTCACGGTTGGTCACTGAAATAGTAAGCAGGACTGTTTTAACCTGCAAGCGGGCGCGCATCATTTTGTGACATAACCGGGCGCGCGGCGGTAATTTACCGCCCTCGCCTTTCCTCCTCCATTCGCGCTCAACCGTACAACTTCCATTCTCATAATTATGGTAAATTGAAAGAAGAGCATGTCCCAAATAAGTTGTCATAATAAAAACTATTATCTGGTGAACAATAAAATTTTATAATTTCTGCCGTTTTAGCGAAGCACGTCACTTCAGTGATATTACACAGAGCACACACATTTTGAACACAACTATATACCAAAATATACCATCCCCGAACGTTTGATGACCGCTGGAAAGGTACGGAAAGTAAAATTTACCAAAAATTATTGTATCGTATGTATAACAGTATGACTTAAGAATACATACTTCTCCCACATCAATCCGGCCAACGGGAGAAAATATATGCGTGTTTATATGATCAGGACGGTAAATTACCGCCCGCGCGCCCGCTTGAAGGTTAAGTGATCCTCACACCGAAGTGGGCGCCAAATTTCCGTCATGGATTTGTGGCAAATTTTAAGTTCCTTTTGGATATCTCTATCGCAAATACAAAATTACGAATACAATGTTCAATAACTTCTCTATTTTTTAGTTTAGTTTCCATTTGAAGCTTCATCTTCTTTGCTATGCCTTAAGTGGACTTATTTATGAGTTAACCCGTTGCGTCACAGGTATACGTTCAGTAGACGTATACTCGGTATATAAAACGTTATAACTCAAAAGCCTTACCCACCCCGACTGTCTGGTTTTCTTCTATTCGTTCGCCAAATTGTTACTGATAACGAAGTAAACAATATTTTTCGATCAGCATTACCCCGTGGCGTGAGTAACTGTGTTTCGCAAACCATATACGTCTATCAGACGTAGCCCATGATCCGCACTGCTTTTCTTTTTCTGTTCGTCTAAGATTCTTCTTACTCGGAGTAGCATTTTTTGTTGATTTTTTTACTTATTGTAACAAATATTAAAAAGCACTAATCAATGCGATTTTCGGAAAGTCAGTTTCTGGGAATTGTTTTTGTAAATGTATAATACAACAACAACAACCAGGAATTCGAATGGTGAAGGATTTTTACTCTTTTTGCAAGAATCATTACTCCGTAAATACCTAATTACATAATTGAAAACAGATGCTAAAGTATGTTTTTATTTTATATTATGTTCAGAGTGGGCGAAAACGGATTGATTTCAGCGAACGTTTTCATTTAACAACCGACAATACTATTTTTCCTATAAATCGTTCTTAGTATAAAATTGTGCTGGCGTAGTCATCGATAGTCATTTGCAACATATTTCGTCACTTCTCTTATCATGGAGAAATTAAGAACATTGGCCAACACACGAAGCTGAACAATTTGGTAGGGTGTCAGTTAAAATAAATTAAATTGTCAGTTAAAATAAATTAAATTGAGCCGAAATGTGCTGAATAGTGGAGTTTAGGTTTGAGTCCTGGGTGCTTACATGTTTTCATTTAAAAAAAATCAAGGTTTCATAGAAAACACGCAAATTAGCGTATTTTCACTGTGTCCTTTTGTATGGAAATTAAAATGTTTTGGGTCTATTTTCATTCGAAAACATGAAAATAGCCCCAAATTATATGTTTTTGGTCACTGTGAACAAATTATTAAAGTTATTGAAATAAGATGTAGATTTCAAAGCGAAATATTGATCAAATATTTTTTTCTAAAAATCGAAAAAGCGCGCATTAAAATTATAATATTTAAAAAAAAATAAAAATAGGTTTGTGTTATAAAACTTAATTTTTTCTTTACCAAAAAATTTCTGAAATATTTATATCCGTAGCAATAGTTTTTTTTCTTGTGAAGATTATTTAAAAAAGTGCCGAAACGCATAATATGTAATTAACTAATTATAAATTAAAAACTGATTTTTGATATTATAACTACGTTTTTCTTATAACTTTTTACTTTGCTAAAATATTGAAAAGACCATTGTTAATCATTTGCCAAACCAAAACATTGACTAAAGCAGAAAAAAATAAGAAAATAAAATAATTTCCCTCATAAACGTCTGTCAGATGTACCTGTGATCACAACTGATTTTAATAGCCTGTGACGCAAAGGGTTAAAAACTACTACGGCAATGATACAAATTAGAAGTACAAAGAATCACCCTATCACAATCGTGCACTATGTTTTACGCCGCCCCTTTTAATCTACACCTCAGCGTGAGATATGGCATTGTGAACACCAAAATGTATTGAAATTACATAACATGCCACCCATAGTACTATCGTGGAAATAGTAAGTCGATATTTTTCTTCTAAGTTTTATTTTTTGTTGGACCAACGCTAATAGTTTTTTCTTTTAAAATTAACTGAAAGTTGGTAAGTGATATGTTCAAATTGAGTCACAGTTTGGCTTTACAAAAATAATTTACACTTTTCAAAAATATATTCTTCAAAAGCTTGCTAAAGTATAAGTGAAAAGTCGTTGGTGCAATGAAGCCTCGTCCATCCTTAATAAACAATTATTGTTAAAATAATAATGAGCGTAGTTCCTTATTGTAGAGATTGTTGTGAAATATCGTTGCTTTTTCGTTTTCTTGTGAAAAAGATGGATTTAGTCTTATACTTGATATTTCTGTTTTTCCACTTTATGAAAATTCATTAAATATAGTGAATAGTGCAAACACCAGTGCGGTGATTGAAGGATCCATGAGGATTTCCAGCCGGTAAGGTACAATAATTTATATAAAGTCAAAGTTATGTTAACTCTAAATTATCGGCAATTTTGGATGAGTTTTGTCAACAATAATGGGAATCCTAGGTTATGCACTTTAGTCACCAGAGTTTATCGTGCCAGACGGAGTCAAACGCCTTTCCGATATCTAAAGTTAACATTCCGGTAGACCGCTTTGCTCTAAAGCTTATTATCCTTTTGATTAGAGGAAGTTGATGAGACGAGATGTGTTTGCTCCGGAATCTAAATAATTCTTTTAGTAAGATATCCATGTCATTCAACACCTTAACTAATTGCGATGTTATGAGATTGTTCTAATCTTTTGCCTACATTGCTTTTCAGGGGCGAAGACTATTCCTCGGTTTCGGAACGTAAATATAGATATTTTTCCTAAATGGCATTTGAATTTTGTCTGGTCCTGGCGTTTTAGTTGACTTCAACTTTGTGAATGTATTTATTATACAGGGTGTCCCGCATTGGGTGGTCAATACTGAAAGTATTGTTTCGACAATTTGGTTTCAGCAAAAACACTTTCAAAAGATTTGGTAATTTTTTACCTGTAATTATGCTGTAATTTTGTTTGCGGAAGCCAACGAAAATCACGACTTGTATGCTTAAAATTTAGCACTCGCTTAGTTAATACATACAAATTTTTACTTTAGTTTCCCAAACTACATAAAAGTTTGGATAAATTGACTTCTCAGCGATTTCAAATGTTAACGTTTTTTACAAAGACATCGATATTCAAACTTCAAAAAAATTTCCAAACTAATTTTCCATCTAAATTTCAAACAATATTTTCATAGCGGTACTTTGATATGTAAAATCAGCAAAATTTACAAAATTTGTTTCAGTGTGTTGTGTTGTAAGATACTTTTAACATTTAGATCCCAACGTTTTAGAAAACAATCATTTTGAAAGTAAACAAAAAACGTGTTTGGCACCCGTGAAAATACTCACTACACGAGAATGTCGCGTTTTCATCGTATACTGGTTTCGAAAATCGGGAACGACACTGATATTCGATCGAAGCCAACTTGAGATAGAAACCCTTTTTTGACAGCAGCTTGGTGTGTAAAATCCGCGTGAATCTTCTCAATCCACCAATTTTGCGCTGTTCTGGATGCCTGCTATTCTTTAGCTTTTTATGCTCGATGGATAATAATATAGTGATGCTGATGAGCCGAATGGTGAACAACTTGTTATTAGCCAGATGACAAACGATGAAAATAAGAGATAAGAAAATTGATAATGGAGATAAGAGTGACCGACTAGTTTGACGATTTGTGTGCAGTGGCACAACAACTTGTTTCTGGGCTGGTCGTGGGCCTCCTGAAATAAGTCGTCATTTTTACGATTTTTTTTTTCAAAAATATCAATCATTGGCAAGAGTGCTAACTATGCTACACTTTTTGCTATTCCAAATTAAAATTAAATAACACTGTCAAGCAAAAAAATTTTTCTTCTTCAGACACTATTTTCATGGTAACCTCCTAAATCAGGGAAGAAGCACACCTGCGCCTGAGTGCTATATTAACATATTCAGCGTCTCAGGCTACTTAACGCTATGGGTGACAGGAAGTATTTAACCCTGGAATACTAACATGACCGGTTAGGGCGTTATTACTAGCAACACGTAATTTTGACGTGTTCATATTTTCCTACAGTCGCTTTCCCAGCTTACATATTTTACCGAGCTTATCATTTTTCAGTGCCACAGACAAAAATTATTTGACCAAAATATGCCCTCGGAAAATGCACTTATATTACTTACACGACGTATAAATTACATGCTATTTTCTATTGGTATTACTATTTACACGTCAAACAGGTAGTAGCACTTAGAACATTGCTAAGATTACCGCCATAGACCACCAATAGGATGCTGCCACTCACATGGACATACAACAACTAACTGAGGAAAGCACTGCCGCAGTGAGTAGTCAACCAGACTCGTGGAACAGCTTATACACATTATAATGTGAGCGAACACGTCAATTTTACGTATTGTTAGTAATTTAGGGTTAATAAACCACCGACGCTTCTATCCTTCTGCAGTTAACCCTATCATGGTAAGCAAGCAATGTGCCGACAACTAATTCTTATATTCTTAGTCAAGAAACATGCAGGTGCCCGAAGTCCAACTCGGGCTATCTTGCCATATTGTTCATTGTATTCATGCTGTTTTCGCTTTAAACAAAATGTCTTATCAATCCCATCAGCATTGACCATCTAATGCGGGACAACCTGTAGAGATTGTGGGAAGTGTGGATAATGGAAGTTGGCATAATGGTTGACTAGGTTTTTTTTTTCATTTTTAGGGTTTTTTAGAAATTTTTTTTTCAAAAAACCCTTATGAAATCGATTTTGTCCGTCCGTCCGTCTGTCCGTCTGTCCGTCTGTCCGTCTGTTCAGTAAATAACTCGCGAACGGCTCAACCGATTGTCATGAAATTTGGTAGGAATGTGTAGAATGGTTACAGTCTTTGGCACATATACCTTAGAAGTTGGTAAGAAGAAGACAACAGGGTGTCCCGAACGTTTGAAAAAAGTCGACTTTTTTAGTTTTTATCCGAAATTGACATATGGGTATTTAAATCAAAGATCTAAACGAGTACACCTCATATCAGTTAAAATTTTCAAATTTCGAGTAACGGTAAAAAAGTTATTGGCGTTTAAAGTTAAACTTCCTTTTCGAGCTCCGTTTTTCTAAACCGTTATAGGGATCGATATGAAACTTTGCACAAAGATTGGTAAGTAGGGCCTTATATACGTTAAATATTAAGACTGTTGACTTTTGCAAAGGAAAAGTAAATAACAGTAAATTTGTAAAATTTCAATTTGTTCGTGTGTAGCCCCTCTTAGGTTTTGAAATATGAAAATTCTGCTAAGAGTTTTTAGAAAATTACATATAGAATATGTCTACGAATTTTCATTCGAATAACTGTATCCAAACCGGAAATATAGCCAAATAAGTATTTAGTAAGGGCCTTTCACAATGCAAGCCTCTTAAGCATTTCTTCAATGCATATCTTTTAACTTGATGAAACAATCATCAGAAGCATCAGAAATCTTAAATCGAAAAATTCCTGCAGATTTGCCTTGGAGTACCTACTTTTATACAAACTGGGTAAATAGTAAATCTATTTTTGGATTGGTCTAATTAAAGGTGGAACAGAATGAAAGGCGCTAGCCTTTCATTCTGGAACGCGTTTATTTAGACCAATCCAAAAATAGATTTACAGGAAGCATTTCATTAATGTTCTGCACAATACTTCTTATTTATTGCTTATAAAATATATGTACAAAAAATATTCACTATGCATTAAAATTCTAAAAAACCCTCGTATTGCGGGCGCAGCCCTCTGTACGCCGGTATTTTTATATTTTTTGAGCAGTAAAATCAACGCTCGTAAGATGCTGGCTCTGAAAAGAAAATGGTTGGTCAAAAAAGCAGAAATGTTGACGTTTTTTCTATTTTGATACAAGGATATGTCGAGTCTATAAACATTCGGTCCGAAAAGACCCCACGTGCCCCTTCACGTTGATCGCGAGATGTGCCTGGCGAAGGATTAAACATTTTTCTGGTAAAAAAACGGCGAAATCCTCAGAGTTGTGTTGTGCTGAATATATCTTTAAACATTTTCCCGTCCATAATTAAATTATGATCATCTTTAAGAAACATTTGAAATTGATACACTTATCCAAGTTTAATTGAAATTACTTTAACATGCAACATTTGAATTTATAGATAGATTGTGCATTGCTTATGGGTATACAATTCATGACGAAATTAACCTAACAAACTTATTAGCAAGGAATAAAATGTACTAATTAATACAAACTGTGAAATTATTATAAACCATGTAACATTCAACAATTTAAATCAGTCCATATGGGATCCAGCAGACAAATAGACAGATATCATAGGACTAGACAAATTGACCGAATCATTTCAAACATGCTCAAGCCTAAAGATTTTCTTATGGCCTTCGAAATCACTCTCCGCGATCAAAAACTTTGTGTGGTTTCCATTCAATTTGTCGAAAGCATTTATGAAGACTGTACTCTATATGTACTCGATTAAACATATGGAAAATTGAGCAATTAAAATCAAATTATTTCGGTAATATGACTGGACTAGATTATAGTTGAAATGACCAATTGACTAAGAGGATCGTGTCCGTGCCATAAAGTGTCCAATTAAAATGATATCAAGCGCGGAGATATGATAAATGAAAAGTTGCAGTATGATTGTGGCAAAAGATTGTAAGATGGTCATAGTTACGCCTTCGGCATATGCGATTTGCAATTGCTTAAAAATGCAAGTGAACAATGGTATACCTACAAGAAAGCATCCTCGAGGTAAAAAAGTAATACACGAGTTTGTAAAAGGAAAGTTTGCGATTAAGCGGCAGTTGAGGTTCACACACTTTCAATTTTATTTTTTGTTAACTGAATTTAAATTGTTCGATTTAACATTGATTAATTTCTTGTTCAAAGTATTTAATTTAATAAAAGGAAGAATAAAAGATTTGATTTGTTTATAATAAAATGCCATTCCGTGAAAGAAAACTAATGAAATTTTGCAATTAACTTATAACTACAGCTATAATGTCATCGTAAGAAAAGGTAACATAACCATTGCGAGAATATTATTTTACAAGGTTATGTTGATGCTAGTCTATGTTAAAAATCATCTTCAACAAAGACCCACAATTGACTGCTTCAAATGTTATCATCAAGACACGTACGCGGCGTGCAATGTCCAAAGGAATTTTTGAATTAACTATATGGTATGTGGAATATTCTTGACGACTGTCACATTCATTTTATACCTCGGACAGCGAAACATCAAAGGTGAAGTGAAAACAAGAAATGATCTGATTTTCAGTTTTTCTTCTGCTCGTAGCTCGAGCTCAACAAAAAAAGTGTCTTCACCCGTTTCCATATAAGGAACATATGGGAGCACGGAATGAGTATACGATTTAAAATGTTTTTATACATTAAACATACCAGAGATGATTTCTTGTCTATATAGAACCGAAGGTTTTTCATCGTTCCTATGTGACTGGACTAGCAACCAAGAGTAGAAAAAGGTAGCGAAAATATTGAGCTAAGGTATATCGGATGGTACATTATCTGGACCTTTCCTTACTCGAGCATAGTTCATACACGGATCTCTATTTTCAAGTACCATACACTGTCAGATAGACAGATATAAAGTAATTACTCAAAAACGTATAGTTATTCCATTTTTGCCATTGGCATTTATAGCCTCCACTGTACTAGGCATTTTGTAACATATTCTTGTCCGTAAGTGCACTATAATTTAGAATGTATAAGAACCTTGGCTAGGCCTATAACCATTAGAGGTCCACATTTGTTGCGATAAAGACAACGAAGTAGATTGAGATTATCATCTGTCCTGCAGCGTCGCGTCTATGGGAAATCGGTCGAATATGCCATCAACATACAAGATGTGAGCTGACGCGAATTCACATGGAACATCCTGCAAAAAGAGATGATCCACAAGACACTTTAACTCGTGTTTCGCCGTACGACGAACTTAAGTAGTGCACAAATTAGACAGTCTATCCTCGTACACGTATGTTATGTGGAACGGCGCATCCATAAAGATAGTTTGGCTTTTAACCTTATCAATTATTATTGCCAATTTTTATAACTTTATTACAACGACCTGTGGATTTTTGTTTATAGTAATTGAGCGTTGTTGGATGTTCGTAATCGTTGCCGATATGGGATATTCGCGAATACGCGAGGTGCATGGCGTGTAATCATGGAAATTGTTGCAAAACAACGCGGCGCAATGGGAGTTTATTAAGGTTGTAAATAATGTAAATATCATCATGAGAATGAGATTGGACGGTAAATATAGACGAAATTGGATGATTAGGGGCTTTTACGACAGTTTGAAGTACATACTTAATATGAATGTTAATTATTCTTGGAATGGTAGATTGATGTTGAGACGGCGAAATTATATGAAGGTAAGGTATACTTTCTTGCAGATGAATTATATGAGAATACTCCCGAAAAATTGGCAAACTAAATTTTTTTTTGTTTTATTGTACGAGAATGAAAATAATCTCGGTTTTCATCAACCCTTAAAGTATGTACAGTGTCTGACAGACACGCACCGTTTTTATTTCAGTTCCGTTGGAAAAACGGTTCATTTTTTGCTTCGCTTTCACAGTACCTTTCTAGATATTATCCATCCCTGTTTTTGTGTGGTTATTATTTAGTTTCAAGGATGCATATGAACAGTGGGCAGCTTGCATTTAAAGTCAACGTGTCTCACAGACACTGTACACACATAACGTCAATATAATTTGCGTGTGTGTACCATAGAATTCGACTAAGGTTTCTTTTTCTTTTTGAAAGTACAAGTGAATATAGTATTATGTGTTTGTTACCATGAAAAATAATTTTGATAGCAAACATGAGTGCTACCGGAACATGTGGATGTAAAAATCTCGGATATCTTTGGATGACCCCAATGCAGAAACATACATTGAGGAATGGTTGCTTTGGAATTTATTTTAACGGTATTTATGTACTTTTTTTTTATTTTAATGAAAATATAAGTTGAGAAAGGAATTTATATTATCACGACAAAAATAAAATGGCTTTTAACTATAAAAATCTATCTAAAACCGTTTCGGTGTCTGACAGACACTGTACAAACACTACGCACAAATCGTATGTACTTACTTTAAGGGTAAAAATGGTTTAATTAGTCCTTTGAATATTCATCATGAACATTTTACCTCTTTTGCTTGCGTCCAAATCAATTTTCGGTACAGTTTTACTGGTCTTATTGAGATGTCCCCAAAACATGATTTTAGCCCTTTATCTGTTTTCGGGCCTAGAAAAGCGTTCACAAGCACTGCGTAATTTTTATAAGTGGGAAAGCAATCTTTATGTGCATAGGTTTAACCCTGGAATACTAACATGACCGGTTAGGGCGTTATTAATAACAAGACGTAATTTTGACGTGTTCATTATATATTACCGAGCTTATCATTTTTCAGTGCCACAGACAAAAATTATTTGACCAAAATATGCCCTCGGAAAATGCACTTATATTACTTACAAGACGTATAAATTACATGCTATTTTCTATTGGTATTACTATTTACACGTCAAATAGGTAGTAGCACCTAGAACATTGCTAAGCTTACCGCCATGGACCACAAATAGGATGCTGCCACTCACATGGACATACAACAACTAGCTGAGGATAGCACTGCTGCAGTGAGTAGTCAACCAGACTCGTGGAACACATTATAATGTGAGCGAACACGTCAATTTTACGTATTGTTAGTACCTACATAATTTAGGGTTAAATGACGGAACGCTCTCAAACTCGGCGTTAGTCTGAACTTAAGTCTAAAATGCCTAATTTGCACGATGAATACCAAATAAATCGTCTGGCTTATTTACCCGGATAAACAGGCACCAATTTTCACGTTAGGGCTTCGTGACCGAAAAACTTTTGTTGGGTTTGGCTCACTGTGGAACACGTTGCGCATAAAATTTTTTTCCCCAAAGTGATTTTTTTCAAATTACTGTAAGTAATACAAATCCTACTTATAGTTACCGGGAAAGTTTTATTGGGATTACCGTGTCAAAACAAACAACTGAGTAGGTAAACCGCCGATAAAGAAATCAAGTCGCTGCATTTTGTTTAATTGATTTCTCGTGATATCAACATTTGATGAAACCTGGTATGTTATACTTTTCATGATCATCACTAGGATGATATAACCCAAAAATGAAATTATCTTTTAATAAACAAGTAATTTCAATTTAACGTAATTTTCGTTTTCTTTCTTTGAATGTTGATATTTATGATACTTTGGTAATCATAAAAATGGAATGTTGACCAGTGATTAGAAAAACAGTTAATTATAATGTAAAGACAGGGAAGCAATTCCTTTTAAGTGTGAGCCAAAACTCATTTCGCCTGCTAATTTCAATTAACTTAAGCAGTTGCTAATCAGAAGAATACTTCATATCCAAAAGGCAAAAGGTTCTTTTTACATACTATAGAAGTGCAATATGTGCAATATAAACATATATCAAAATGCAGAACTTGGTGAGACGTGTGCTCCGGAAGCGTATTCCGGAAATCTCGTCCCTGGGCAGGCGATGAAATCCATCCACTTTTCTAGTGTCTTAGTAGCTAAAAACTCGTTCAACTCGTCTCCTAGATGATGATGAGCTCGTGTCAGCTCGGATGGGCTGGTTAAGGTTTGTGTTCGTAGAGACGACTAATGTGACGATCGCTCAGCGATCGTAGTTTAGCATCCAATTCCAAGCCCTATTTGAATACTTTTTTAATGTGGTTTCTTTCCTTGTATTGACTATGACTTAAAGGAACATGTCTTTATGGAAAATATGCGCGTATAGTGCTCAAACCCGGAAGTTTAACTTCGATCGCTGAGTGACCATCACATGAGTCGTCTCTACGAACACAAACCTTTACACAGTACGAGTTGCTGATCTGACAGTGGACAGCTACTGCACCTGTGCACTCGCATGAAAGTAGCTCGACTCGCATCGCCCGATCACACAAGTGCGAGCTGTCGGCAGAGTAGAGAGCTACTGCACGTATGTATGTTAGTTGCATCTCAGTAGCATGTAATGTCTCGTACACTGAACCAAATCGCCTGCTAAAGTAAAGAAAATACGGCTCAAATCAAGAAAAAAAGACAACAAAAAACAGCCAAGAAATATTTCTCTTCATTTGAGAATTAGTCACACTGATCCAAGTGAAATGTTAATAGCAGCGCTTTAAGGAAAAGTAACCTTGAATCAAGCAAACTTTTCTTATGAAAAAGACAGAGAATCTGAACAAAAATAAAAAAAAACTTGCATCAAACCATCGTCGAACCCATAACCCCATTCTTCCCAGTCAAACGCGCTACCCACTGAACCAGAGACACTTCTGACTAATCAACGGTCCAATATAAGCTAAAGCTAAAATAAAGCTTTTCCCCAAGCTTTACATGGAAAATGTAAAAAAAATATATTATCAAGCATTTTTGTTTGCTTGAATTGAGAATAATGGTTTAGGCTTGAATCTACTTCCTATTTCTCAAAAGGTCTTGAAAATAGGATCGATTCGAGAAGAAATTTTCACATTTTGAGAAATTTTTTCTAAATACGGGAGTTTTGCAAATGAGATAAGAGTTTCTTAATTTTAGATAGCCCAATTTTTTCAGTGTATAATGTTGTCGCGAAGTGAACGAGTGAACAGTGCTTCTATCGTGATAAGAGCGGTTACAAAAATACTTTGCGCTTTTAGCGTACTTCGGGTTGAAAGAGTTATATTTTGAAGCTTCGTCTTGCAACTCTTTTTTCTTTTGGTCGCTGACGTTGATTGTATGAACTAACTCATTGATCCCATTTACAATTTCTTCTTAAAAAATCGGATTGTTAAATCCAAGTCCTCGACCTCCAGAAATCAGTTTTGTAAGTGTTTATCGCAACCCCCAAATGATACTGTCTCGCATCATCCTGTAAGTGTCCTTGAAATTACATTTCTGACTTAGTTGCTTCACTTCCAATAGAAATGTGTCAAACGGCTCGTTTTCTTGCTGCATTTTCAAATGAAACACAAAACTGTTCTATATCTCGTTCGATTTTCCTTTGCAAAATGTTGCGAAAGTAGCGATAACATTTTCCACCTTCTTACTTTCTGCCTCATCGATTTTCAGGGCAATGTAAAACTTTTCGGTGGCATCCTTGCCTGCAGCATTCAAGATTATTGCAAGCACCTCTTCGGGTTTTTTGTTGAATTCTACCGCCGGCGCCGCGCGCCGTTGCAAATTGCGGTGAAAACTAATCCAGTTTTCTTCTAAATTCCCAGACTGTAGGTTCAGCTCATCGATTTTGCGCACTAAATCCATGTCTTTCTGAATATACACGTATCGATTTTCGGTGGTCTACCACGCGGTTTCCGTGTTTCTTTGTGCACTTTTAGTACCTTTTCACCGAATCTATCAACTTCATTTTAATCACGCACTTTTTGCTTATGATTTTTAGTTGATTTTATTTCAATTGTTTTCTTGTTATATTTAACTGTTAATTTTTTATCAAACGATATTTTTCAATTTGATTTCTTTTCACTTTTAGTTTTCGGACGTGCTGATGAGTGAGTCCACTATGTATTGAGTAAGAACTGTCTTTATTTCAATTGTGTATTTGACACTTAAATCTAGTACAATCGATTACAATATTAATGCTGTATTCTAATTACTTAATGTATAGTACTTAACATATTATTTTCAAGTGCATTATTATTTTTAATTTATTTACATATAATACTCATACTTAACCCTTTTCGGCACATTTTAGTCTTCATTTTATATTTGTTGTATTTTAGGCTCTTGACGTGCCAATGGTGACGCCAACTTTACAAGTTTTTTGTCTTTTCATGTTGTAACAGAGACACCAACTCAATAACAGTGCGAATTTTAAAAAGACGATCGTGATTATGGGACTTCCTTACTGTTATTGTTGAAATGAATTAGTTGCCTGATTTTCTCGAATTACAGCACTAGCATGGTTTCCCGAATAACTGAATATGCGATAGTGTTGCCCCAATAGTTCCTTACTCGAGGAAGATGTATTATTGACATAAGTCAACACCAATTTGATTTCTTTAGCAAGCATTGCAATCAACGTTTTCGGAAATAAATGCAGGAAGAAGTGTATAGGTGTCTGAATCTGGGCTGTGTGAAGTTAGCCAGTCATTTTTTTTTTAATTACTCCCTTTTGCTCGCTGAACCGTTTGTTCGACTGCGGTTACGTTTGTTCTTGATTGTTCGCCAATTAATATCGTTTGTTCTTCTCTAATTATTTAATTATAACAACTTTAAAATTGTGAGTGTGAACTTAGCCAGTCATTTTTAAATTTGGGTCGGAAAGGTATAGGTTTGGTATCAATCGAAAGCCAGACGTTTGTTCATCCTGGAAACGGAAGGATACAGGAATTATTAAGGAAAAAGATATTAGTTGTGAAGTCATCTTCACTCAACCAACGCCATCTACTCAGCTCAGCTGTACGATGATGGTGTGGATCTTGCATAAATTGTTCGCGGGACACGGGTTGCCCGTACAGCTGAGCTGAGTAGATGGCGTTGGTTGAGTGAAGATGACGTCACAACTAATCTGTTTTTCCTTAATAATTCCTGTATCCTTCCGTTTCCAGGATGAACAAACGCCCTACAAAATGAACAAACGTCTGGCTTTCGATTGATACCAAACCTATACATTTCCGACCCATATTTAAAAATGACTGGCTAAGTTCACACACACAATTTTAAAGTTGCTATAATTAAATAATTAGAGAAGAACAAACGATATTAATTGGCGAACAATCAAGAACAAACGTAGCCGCTGTAGAACAAACGGTTCACCGAGAAAAAGGACCTAATTTTAAAAAAATGACTGGCTAACTTCACACAGCCCTGAATCTGTAGTGCCAGAACATTTGCTGGCAATTTCGAATTTCCACGGAAAGAAAGTTGTTAAGACACAGATTTTTCTTTTTTCCAGATAAGTTTTTTCCTCCGCTTGGATTGATTTGATGAAGTTGGTGTGGTCGGTTGAAATAGAGCAACTCCTTGACCCTCAAAATGTGAATCCTTCCCTTGATTCTTAACATGTGTGTCGTCCATTTCCTTGTCTGATTCCAAATCAACCAAACTATCATCATCTGAGAAGTCTAGTACATCTTCGCTATTGCACAAATCTTCCAATATTTTACAGATTTGATCTGGTGCCAAACGTCTTGAAGCCATTTTAAAACTAACCGTAAAATAAGAAAACAAAAACGTAGAATATAGCATAATGTTGCAGCAACCAAAAACTCGCTTTGTCTGTACATTTTGAATCAAACGAGTCCTTTTAAGTTTCTTCAATGGAAAGCACACACACTCACCTAATTGATTCGACGCAGTTTTTTGAAAATAACACCACTCAGACTATAAAGAATAATTACTCCTTTTTACAAAAATTTGACAAACCGCATGAAAGTAAAACAAACCGACATAAACCCACCTAACGGCATATTATTCAAAACAAGTTGTGCTACACAGAATTTAACCAAAGCCAGTTTTCTCTTTCATTTTCTAATTCTAAAGATCTAAATATTCAGCAAATCAAGTAGTTAATAAAAGAAAGAAGTTCTAAATTGTTTGATCAAAAAATAACTACTTTTTTGAAATGTGTAAAAAATGAGTTTGTAAAACCTTGGAAAATATGCATTTAACAGCTCCAAATGGTACTTAGAAGTTCCCAATAGGACTTTGTAGGAACGGTATCAACCTTATAGTTCTAAATTTTACTATAAAATAGTTACAAAGAAATTACACGACTACGGTTTTGCCACTTAACAAAATTACTTTAGTGTTGCTCACTATGTAGTAGTAAAGTGGGGTACCGAAGCCGTACTATTCCCCAGCACTTGCAGAATATGTAGTAGCAACATTTCGTTCACTACAAATTTCCAACTACCACCATCCTGGAACGTCCAAAACACTACTTTGCAGGTTTTGTTACAATTTTGTTTGTTTGTGCAGTTATTCCAAACAACCCTCACCCAAATGTGTTTTATCGATGTAACGAAACTTATGTGAAAACGGAAGGAAAAGATTTGGGGGTGGTGGAAATTTTACACAAGTCATAGGTACGCCGGAAAAAATTATTAGCCCAAGGAGGGTCAAGGGTATACAATATTCGGCCACGACTGAAATTAGGTTTGCTCTTGTTTTTATATTATTTAAAATTTGCTGTATTATTCAAACATACTCCAAATCATTATTGAACCTTCATAATACTTGTTATCGAAATCAACGGATTTCTTTTTCAAGTGAAAAATTGAAAATTATGCACAAGCATGCAAAGCACAAGAAAAAGTCATTTTCACATTTTTTATTACTATATCGAAAATATGAACCAGATTTTTTGGGTCATGGAATTTACGAGCTGATTTGCACCTTTATAATGAGTCCATAGTGCTATGGCAGTTAGTCTGACAGCAGCTGTAATAACAAACAGCGTCATATCTTTCAAAATGTTTGACATTTTATCGAATTCAATTTACCAGTAATTGGTCGAAAAGTAGCATGCTGCTCATGTCCGTGTCATCAATAATTGAGTGGCAATAAAAAATTGAGAAGAGGCGAACGAGTTGTACCATATGGCTAAGAAATGTGTATCAATAATTTGTTAAATTTTATGGAAATGTGTTTTTCGCGTGCCGAATCATCAGCATGGTGAACATAATTGTTGAGTGCGTTCGCTTGCATTTTGACTTAAAGATAAGTCAAATAAAATAAATTTAACACAACATTTTTCTGTACACACTCAGTAGTATTATATAATGGTTTTTCCTAAAATTTTACTCCACGAATTCTCCGTAAATGGTAAAAGGGTAGAATCTCAAAGTTGACCAGTTTTTGCAAATAATTTTCTTTTTTTTTCTTTTTTTTTCCAATAAAAAAAATTAAGTTCGATATTATATCGACAGCGAACACTGATAATAATAATTTCAACGAGTTTCTTTACATGCCAACATTTCATTTTGGCTTTCCATTAAGTCCACAAGCGATTGCAATAAATTGATTATTATATTCCACTCGAAGCATCTTTTATGAATTTTATAGTTCAATTTAAGTTAAAACCAAATTTAAAGGTGACGATGAAGCACACAATGCAATTTCATTGAAAATTGTTTCGTGTTCGCTCTCACTTAAAATAAATATTTTATGACGAAACGAGAGCACCTCTTCGTATGTGATACGCGATATGTCTGTTTTCGGATAATATTTTTCGAAAAAATTATCTTAAAATAGCCGGTATTTATAATTGGCTGTATAATGTCAAAACCTCAAAGATCGCTGCGGGAATTTCACATCTGAAATATGCACTATCTATGCAGAATGACAGTGGGATACAACAGCGCGATATGCATCGAATCCTCCTCAATGTTATTTTTTTTTCGTAGTTTAAATGGGATCTTTTCCAAACATTTAACGGCGATCTTATGCTAATATGCGGTCCAGATCTGGCATTCAGATAAAGAGAAAAGATCAATATATTCCATTCGACATGATGGGCTCGCGATCTCGCGATCATCCGTGCGCAATGCGCTTAAGCCTTGATCAGAATTATTATTGCCATTTTCACCTGTAGGATTTTTTTTTACCATGTTTAGTGGTTGTTGTTTATATTATGCGATATCGCGGTGATTGTTGCACACACGATCATAATCTGCAATAAGGTTAAATATATTGCACGGAACCTTTATTGTATATGATGTCCCATGAGAATTTCTGTGGATATACGTCGACGTTATGATGATCACTGAGCTGTGCAATCGTGCTTCGGATATTGAAGCTAACTGAAAAATGATTGAATAAATTACCATAGCAAGGTTATTATCGTCTTAATTTCATTATAATCTGTTGTTACTCGTATAATAGAAGCGATGATTGATTTAGGCGGTCCAGCACAATTATTACAAAATAAATATTTTGCAAAAGTAGTTTTTGTTTTGGAAAATAATAATAAAATATTCAACAGCTTTAAAGAGCAAACAGCTTAAGAGAAGCTTATTTAAGGTGTTGTCGCGGACCACGGCTATGTGTCGAGCCGCCGTCACTGCAATTAAGAACAATAACCAAACGCTACTGACCCGGTGGCATATTGGCCCGGCGAGGCCAGCGACTTTCGCGGGTTGATTGGGCCAGAGCGGTGCAGTCCTTGCTAAGCCACCATTTCAAAAATGGAGAAACTTAAAGGATGGGACGGTGGAAAGGATGTGCCCATCCTTCGGAAAGAAGAAGAAGAAAGAATCATTTTTAAAGAAAATTATTTCATGTAATAAAAAAGCATATATTACAATTTATACACTATTTTTAGAGGGGAGGCGGTAGAAGTTCAAAATTAAGCCAACATTAAAAGAATTCAGTTTGCATAAGAGGAAAAAATTTTGAATTCAATAAGAATTAAAAGCAGTTAAAAAAATCCAATAAGAAGAATTATAAAACAATAAAATGTATAGCGTAATTAATAAAGAAAATAAAAACTTACATACGAGTACTTGTTACTGCAATCCGACGACGATTAATCGTGGGAGGTTGATATTTGTCTTTAATTTCTAAAAATGCAAAAAATTAAACACCACTTTTTTTAAATAAGCGCAAAAGAAAATAAAAAATTAATTGAATCCGCATCGTCTTTGTTGTTTTCTTTCTTTTCTCCAGCATGTCCTCCAAACTATCCTTTCGACCATAACCACTAAACTCCTGACTGAATATGGAAGTAGTTTTTTTTCAATACAGACTGTATATCTTGGGCAAAAAGAGGAAATTGCAGGGCAGTATATCATGAAGACATCTAATTGCGGTTAAGATCTACTAATCCGACTAAAGGGAACATGAAGACTTCCGTGATGGAGGTACAGAGTGATAAACTACCGAAAAGTTCTTCACGAACAATACAAGAAGCAAAGAAAGCTTCAAACATAAGAATCCAAGTACCAACACGGTTAACTAGATAAAAAACAAAGAAATTTGTTAGGATAAATAAGAGGGAATAGTTATCCCAATTACCATGGCTCCATTTAAAATACTTCAGGAGCTAGAGCGCCAAATGTAACTATCAAAAAATCGAAATTACACCCAATGTTTTTAGGTCTAGTATATAATCTGCCAAGAGAAGGTATATGATATAATATATCATCAAAAGGAAATTTTGTTTAGTTTAAATTGTCCTCAAAACATTTTGCTGTAAATATTATAGTTAACAAGATATTGGCAAAAAATCACAATTTCACCCCTTTGCCATCCCCTCCCCCTAAATGTGACGCGCAAAAAAAGTTTTTACTGCGTAATGCGGTCAGGCCACAGAACAATTTGGCATCAAAAGTCGGCTCTTTTGTGGATGTTTGGGTCTGGAGCTAAAGTCACTATACTATATGCTTCTATTTGAAATGAGTACATAAGCCAACAGCATAATTGTTGTCGATGCTTTGATGTGACTAGCCAAGTCATATGTTCAAGCGCAAGGACTATTCTGCCAGAAAAAAAAATGAAAAATGCATGTGCAAACAAACAAAGGAGTGACAGTCGCTAAACATATGCCGTGGTGCGCGACAGTGGTCAATGGTTCAATGCGAAGATGATAATGGAATTCGCGTAGTGATCTACCAAGTACCAAACTGAAAATTTATTTCGACTTCGCACAAGGGGGAATAAGGATTTGAAGTATACCACAATCCTTGATTCCTTTTTATCTGTCGCTAATAAAAGAACTGTGTATTCAACACTTGTCTTACAAAATCATTCATTCAAAACGAAAGACTCAAGGAAGTAACTTGATTTATTAGTTCTATACATAGCTTTAATGCCTTTACTCGCTTTACTTTATCTATTAGTTGGTATACAGAATGGTATAATTAAACCTGAAAATTTGTTAAGCATCGCTTGAGAAAATTAAAATATAAACTAAAAATTTTGTTGTGCCACTTAACCACTCAGCTACAGGGGTGTCAAACTCAAAGCCTGGCCTGGGCCAAATATCATTCTCTTCCGGTTTAGGCCGGCCGCAGAATAAAAAATTTGAAAACGCGTATAGAAAACTATTTATTTTTGAAATTTATTCACAGAATATTCCCTTTAACATGTATCTATAATTCTGAGTCACTTTCTCGGGATTGTATGTTACAGAAATTCCTTCTTTTGAAAATGTTCCACAAACAAGTTGAGAAACCTTAGACAAAAAGTTAAAACGCCAAAATCAGGTTGATCGACCATCATCGATCAATCATTATTTGTGAATTAATTTCCACCGACTTTTGGAAATCAGTTCAGAGCATTGTTGAATCGGTCAGCCAGAAGTTCAGTTAAGCCTGAAAAATATTTCTGGACCGGTTTCTAAGACAAAACAATTTCATAAAAAGGCTGCCTTAAGCAAATTTAACTCAAATAAACGTCGGCCAATTATATTTGTAGTACATAGAGGAAGATTTATAAAATGAATAATTTAAGCGTGCATAAGCCGCTGACTTATTGATGAGTTTTAGAAAATTTCTTAGACTGAACTCCCCTCGAATTTGCATTTTAACGCATTTGTGCCGACACACATTGTATTTCTTCAACCAAGCCGCACAAAACTGCGAGGTGGGCCGCATGCGGCATGCGGTAAGGGAGTTCCGCAATTTTAATTTTTCGACAATTAACCCCCATCCAGCGGCAGATTTTTACAACGCTAGCCGGCGGCAAATGTACACCTTAGTTCATTTTGTATGAAAATCTTCACTATTTGTATGAATTTTGACCGTAAAACCGTTATATTATGTTGACTAGTCACAAATTAGTAACTGTTTTTGCCGAAGTGAATGTTTTAAGAAGTTGGGTTTATGTGAATTTAATTTTTGGAGTGGGTAAATTTAGAAAATAGGCAAAATTTTAAAAAGAAAATTGAAAAAATGGGTTGCTTGGAATTTTAATTTGACGAAATCTAAAATTGATTTACAAATGAAAAGTAGAAAACGGTTCAAATTAAGTCATTAATGATTTTAGAAGAATTTGGTATGTTTGATTTGCGAATTGTGGAGTCTTTGGTTAAAATTTACCCCCCTGCCTCCAATATATTATTCTGTTACTAGAACCCGTTATCGCTAATAAAAAAAAACGCCAATAATTATCACATTCTCGTTATTTTCCATAAAACAACAATATTTGAAGCAATAAAAATATTGGAGAAATGAGTAAATGTGTTATTATACGCAAGAAAGGTCCTGTCAAGCAACAAGCAAGTAGAATCGGCTAGTATAATTTTCAGTCTCTAATCTTTGTGAATCTAAACTCAGGCCAATTCCTGTAGTAGAAAAATATCTAAAATTTTAATTGTGATTGTTGTTGGTTAATTGTAATATATTTTCTCGTATATGTAATTAAATCCAAGGATCGATTGAAAAATTAACACAAGAAACCGAAGAAATGTGGCATATTCTATAGCAGTTATCGGTATCTATATATGGTACCGACGTACAATTCAACCAAGTTTATGTTCCACCGAAACATCCATTTAGAAATTTGGTTGGAGGCTTCTGCTGGTTTTCAGCTGAAACTTCAAAAGGAACTCGGGGGGACGTCCCGAATTACACAAATCATAAATATTAGGTGATGGAATACAAATTATGGGAATTTGTGGTATAGAAAATCAACCGCTAAAATCTAGAATTTTGGCATTCAAAATTTTAGCATTTGTTACAAACCTAATTTTCACTAGATGTTATCGGGGGAAAGAAGGCGTAATACATTGTATTGGTTGCCCCAATCCATTACATACTTCAAAAAGTTTGGTATGCCAGTAAAAGTCTTCAGATTGATGTCAAATAACCAAAAACCGCTGTATGAGTTAGCCTAGTCCTTATAGATCGATATCTCCAAGGACCTTGATCATTACAAATAAAATTCGTAAATCAAATACTTCTGTACATCACTCGATTCTCAACTTATTGATGCTATAATAAATCTCTCTAACCATGAGCATTCATCAAAAATATTTTATTTTCGTTTTTTGTAAATTTTCTTTCATACAAAATATATGAAGGTACAAATGTACCTTTGCCGCCGTTAAAGGGTGTAAGATTAATTTTGCTCCCTAACTTGGGGATTGATGGTCACACATTTCTGAAATTTGGAATACATATTTTAAACTAAAATCGTAGAGATGTCAGAAAATTTCAGACCGATCGGACCCATAGCAAAAAATTTACGGTGTTTTAAAAACGAAAAAGGTACACCTGTACCTATCCCGCTGGATGAGGGTTAAAGAATTTCGCCGTGTGCCAGGTGCCCAATTTCGAGAGTGTGCGGATGTGTGCGGATATCCTGGCGAGAAGGATGCTCAATCGCTGGGGAGAGGCTGTGTAATTCATTCACTATATGGACTGTGTTCAATCTTTTTGTATCGCCATTGACCCGAGTCGTACTTGAGGCACAGCTTTTGACTGGCGTAGTGGCGGACCGAACGAGCGACTTTGGTGTCTTCTTCCGCATTATTCTCTAATACCTCGTTGAGATATATCAAACTTTGTACTTTGTGTGTGAAGCAAGAATCCAAATAAATCTAACTAAGTAAAGGCAAAATTATCGAGTTTAATTACCTTTTAATGATGGTCCGTCGAGCCGGATCTTTCCGGCATTAAAATATAGTTAAAGTGATTTTCGGGAAAATTCCTTTACGCGGCAAATAATAAAAGTGTGAAAACACTTTTCGGAACATTTCTTCACACGCGGCAACCATCCAAAGCGCTAAAATGGACTTAATCAAGTTAAAACGTGAAAGAGACATTAAGAAACGATCAGTGATATGAGTGAAATGTCTGACGCGGAGTAAAACCATACGAATACGATGTTTTTTTCGCGTCGTTTGAAAGAACTCAATCGGAAATCGAATACGCGGCAGACGACACCAATTCGGACAGTGAAGCACTACTAGCGGAAGAGGAGCACCGAGCAAACCAAGAGTAGATGTTTGTTGTTGTGTTGCCTCTCTGGATCCGCGAAAGTGAAACTTATTGTTTTTCTTCAGGTGACCAATATATTTCGGGCTGAGAAGCCCATCTTCAGGGTCGCTTATATCTAAAGGACAATGATTTTCACAATAAAAATGATAAATAAATAGGCAACACAACAACAAACATCTATGAAAAATATCGATCCCGGCAATTTACAAAAACCATAGGCTATTTTAACATTTAGCTTATTTTACAAACCAAGAGGCAAAACTCAAACAAACTCAAAACAAGAAGAGTTTAACACATCAAGACGACAAGTACATGCAAAATTATTCGGTGAAACCATGTAAACAGCTGTTGTCAAAGGTTGCCCACAGGGGGGTACACTTTCATCCCTCCTGTGGAACTTTGTAGTGGACAGCCTACTGGTCCAGCTAAATAAGACTGGCTTCTATACCCTAGGATATGCCGATGATATCAGCATCCTGATAAGGAGAGAATTTCCAAGAGTTCTTTCTGAACTCATGCAACAAGCTCTAACCCAAGTGGAGGATTTGTGTAGGAGCGTAGGCCTATCGGTCAATCCCGCCAAAACAACACTCATAGCCTTCAGTCGCAAACACAACTTGGAAGGGTTCAACGCTCCAACATTATTCAACCAACAACTGCAGTTAACCACGGAGGTAAAATATCTGGGAGTCACCCTTGATAACAAACTCACGTGGAACAAGCAGCTGCAAAACACAATTTCAAAAGGCAAACAGACCCTATATGCAACTAAAAGAGCAATAGGGAAAACGTGGGGGTTAAAACCACGAATGATACACTGGATCTACTCCTTCGACTCCAACATCCAAACCTCAACGGTTAGGGAAGACTGGAGTAAATGGAACGACAACCATCTATCAAATCACATCGTGTGTACACGGATGGTTCGACGACAGACGAAGGAACAGGAGCAGGAGTTTATACTAAAAGCCAAAATCATAGTATCTCCAAACACCTAGGTCAATATACAACTGTCTTCCAGGCAGAAATTATACCCATAAACCTTGCAGTAGGGGAGAGTACTCGAAAGGGATATACCAATAAGACTATGGGCCATTTTTTCGTACATTTTATAGACTGGTTAGTCTTATTGCCTAGAGAAGACACAAACAATATTTAGAAAGCTTTTCCATTGTACTGAATGACATTTTTGTTTATTTTGCATAGTTATGTTATCTTTTGCTTATTTACGCTGTTGCATGAAACCGTGCAATGATTTTTTTAATCTAAGATGATGGTGTAACCATCAAAATATGGCAGAACTATGCAAAATAAACAAAAATTTCATTCAATAAAATGGAAGAGCTTTCTAAATATTGTGTGTGTCTTCTCTAGGCAAGAAGACTAACCAGCCTATAAGATGTACGAAAAAATGGCCCTATATGTATTCTCTCCGATAGTCAAGCTGCTATAAAAGCCATTGCAAGTCCCAAAACAACCTCTAAATTGGATTGGGAATGGCATTCACAAAATCTCAAAAACCTAGCTACCCGAAACAAAGTAACTCTGAAATGGGTGAATGAACATAAGGGGATCGAAGGAAATGAGAAAGCGGATGCCCTCGCAAGAGAAGGTTCCGAACTACCCTTAACTGGTCCTGAACCTGCAATCGGAATCAGTAAATCTACTGCGAGAACCGCTGCTAGACGATGGACCGAGGATAAATTCCAAGATCGATGGAGACTCGCTGAAGGGCTCACGCACAGCGAGCGTATGCTGGAATCTAACTGGCATACCAGCAGCACCGAAGTCCTCAGTCTTGGCAAAACGAACCTCAGGGCAGTGATTACACACAAGACCCACTATGCCGCCTCTGCAACGAAGATGAGGAATCAGCCTCGCACATTATTTTCGAATGCCCCGCTCTTATGAGCTGGAGACAAAATTTCTTTGGCTCACAAGCTACCAGAATGGGTGCACCCAAACTAAACCTGGTTAACTTTCTCCTTAGCCTTTTACGTAGGACAGAGCTCATAACCTGAAACTTTCTCGCTTAGATGTTAAATACAATAAGCCAATAGGCTGCAGTATTGGGCGTAACCAGCCCAACCCATCATACCGCCGTATCCATCCATCCATCCATCCAACACATCTACGGAGCTTTTGGCAAATACCCGAAACATGAAGAATCAATGCAATTACAGTGGCCTCCCAAAAACACCTGGTGTGCGAAAATTATTCCGATCTGGTCCATCTTTTACGTATCACTGCGTTGTGTCGGCGATTCATCTCAAACACTCGAACAAGCGACATAGTTCAGAAAAGGAGTGGGCCCATAACATTGGCTGAAGTAAGCACAGCAATGGGGTTCTGGATTCGAGACGCTCAGCAGGAAGTATTTAAGAAAGAAATCAAGGCGTTTCAACATCAGCGATATCTACGAAAGTCATGTCCTCTACGATCATTGGATCCTTTCATCGACGAAGACGGTCTTTTAAAAACCAATGGCAGACATTGCAACTCAGACCTTCCCTACGACCAGGGTCATCCCATTGTCCTTCATCAAAAGAGTCATCTGAGCACTCTCATAGCACGATCGGAACACGTTCGCAACCTCCATGCAGGGTATCGCCTGCTGAACACAATTCTATTGAAAAGGTTTTGGTTTTTTGGAGCCAGAATACTCATCAAGCAAACAGTCAATCCATGTGTCACTTACATCAGTCACTAGGCAGCAACAGCGCAACAGAATTATTATAAAGCTGTACAAAACGTATTATTAGACAAAGACAAGTGATATGTTCAACACATCTAAAATTTGGTCTATAATAAAGTCAAGTGTAAAGTCACATTTTTCTCTCATTTCTATATCCATGGAATAAAAGCACCTTGCTCATAGCATAAATAGAGATATACTCATGTTGTATTTATTCTGCAACAACAGGAACTTTGTCATCTAAAGGCTCCCTAGGACAAAAGTAAAAGAAAGTCGAGCTAGTCACTTATAAATTAAAAAGGAAATCAACTGCCGAAATGATACCAAGCTCAGCAGTGTCTCCAGATGCCATTCCAGAAGATGAATCGAGAAAACCTTTCCAAATCGGCTGCTTTTTAGGTTCAAAAGGGTGAAACGAAAGACTCAAGCGAGCAACTTGAAATGTTTGTTCTAGTAAATTATTTTAGCTGCATTTTGCATTATAATAATTATTATTTCTTTTAGTTTGAGGGTCATTTTCAAAAATTCCCACCAAAAACTACTAAAGCATACTGTAAGCACAAGAAATTCGCCTATGAAAAGTACATTGGCAAGAATTGAAACCGCATATGTTGAAAGAAAGTGGTTTATTCAATAACAATTATATGTACTCTTCACTGCGACAATATTAAAAACGGCATAGGTACATACAATTTCCAGTTGGATTTTTACAATAACTTCTTTTCCAAAAGCAATAAAATCGAAACTGTTATAACAATTTGTAATCAATAATCACTAAGTAGTGTAATCGTCAGCCTATTAAAAAGACTATTGCGTGCAATTTATATTTCAATTTAAATCAATTAGCTTTACGTGAGCATACTAATTTTAGTGAATGCTGATAACATGCCGACATGTACGAAGGTACACTGTAGCCGTATATTGAGAGAATCGATTTATTTGAGGGTCAATTTATGGGTACAGTACAGTAAAGATTGCAGAAAAGCAACTATTGGATAAAATTCCATTCACTGTAAGTAAGACACAATTTGCATCTGTTTCGATACTGCCTATGTATCTTATACTTCTGAGTTAACATTTCAATAAAAACGATATCAAGGCATCTAAAAAAAACAGATTTTGAAAAAAATTGCTTTTAAATAAGAGTTTTTATACGAGTAGTAGCAAATTTCGAGTGATTCAATATTTCAAGCACCAATTGCACTGGTTTGGTTACTTCTGCTAAAATGTTCTCTCACTGTAACCTTTAAAACTTCCACGGGGTTTCGCATGAGTAGCATCTTTTGATTTACGACCTGCACTCATCAATATCACACGAAAATGGACCAATTTTCTTTTTCTTTTTCCTTTTGTTTGCTTCCTCATCAACTAGCACGCAACTTACCTTATCCAATAGCCCATTCGAAATACCTTCCGGCTAAAAGAATACTACGACGTACATGATGTCGTTTATACGTTTGGACTGGATCATGTTTTCGAGTATGGTAGTCCTTTAAATTATCACTGAACGGCTAAATTTATTAAGCATCGTGAAAATATTAAATCGAATGGAAGCGTAAATTACAGCACGAAAGTTGATATGCGCGTCTCATTACGTTACATATTTTTCATTTGGGCCGAACCGTTCGTGCGCTAATCAATATGTATAACGGGTGCAGGACTTGGTAAAAAAGAAAAAAAAATCAGAAATGCGAGAATTTTTATTGGAAATTCACGAGGCGTACAGACAGATCCAGTTTAAGTTATGATAATTTTTTATTTACGATATCGGTATGAATATTCATTGAAATTTTATGCAAATTTTATGAATTGAATTAAAGATTAAACTGCTGAAATCGAAATCGTTATTGTGTGAGAAGAAAGGGTTACATAGAATTCCAATTATTTATTTTAGAGGTTTGGACTTCTAACCAAAATACATGATCAGCAAATCTGTTTTTTCTTTACAGTTTTTGGAAAACTTGAAATGAAACTTTGATTCGGTTGGAAAATAAATCATTTCTCTCTAATCCAGAACTTTTTTCAGAAGTACTAGTAAAAGTAAGTAATTTCGTGTAGGAATATTTAATGTTGTGAAAAAATTCGAAATAACATTTATATTTTTTTCTACAATGCCAATGCCATTTTCCCGTGATATGCAAATCAGATTGTAACAAACGAATTAGTGGGAAAATTAAGGTGCCCTAATAGTCCCACCAAATTTATCGTAGCATGTACCTTTGTTTAAAAATGGCCAAAACACTTTCAATCTTACTATAGACAACAAACATATTTGATATGATTTCAAACCTAACATCAATCCATCCCATATCATTGTGACATTTCCATCGAGTTCACTTTCGGTATAATTGCTGGCAGCGGGCATACTTCATAATCTTTTCCCATAGCGCATCCAGCCAGCGTCCGCTGCATCTCTAAAAGGTCCTACAATTAAATACAATTTTACCAATTGTGGATCTATTGTGACATTGTGTCGTATATACAATTGATTTATGTTGCCATCTGCGGAATCGAGATTTCAGTGTGCGGTGTCATCTTCGTCTATCTAATAGCAGTGCAGCTAGTAGCAGCAGCTCAATGACACGCTGTTTGTGGTGCGCGCAACTTACCGTCATTTTACGCAACCAACTCTTTTCGAACATGTATGTGAGTGAATTTTCATTTCACACACGACAAGATCCATTTCGTTTTGACCAAAAATTACCGTTGAATCACATATAGTGTGCTGATCTTGGAAAGGAGTCTTGTCTAGTGACAATATCGTCGAGACATGTCGAGCGATCCTATTTATCTTATGTTTGATATCGGTTACATGGCGCGCAGATAAATGTATTTGCGCCAGTCATGCGGTAAACTGTGTAATCGAATATGTTAATGAATTAAACAAATTGTGTGTATTCTCCGTTCAATACGCCTTTTTCGGTATTGCGGAGTGAAACAGGTAGCTACTAATTCAATTGCCACTTGGAATATTGTCTGTTCATGTTAATGTGAACAGTGTTTGAAATGGGAGTGCAATTTATTTTGAATGTGACAAGTGATCGATTTGAAAATAATTCATTCAGATCAGTTTGACAAGAGGAGATAACATGAAAGGCAGTCGCAGGAGTTTCATGAATCCGTGGGAGTTATTCCGCTAAAGTAATTTATTATTGCTAATATTTAAACGTAAAGTAACGAAACCGTTTTAACTTAATATCACAATATTGCAGCTGTTCATGGAAGTATGAGCTGAAATGGACATTATGCCAATGCATATTTTTCATTGAAGAGTTTAACTCACAAATGTCTTTTTTTGCATCATTGAATAAGAGCTAGTGCAGAAAATAGGAAACCAAATAACTGCCTGTATAGGCCAAATATATACTATGAATAAAACACTTACTTCAAATATTGTATAGGGATGTTTCAGTGGTAGAAACATTTTTATACCCGTCACTATGTGAAAGGGTATATTAACTTTGTCATGAAGTTTGCAACGCACAGAAGGAAGCACCTCCGACTATATAAAGTATATATATTATTGATCGGCGTGACGAGAGAAATCGATTGAGCCATGTCCGTCTGTCTGTCTGTCTGTCTGTCTGTCTGTCTGTCTGTCTGTCCGTCTGTTGCAACGCAAACTAGTCCCTCAGTTTTGAAGCTATCGGGCTGAAAATTTGTACAGAAGTTTCTTTTTAGTGTACGCTGTACATATGTCGGAACGAATGAAATCGGACCATGGGGTCATGGGGCTGCCATACAAACTTAACCCCCCAAATTAGGTTCTTCTAAGAAAAACTTTTTTATTTGTTCAGCAATTTCAACCAAATTTCACACAAATGTGATTCTATTGTTGACACAAAATATATGCAAGAATGGATCAAATCGGACCATGGGGTCATGGGGCTGCCATACAAACTTAACCCCCCAAATTAGGTTCTTCTAAGAAAAACTTTTTTATTTGTTCGGCAATTTCAACCAAATTTCACACAAATGTATTTCTATTGTTAACACAAAATATATGCAAGAATGGATCAAATTGGACCATGGGGTCATGGGGCTGCCATACAAACTTAACCCCCCAAATTAGGTTCTTCTAAGAAAAACTTTTTTATTTGTTCACCAATTTCAACCAAATTTCACATAAATGTATTTCTATTGTTGACACAAAATATATGTAAGAATGGATAAAATCAGAGCATGGGGTCATGGGGCTGCCATACAAATCCAACCCCCCAAATTAGGTTCTTCTTTGTGCACCAATTTCCACAAAATTACACACAAACGTGTTTCTCTTGATGACACAAATCATATCTAAGAATTGATCAAAAATGACCATGGGGTCATGGGGTGGCCATACAAAACCCCATTTTAGATCTTCTAAGAAACACTTGTTGCACCAATTTCACAAAACCTTGAATTAATGTGTCTTTACCAAAGCAACAAAAAAGTTAAAAACGAATGGAATCGTACTGTGGGGTCATGCTCCCGCAACCCCAATAAAATTTCCGAGTAAATATTTTTAATTGCCCACTTATTTCAACCAAGCCCAAAACTTTTGTCAAGACGGAAGAAAAAGAATGAGGAGGGGGATTAAATACAAGTCATAGGTACGCCCGAAAAAACTTTTAGCCCAAGCGAAGGGTATCCAAATCTCGGCCGCGCCCGGAATTAGCATCGGCCCCGGGGGTTGGCAAGCGAAGCGAGCAGGGGGCGAAGCCCCCTAGTTTTTTTCATATTTTAGGGTCCCCCTATCTGCGTTCGACAGTTACAGCTGCCCAAATCGCACTTTCGTCTTTTCTAATCGAAAACTCTTTAAAATTTGTCCAATAAATTTGAAAATTGGCAGACTTGTGAAAATTTCAAGGCTCTAGCTCACACTTTTAGCTGTAGAGCTATACTTGGCGCTCACCGCTCACATTGTCTCCAAATTTCAAGGTCCTACCTATCTGCGTTCGGGAGTTCAATCGTATCAATCGAAAATTGTCCCTAATTCGGAAATTTTGGAGCGGAAAATTTGGAAATTTAACAGCCATGTGTAGAGGACCGCACTGCCCGTATTAGGTGAAAATTTCAAGTATCTATAGGTGCCAAGGCTCAGAAGTAACAGCCATGTAAAGATGCGATTTGAATTTATCACAAAACGATGGAAAAATTACTGTATTCCATCCGATTCCCATATCAACCTCTTTAGGAAAAAGAAAATGCAAACTAAAGGCTCCTATATGTCGATCAAATTCAATAAAGTAGCAATAAATCCCCAGAGGGTCGCCACCCACTTAAGAATTCTCTACGCAATGAGTAATTAATTTATCTATTGTAATAAACAAAACAAAATTTTAAAATAGCTAGGTACAAGGAGGTGTAATTTTCGTACTTCAAATAAACAGCTTCATGATTTTTGCTACAATGCTGCTGAGACTGCAGTTTCGAACACTGAAATTCAAAAGTTGGAAAATCACTGAGTATCGACTGTCTAGAAAGCGGAAATCGAAACCTTATTGAAACAAATTGGATTATAAATGGACCTTTCTTGAAATTTGGTTTTAAAAAAATACCTTTCTAACAAAATGGAACCGACAGTTTAAACTGACATAAAATCTTAATCTTTGTCGTAGATTTGAATTAAATACCTATTCCTAACTGTAAAAAAATTGTGTTAAACAAATGTTGGTTGTGTCCCTTTTAAACGAGATCCTGGTTACACTTCTCCCATACCTGTTATAACTTTGCGTGTTAAAACATACATTTGCACTTCACATGCTGATGATGTTTTGTCAATGAGGCCATTTAGAAGTTGAGGGATATTTTCTGGGTCTTGTTTAGTACCAACAGAACCTTACAAGGACGTAGCTAGTATTTAGCTGAGCTTCAGAAGCTATGACATTATTAGAATCTTGCTATTAATTATTGTAGACACTAGTTTCGTTGCCCCAATGCATAATATGCCTCCTGTCCCACTGTTCCTGTGTCGAATTGAAATTTATCGCTTGACGAGGCTGGGCGAGCACGATAGCACGCACGATTACTTAATTGCTCCGCTATCATCGGAAGCAGACAGTGTCACGTCTACAACGCCAAAGACTTCTTTTCTGTACAATTATTATGGAAGTGCTCGTGGCTCATGGTATATGCACGAAGCAGCAACCATGGAACTATGGAAAGTACGATCGCGTATTCAGTGCCCGCGTCGTGCTGAATTTGCCTTCCCTTCGCACGGCTCAAAAAAATTACTTCATTCTTACAGAGAAATATTTTATTTCAAATTGTGTAGCCTGTATGAGGTCTTACGAAATTTGTTGAAGTTTCCATTATGAGAGACCATCCCAATTTTGGGTCACTAGATTTTTATGTGTTTCGAATTGTTTATATGTAGTCACTACTTTCGTCCAGATGACACAATTTATCTGACTGCAAGCTTAATTTCGGCAGAATTTTAAGAATGAATAAATTAGAAATACTGTGGGAGTTAAGGACTCCTGGCCCTTCCCTGGCTACGTCCCTGGAACCTTGCTTTTCCAAGGTTCACCACACATTTCCCAGAATAAAGGCTACTATTCTTGCTGTATTCCGTTTAGGAAGATATCACTTATGAAAGGATGGAGAATATGTGGTCATTTTATGGCATCCATCACGGTGTTAGCCTCGTGACATACAGTTGACACCGCTTAATGCGATCACATGGGGACCTTGCTGTTTTGATAACATTAAGCGAATGATAACAAATAATAAAATAGTAAGATTGAGGCTTTGCCTGAAAACCGAATTCCGGAATGTGTACTGCATTGGGCCTTCGGGAATCTGGTCACCTTAGGCTAGTAAAGCCTCAGAAGATATTGAGGAATGGATGAAATCGGAACATTACATCATAGGGCTGTCATACAAACGAACCCCCAAATATTAGGTTCTTATAAGAACAACTTTTTTTCTTTTTGAATCTTAACCAAAATACATCCAAGTGTGTTCCTTGATTAACCCCAACGTATCCAGGAACAGATGGAATCGGAACACGTCATAGGGCTGCGGTAGAAATTTTTAACACAAAAGGAGCTTAAGTTTCATTCAAATGTGACGGGTATTCAAATTTCGGCCGCGCCCGAAATTAGCCTCGGTCTCGTTATACCCGTCACTATGTGAAAGGGTATATTAACTTTGTCATGAAGTTTGCAACGCACAGAAGGAAGCACCTCCGACTATATAAAGTACATATATTATTGATCAGCGTGACGAGAGAAATCGATTGAGCCCTGTCCGTCTGTCTGTCTGTCTGTCTGTCCGTCTGTCTGTCTGTCTGTCCGTCTGTTGCAACGCAAACTAGTCCCTCAGTTTTGAAGCTATCGGGCTGAAAATTTGTACACAAGTTTCTTTTTAGTGTACGCTGTATATATGTCGGAACGGATGGAATCGGACCATGGGGTCATGGGGCTGCCCCTGAAAATTAGGTTTTTCGAAGAAAAACTTTTTTCTTTATGTACCAATCTTAACCAAACTTCACCCAAGTGTGTTTCTAGTACAGCCTCAAAACATATCTAGGAACGAATGGAATTGGAACATTACGTCATAGGGCGGCCATACAAACGAACCATTGAAAATTAAGTTCTTCTAAGAAAAACTTTTTGCTTTTTAAGCCGACTGTAACCAAACTTCATCCAAATGAGTTCCTAGTAAAGCCTCAGAAAATATCTAGGAAGAGATGAAATCGGAACACTACGTCATAGGGCTGTCATACAAACCAACCTCTGGAAATTAGATTCTTCTAAGAAAACTTTTTTCTTAATGAACCAAACTTTGCGCAAATGTGTTCTTAGTAAAGCCACCAAACATATCTAGGAACCGATGAAATCGGAACACTACGTCATAGGGCTCTCATACAAACCAACCGCTGGAAATTAGGTTCTTGCATGAACAACTTTTTTCTTTGTGAATCAATCTTAACCAAACTTCACCCCAGTGTGTGGCCAGTATAAGCTGACCAGACGTATAGCATTTTGACCTGTCGTACAGCATTAGTAAATGTACAGCATTCCCAACGCCACACCAAAGAAATCTAAATGACTGCATAATAACCTCCTTGGTGAGGCCTGTAGTCAGTCTGTTAGGTGTTATTAGCAAGGTAATCGCACTTTCATGTGGCAAACATTCATTTTCGATAATTTCGAAACTGTTTGGTCAATCGTTCTGAAACTTAATGTACCTCCACGACCTGGGGACTAAATTTACTGTCATTTCTCCATATTTTAGAGTCCCCCTATCTGCGTTCGACAGTTACAGCTGCCCAAATCGCACTTTCGTCTTTTCTAATCGAAAACTCTATAAAATTTGTCCAATAAATTTGAAAATTGGTAGACTTGTGAACATTTCAAGGCTCTAGCTCACACTTGTAGCTGTAGAGCTATACTTGGCGCTCACCGCTCACATTGTCCCCAATTCAAGGTCCTACCTATTAGCGTTCGGGAGTTCAATCATATCAATCGAAAATTGTCCCTAATTCGGAAATTTTGGAGCGGAAAATGTTGAAATTTAACAGTCATGTATAGAGGACCGCACCGCCCGTATTAGGTGAAAATTTCAAGCATCTATAGGTGCCAAGGTTCATAAGTAACAGCCATGTAAAGATGCGATTTGAATTTTTCACAAAACGATGAAAAAATTACTGTACTCCATCCGATTCCCCTATCAACCTCTCACACATTTCCCAGAATAAAGGCTACTATTCTTGCTGTATTCCGTTTAGGAACATATCACTTATGAAAGGATGGAGAATATGTGGTCGTTTTATGGCATCCATCATGGTGGTAGCCTCAAGACATACAGTTGACGCCGCTTAATGCGATCACATCGGGACCTTGCTGTTTTGATAACATTAAGCGAATGATAACAAATAATAAAATAGTACGATTAAGGGCTTGCCTGAAAACCGGATTCCGGAATGTGTACTGTATTGAGCCTTCGGGATTCTGGTCATCTTAGCCTAGTAAAGCCTCAAAAGATATTTAGGAATGGATGGAATCGGAACATTACATCATAGGACTGCCATACAAACCAACCCTCAAATATTAGGTACTTGTAAAAACACCTTTTTTTCTTTTTGAATCTTAACCAAAATGCATCCAAGTGTGTTCCTGGATTAACCCCAACGTATCCAGGAACAGATAGAATCGGAACACGTCATAGGGCTGCGGTAAAAGTTTTTAACACAAAAGGAGCTTAAGTTTCATTCAAAAGTGACGGGTATTCAAATTTCGGCCGCGCCCGAAATTAGCCTCGGTCTCGTTTTATTTGTATTTGTTACGATGATTGGAAAAGCATCTGACTCCAGGTGCCACTTTGTCACATTAACTTTAAAATGGTTTAAACGCAAATTATCAAGCTACACGCTTGAGTCTTTTCTTTTTTTTTAGCAAAAAAAAAAAATAAACGAGACCGAGGCTAATTTCGGGCGCGGCCGAAATTTGAATACCCGTCACATTTGAATGAAACTTAAGCTCCTTTTGTGTTAAAAATTTCTACCGCAGCCCTATATGACGTGTTGCGATTCCATCTGTTCCTGGATACGTTGGGGTTAATCTAGGAACACACTTGGATGTATTTTGGTTAAGATTCAAAAAGAAAAAAGTTGTTCTTACAAGAACCTAATATTTGGGGGTTGGTTTGTATGACAGCCCTATGATGTAATGTTCCGATTCCATCCATTCCTAAATATCTTCTGAGCCTTTACTAGCCTAAGGTGACCAGATTCCCGAAGGCCCAATGCAGTACACATTCCGGAATTCGGTTTACAGGCAAAGCCTCAATCGTACTATTTTATTATTTGTTATCATCGCTTAATGTTATCAAAACAGCAAGGTCCCGATGTGATCTGTATGTCACGAGGCTACCACCATTATAGATGCCATAAAACGACCACATATTCTCCATCGTTTCATAAGTGATATTTTCCTAAACGGAATACAGCAAGAATAGTAGCCTTTATTCTGGGAAATGTGTGGTGAACCTTGGGAAAGCAAGGGACGTAGCCAGCGGAGGGGTCCAGGAGTCCTTAACTTCGCACAGTATTTCTAATTTATTCATTCCTAAAACTCTACCGAAATTAAGCTTGCAGTCAGATAAATTGTGTCATCTGGACGAAATAAACAATTTGAAACACATAAAAATCTGGTGATCCAAAATTGGGATGGTCTTTCATAATGGAAACTTCAACAAATTTCGTAAGACCTCATACAGGCTACACAATTTGAAATAAAATATTTCCCTGTAAGAATGAAGTAATTTTTTTTTAGCTGTGCGAAGGGAAGGCAAAAGCAGCACGACGCGGGCACCGAATGCTCGATCGTACTTTCCATAGTTCCATAGCTGCTGCTTCGTGCATATACCATGGCCCACGAGCCCTTCTATAATAATTGTACAGAAAAGAAGTCTTTGGCGTTGTGGACGTGGCACTGTCTGCTTCCGATGATAGCGGAGCAATTAAGTAATCGCGCGTGCTGTCGTGCTCGCTAAATCCTGGCTACGTCCTTGCAAGGTTCTGTTGGTACTA
The DNA here is from genome assembly GCA_949715475.1 of Microchrysa polita. Classification (NCBI taxonomy): domain Eukaryota; kingdom Metazoa; phylum Arthropoda; class Insecta; order Diptera; family Stratiomyidae; genus Microchrysa; species Microchrysa polita. The sequence goes on along the minus strand of OX454416.1, from coordinate 116,047,930 downwards.
AACAGGACCCAGAAAAGATCTCTCTTCTAAATGTTCTCATTGACAAAACATCACCAGCATGTGAAGTGCAAATGTATGTTCTAACACGCAAAGTTATAACAGGCATGGACGAAGTGTAGCCAGGATCTCGTTTAAAAGGGGCAAACCCAACAATTGTTTAACGCAATGAACCCGGATTTTTTTTAGGGTTAGGAATAGGTATTTAATTCAAATGTACGACAAAGATTAGGACTTTTTGTCAGTTTAAATTGTCGGTTTTTTTTAAACCATATTTCAAGAAAGGACAATTTATAATCCAATTTGTTTCAATACGGATTCGATTTCCGCTTTCTAGACAGTACAGTACAGATACTCGCAGTGATTTTGAATTTCAGTGTTCGAAACTGTAGTCTCAGCAGCATTGTAGGGATGATGATGGCCCTTTCCCTATCTATGACTATCCGTGACCCTGAGACAAAAATCATGAAACTGTTTATTTGAAGTACGAAAATTACACCTCCTTGTACCTACCTATTTAAAAGTTTCGTTTTGTTTATTACAATAATTAATACCTCATTGCGCAGACAATTCTTAAGTGGATTGCGACCCTCTGGGCATTTATCGCTACTTTATTAAAATTAGTCGAAATATAGGGGAAATCCTTGCAGAGTCCTTTAGTTTGAATTTTCTTTTTCATAAAGAGGTTGATAGGGGAATCGGATGGAGTACAGTAATTTTTCCATCGTTTCAAATGGCATCTTTACATGGCTGTTACTTCTGAACCTTGGTACCTATAGATGCTTGAAATTTTTACTTAATACGGGCAGTGCGGTCCTCTATACATGGCTGTTAAATTTCAAAATTTTCCGCTCCAAAATTTCCGAATTAGGGACAATTTTCAATTAATACGATTGAAATCCCGAACGCAGATCTTGAAATTTGGAGACAATGTGAGCGGTGAGCGCCAAGTATAGCTCTACAGCTACAAGTGTGAGGTATAGCCTTGAAATTTTCACAAGTCTGCCAATTTTCAAATTTATTGGACAAATTTTATAAAGTTTTCGATTAGAAAAGACGAAAGTGCGATTTGGGCAGCTGTAACTGTCGAACGCAGATAGGGGGACCCTAAAATATGGAGAAATGAAAGTAAATGGAGTCCCTAGGTTGTGGAGCTACCTGGCGCTTACATTTAGGTACATTAAATTTCAGACCGATTGACCAAAGAGTTCTGAAATTATCGAAAATGAACGTTTGCCACATGAAAGTGAGATTACCGTGCTAATAACACCTAACAGACTGACTACAGGCCTCACCGAAGGAGTTATTATGCAGTCATTTAGATTTCTTTGGTGTGGCGTTGGGAATGCTGTTCATTTACTAATGCTGTACGACAAGTCAAAATGCTGTACTCTACAGCAAAATGCTGTACGTCTGGTCAGCTTATACTAGCCATACATTGGGGTGAAGTTTGGTTAAGACTGATTCACAAAGAAAAAAGTTGGTTTGTATGACAGCCCTATGACGTAGTGTTCCGATTTCATCTGCTCCTAGATATTTTTTGAGGCTTTACTAGGAACACATTTGGATGAAGTTTGGTTACGGTCGGCTTAACAAGGAAAAAGTTTTTCTTAGAAGAATTTAATTTTCAATGGTTCGGTTGTATGGCAGCCCTATGACGTAATGTTCCAATTCCATTCGTTCCTAGATATGTTTTGGGGCTTTACTAGAAACACACTTGGGTGAAGTTTGGTTAAGATTGGTACATAAAGAAAATAGTTTTTCTTAGAAAAACCTAATTTTCAGGGGCAGCCCCATGACCCCATGGTCCGATTCCATTCGTTCCGACATATATACAGCGTACACTAAAAAGAAACTTGTGTACAAATTTTCAGCCCGATAGCTTCAAAACTGAGGGACTAGTTTGCGTTGCAACAGACGGACAGACAGACAGACAGACAGACGGACATGGCTCAATCGATTTCTCTCGTCACGCTGATCAATAATATATATACTTTATATAGTCGGAGGTGCTTCCTTCTGTGCGTTGCAAACTTCATGACAAAGTTAATGTACCCTTTCACATACACTGAAAAAAATGGTTTAGACTTTTTATCTAAAGTGAAGTAGTTGACTTAATTTTAGATAGTTTTACCAAAGAAATAGCTGATTTCTCTAATCTCTGTAGCTGAAAATACTATTAAATTCGTTTATTTAAACACGCAAGATTAGAAAAAAAAGTTTAGTCAATTCTACCACAAAAGTTGTTGATTGTGCTATTCAAATATAAAATTTAATTACAAACCAGGGTTGCCGTTTTCAGATTTCTAAGTGTAACATTTATCTGATAAAATTGTAACATTTTTAGGTTGATTGTAACAAATTTGAAGATATTGTTGTTAATGAACAATTTTAGCATTAAATGTGCGCAAGTCCAAATTGAATGATTGCTTCACAAATAGCAGAGAGTTATAAATTAAAATAAAGGATTTTGAAAATTTTTGACTTTCCGAAGATTTGATCTGTTCTGTTCCACAAACATTTTTGACGAAGTTGGTTTATAGGAGAAACGATATGTCAAAATTTCCACAATTTGTTTAAACTCGAACCTACTATTTCATAACAGATTTAATCCAAAAATTATTGGTTACAAATCTCAATCAATTAATAATGACACTACTCAGCGCAGAAGCTTAGTTTCCAAATGACTGAAGGAGCAGATCATTTCATAATGTTGGGCGCAAAACGAGATGCTCCCTTCAGTACATCAGACAATGCTTAATATGATATAATCGAACTTAATTAATATGTATACTAGGTGGGCCAAAAGTAATCACTCTATTAGAAATTGCTGTAACTTTTTTTTCCTTCTTTTTTTTCGTTTTTCCTAATTTCTGAAGTAAACAAACGTAGAATACGAACTGTCAAGCCATGAATCGCTTTACTCCTAAGGAACGCGGCCATATTCTGAAGGAAACATTTCCGGGTCGGTTAATCTCTCGTTTTGGTGATTTACACTGACCGGCCAGATCACCCGATTTAACTGTTCCGGACTTCTTTTTATGGGGTTTTCTGAAGTCGCGGGTTTACGTCAACAAGCCTCAGACTCTTGAAGCCCTTAAGGAGAATATTCGCCAGGAATGCGAAAACCTGTCGCCCGATATTCTGGGAAGAGTGATGGAAAATGCCATAAAACGGGCCCGTATGGTAATCAACTGTGGCGGCGGCCACTTGGCCGATATCATTTTTGCGACTTGATTCAATAAATTCTAAGGAATTAAATAAACGTATTTCATTAGCAAAACCAAAGTTTTTTTTATTAAGAAAAATACAGCAAAAGAACATCGGATGATTACTTTTGGCCCACCTTGTAGATATAATGAACAGAAATACATGCAATAACATTATTATCTGTCCTTGAGCTATACTTATTCCGTTCAGAAAACAACTTCGATATTGCGTGTTGTACTCTAACCTACTGCAAAAACATAAATTTGTTAGCAAATACGCGGGTCAGTGGGATTGAATCCAAATACACCAGCACGCGCAACTCGCACCAACTTATGATGTGCTCTAAAATGGAGTCAGCAAAAAAAATCGGCAGCTAGCAAAAAAATGCACTCGCTAGTGTTTCCAGTAAAAAGAATTAAATTTAATAAATTTGAATTAACCTATCACGTTCCCTGTTAAATGCTACTTTAATTTAAAGTGAAATTTCGTGCCCTTACATTCCAAATTTTGCCGAACATTTTGGCTACCGTAAATTTGTTGTTCAAATTTGTGTCAAGGTAGAATTCAATTCTTTTGCTGAACTAACTCTAAGGCTTGGTGCACGGTAACAAATTTTGGGATAAAAGATAAAATTATTTATACCATTTTTAATATGAAGTTATATATGCCAATTTTAGAATACATTTTTATAACGTTGAAAGTATAAAGTCAGTGTATACCAAAAATGGTATAGATTTTATCAAAGTTCTTATGAACTTTTCTTTTCGTTGCGTTTTATACCAAAACTCAGATAAATTTTATACAAAATGGTTTAGAAAGGCTCATCTATACTAAGTTCATATTTATTTTATTCTTTTCTAGGATAAAATTTTGTGCGTGCTTTCGTTCAATGTATGGTATAAATTACAAACTTCATCACTCATAGAGTCTGGTTGGTCTAGTAGGTAAGGCGTTGGTCTCCAAATCATAGGGTCTCGGGATCGAATCCCACTGTAGGTAGGTAATTTATTATGCAATTTAGAGCGTAAAGAGGTTAATAAAATATAGAAGAGGTCAATGAGATATAAGATTTATGAGTTACTAGGGGGCTTCACCCCCTGCTCGCTACGCTCACCAACCCAGCGTTCGCGCTCTGCGCGCTCGCGATTTTTTTTTTATTTTTTATTTTGCAATCAAGTGAAAAATCAACTAGGTTTCATACTTGTACTTACTATGACATGATAGGCTGAGAATCATGGGGTAAAATAGTTAGTATTCTTCGATTTATACCTGTTCTCTTATAATTTGTATAATCTGTCCTATAACCAGGATCTATCGATTCTTTATAATTTTTATACCAAATTCATATAAAACACTTCTAAATGATTTCCTATAAAAAATAAACCATTGGTATTGTTGGATTTACACTATAACTCCTATTAATTTTATCGTTTATAGAATAAATATAATTTATAAGATTGAAACTTATAAATTTAATACAAATTTTCCTATGGACCTATATAGATAAGAAAATTTATAAAATTTATACCAAATTTTTTTAGTGTGTGCAGTTTGCTGCTATAATTGAATGTTGAACATTGATTCTGAATCAAGAAGGGACCAACAAAAACAGGCGCTTAATCCATGGGTTTCAAAATCAAAACCTGACCTGGGCCAAATGTCTTCAGGATTGACAGCGCAGGATAAAATTTGTAAAAATACCTATAGACTTTTTTTTTCGAAATTTGAATCTGAGTCACTAACGACCTCATGATTATATCCTCTAGAAATAGAATATTCATAAAATGCACTTCAAACAAATTCAGAAACTTTTGACAAGAAATTAAAACCCTGACGTTTTGTGGATCGATCAACAACCACATTTTGCGAATTAATTTACTAAGAATTAAACACTCCAGAAATATCATTGAGAGTCAAAATTATTCGGCGGACAGTAATAAGTCTCGAACAAAAGTACACTAGACAACCGTCAGCTTCCTAAATAAATGCATAAAATTAATTAATTAAATTGACGAGTTTCAATAAATTTCATAGACTTTAGTTCAACACATATTATTTTTTACAAACGTTTCCATTTTTACGCAATGTGCTGCTACATACTGTGATTCTCCGATATGGCCGCGGGCCTCACAAAACTGGGCCGCCTGTGGCCCGCGGACCATAAGTTGGACATTCCTAGCTGAATAGAACATGCTCATCAGTGGCTGATCATGCTCATCACAAAAATATAAAATTTGTTTGGAAAAATAATTTTTCATGTCACTTATAGTAGAAAAATATTCAAATGTAGTTGATCCCTCCACTCTTGCCGATTGTAACAAAATTGGTCGGTGTGTAACATTGTAACAAGAAATCGAAAATTGTAACAAAATGTTACAATTGTAACACGAGTGGCAACACTGTTACAAACAATCGTTCTTTTTTCTTCAACACAATTTTGCTATCCAACATTTAACAATTTATAGATAATGAATAGCTGTCTTTACAAATGAATTAATTGAATTTGCAAATATAGTAGATGTTTCAACAAATGGCGAATAGAAAAATTATCCATATCTTCGTAACTGTTTCAACTACATAGAATCATAAGCTGAAAATCAACGCGAACTTTAGATGAATTCGACTATTTCTTTAGATAACCATTCTAATTTTTTTTCTCTGTGTAGTGACGGGTATAATGACTTCTGATAGCCGAACACTCTCATAACCGGACACGGAAAGCACTTTCTTGCCCGTTCTGAACAAGCGACTCTCTAATAAACGGACAGTTCCATAAAATATATTCTTACATTACAATTGTATTTTGGGCAAAGAGTTTTTCGATTATCATAACATGGATCTTTCGTGTATTAAGCAAGCAAAACCCAATGTACGGGAAATGTAAATTTATATCTCAACGACTGCAGTTCTCTTTTATCTCTCGGTTTGTTTTTTAGAAACTCTCGCGTAAATTCAATTTATGTTCGGGCGTTTAATCGTGCAATTCTTTTTAAATAAGTGTCAAACAATTTTGCAAATTAAAGAAAAATGACAAGTCACATTAGAATTCAGGAAAAAATAGTGTGCTCGCTTTCGGAAAGAAATGTGTTGGAGAAGCATGTGGAAACCACGAAAATGTTTATTAAAGATAAAAGTTATTTTGAAAAAGTGAAAAGAAACTGGGAATGAAAAGACTAAAAATTATTCGCGAATCCGTCGAGACTAGAAATTTTTATCGCGGTTTTTGAATGGATTCGCAGATCGTAGTTTAAATCTATTTTATAAAATTGTATACCTTGGTGGAATATTCCCATAAGCGGACAAAATCTCATTTTCCATTGGTGTCCGCTTATGGGAAGTTCGACTGTATATTATTGATCAGTGTGGCGAGAGAAATCGATTGAGCCATGTCCGTCTGTCTGTCTGTCCGTCCGTCTGTTGCAACGCAAACTAGTCCCTCAGTTTTGAAGCTATCGGGCTGAAATTTTGTACCCATTTTTCATTTTAGTGTACACTGTATATATGTTGGAACGAATGGAATCGGACTATGGGTTCATGGGTCTGCCCCTGAAAATTAGGTTCTTTTAAGAAAAACTTTTTTTTATGAATTAATCTTAAGCAAACCTCACTTAAATGTGCTCCTAGTAAAGCCTCAAAAGATATTTAAGAACGGATGAAATCAGACCACTCCGTAATGGGGCTGTCATACAAGCCAACCCCTGCAAAATAGGTTCTTCTAAGAACTTTTTTCTTTATGAACCAATCTTAACTAAACTTCGCCCAAATGTGTTCCTAGTAAAGCTTCAAAACTAATCTAGGAATAGATGGAATCGGAACATTACGTCATAGGGCTGTCATTCAAACCAACCCCCAAATGTTAGGTTCTTGTAAGAAAAACTCTTTTTCTTTTTGAATCTTAACCAAAATTCATCCAAGTGTGTTCCTGGATTAGCTTCAACGCATCCAGGAACAGATGGAATCGGAACACTTCATAAGGCTGCGGTAGAAATTATTAACGCAAAAGAAGCTTAAGTTTCATTCAAATGTGACGGGTATTCAAATTCAAATTCAAATATTCATAGAAGCGGCCCACAGCCTATATCCATTTTTATGAGGAAAATAATCACGCGATAAAAGCTTATTTTACACTTTTTTAGAATTTAATTTCTTATCTAATATTTAATTAATTTTCGTGCAGCGGCATAGTGCGGCATAGTAAAAAATGCACCCTTTGCGTTTTAAAACTTCCGTAACTTTTTATGGGTTTTCCTATCTGTCTGAAAATTTCTGACATCCCTACGTTGCCCAAGTTAAAAAAAATGTGACTACCCATAAAACTCAAAATTAATCATATAATCTTTAACGGCGGCAATGGTACCTTCATAAATTTTGTTTGAAAAAAAAAACCAAAAGAAGCAAATAACATATTTTTTCGCAGTAGCGTTTCTTCCATGGAAGCCATATGCTTGCCTGGATATTTTTGCTAAACTATCCAATTCCAAATTCTTTATTGAGACTTTCTTTCAACTTATTATAATTTACAATAGATGGTCACATAACAGCCAACATATCGCTTGTCGGCAAGACAAGCTCATAATTTTTTATTTTTGAGATGATGCCACTAAGGGAGATAGTTTTATCCACGACATTTCACTTGCTGAAACCACCCAGAAATATTTAGCCTAGTTTTTGCTAGGAAACGACATGATATACTATTCCGGATGTTTTGTATGACCACAATTGGGCAAGAATACCATACCATCTTGGTTATTTTCTACCGTGAAAGTGTCGTTGTGCATCAAAAAATTCATTTTTTCGGTCTAATACACAAATCTATTCAATTTTAAAGGCCATATCTTGACTTTTGTTGATATTTCTGACTAAGGTGAATACTACAACTATACGAGAAAAAGCTTTCACTCAAATGGCACTTGTTACCAAAACTATTATTTAACGAAGAATATTTTTTATTTTCTGTCAAGTAAATATTAACTAAGACTGTTCAATAGAACCATGCACATAAACGAATAGTTGCAATCATTGAATGGATATTCCAATTTTAGGAGGTATCATACCAGGGGCGGCATTATAAGGGCCCGCGTGGCGGGGGCCTACGTACTATCAAAACAGCAGGACTATGAAAAACTGTGTTCCGACGTAGATATTTGTTGTAGACAAGAAGTAGAAAGCTTATATACTTTAACGAAGTCAAAACAAATGCTAAATTTATTGTTCCTCTTTCATCATTGGTCCCGTAGATAAGCCTCTACGCTCAACACATTTCATACTGTACTAATATTATTGAAAGTTCCTCAGATAATCTGGATCCTCAGATTTTTACCAAAACGTTCTTCTATGGTTGAAAAAGTTTCTCTATATTTTCATAATAAATCGTAGTGCACTTAAACTTTGGTCTTCTTTCATAATTCACTTGAAAAATCGAAATCAGTGCATTTTCCTTAAATAAATATATACAATGAAAACACATCATTTTGTGTTGTTGGTTTTGTGAAAATATAAGTTAAACTTTAAAAATTGTTCTGATTAATTTACTCTAAATTTATCTGAAATATGAAGTCGGCCTTATGAACAACTTATAAGCCTCCATCATGGAAAATACGAGTATGATCCTGGTATACCTATGGTATTTGCTGTAACTGTAGCTGCGGTTTGTAATTCGACCCGCTCCGCCCTCTTCCTTGCAAGTACCATGTGGGCAAAACTATCCTTTGGGCCCCTCTGCAAACAGACTATCTTAAAACATTTTTGAAGACTGTACCTTCTCTATTGGGTGTTTTTACCAGACTTAATTCCGCCACTCTATCATACCACCAATTGAAATTACCCCACTGATTAACTCTACTTAATGTACGTACGGGGTTTATATGTACGTGGATTCTTGTATTCTTGATTCTTTGTAGTCTGGCTGATCTAGCCTAGCGGTTAGTGCGCGCACCTTCGGTGCACAGGGTCATCAGTTCGAATCACGCCATGAACCATTGTGTTTTTCGAACTCACGAGCTTGTGACGGACTATGATCTCACTCAGATGTTAAACGAGTACCCATTTATGGGGATAAATAACACTGCTGAGCGTGATGCTGATCTCATTAGCTTGACAAAAAGCAGATAAGATCTTGGAAATAGGACGTCACTAACACATCCTGCGGCCTTAGTCCAATGTTGGATTGTCGCGCCTGTTATTTACTTTATTTTTATGTACGTGGATTCTCACTACGTAATTCAATTTCTAGTAAAAAGTGCGTACTATCTATTTATATTGAATTAGGTACTTATATCGTACACATGTGCAACAATAATAATACCCTTTCACTCTTTGCCATGAAGTTTGTAACGCATTGAAGGAAGCATCTCCGACCATATAAAAACGAGACCGAGTTCTACTCGTGCGAATAGCACGATGAGTGTATACCCTATACCCATGTACAGACCTAGAAGGTACGCAAAACCCAAAAAATCAATTTCATCTTTTTTGTAGGGGATTGAGGGGTAGAAGGTTGGGACCTGGCATATATTTAATATTATATCAAGGCTACCATTTGATTTTAATTAGAAGTTTTTCGCGACATTCTAGCAAAAGATATGGCTGAATATAACTTTGCAGGGGAGGTAGGGATAGGGATAGTCGGACGTTCTCCACTTTGCACCAACTTCTAGCATATGTCACAATTAGGTATTGATGTAAATTTCAGATCGCTAGCGATATTCTGTTGAAAAATATTGTCGAATTAAACTATCACGGAGGGGTCATTTGTACGGGAGGTAGGGGAAACCTTGGTCCGATTTGGCCCATTTTCAATACCATCCAAGCTTTTATCAAAACAATCATCCGACCTAAATTTCAAAACGCTAGCTTCATTATTTCGGGAGCTATCGTGTGAACTGACAGACACACGGACGGACAGACAGACGGACATGGCTTATTCGAATCAGGGACCCACCCTGATCATTTATATATATACTTTGCCATACCTCCGGTGGCTCCTTTGAGGTGTTACATAAATCGTCGTAACAAAAACAATCTACCCTATACCATCTTATGGGTATAGGGTATAAATATTCATATATGATCAGCATGACTTGGGGAGTCGATTGGGCGATGTCAGTCTGTCCGTCTGTTGCGACGAGTTTTACTCAGCCAATTTAAAAGCTATGAAGCTGAAATTTTGCACAAATGCTTCTTTTTGCTGCAGGCAGTTTGTGTGTTTGAATCGGTAAAATCGGACAATTGGGTCATGGGGCTGCCATACAAACCTAACTTCTCAAATTAGATTCTTCTAAGAAAAACTTTTTTATTTGTGTACCAATTTCAACCAAATTTCACACAAATATGTTTCTATTGATGACACAATGGATCAAATCGGGCAATGGGGTCAGGGGGCTGCCATACAAACCCAAACCCCCAAGTTAGGTTCTTCTAAGAAAAACTTCTTTTATTTGTGCACCAAAATCAACCACATTTTACACAAATGTATTTATACTGATGACACAAAGCATTTAAGATTGGATCAAATCAGACCATGGGATCATGGGGCTGCCACACAAACCCAACCCCCCAAATTAGGATCTTCTAAGAAAAACTTTTTTAATTCTGCACCACTTTCAAACGAATTTCACACAAATGTATTTCTATTGATGACAAAGCATATATGTAAGAATGGATCAAGTCGGGCCATGGTGTCATGGGGCTGCCATACAAACCCAACCCCCCATTTTGGTTCTTCTAAGAACCATTTTTTACGCCAATTTCACAAAACCTTGAATTAATGTGTCTTTATCAAAGACTAAAAAACTAAAAAGGTCAAAACAAATGGAATCGTACTATGGGGCCATGCTTCCACATACTCCAATAAAATTTTCTGAGTTAATATTTTTATTTGCCCACTTATTCCAACCAAACCCCACACAAACAATGTTTTGTCGACTCAACGGAACTTTTGTGAAGACAGAAGGAAGTAAATAAGGGGCGGGGGGAGGGGGTAAATACAAGTCGTAGGTACGCCCGAAAAACTCTTTTAGCCCGAGGGGAGCGAAGGGTATCCCAATTTCGGCCGCACCCGAAATTAGCCTCGGTTTGGTTATATTTACAATTTTAATTAGCAAATTAAAGTTAAAATTATTTAATATTAAAATAAAAAAAATGAATTTACCATTATGATATCTATAATTGAAGAATATTTTTTTTTTTTGTGAAATTATATAGGGTATCCCAAAATTAACGCAAGATTTGAATTAAATAGAAAACACAGTTCTTAGTCTTTTGATTGTATTTTTTTTTATTGATTCATAAAGTACATAGAATAGGGTTATTTATGGAATAACACATCGAGCAAATGGCCTCCGCGGCTTTGCATGCACATACGCATTCGTTTGTCGAAATTTTTCATGACCTATCTGCATAAATGTGGCTGAATTTCGTTGATGCAACGTTAAATCTCCTCCTTTAATGCACGAGTTACGATACGAGTACCTTCTTTTAATAAAAAAAATCAATTTTTCGGTTACAAGTCTTTATTGTCTCGATGGAAGAATCCGACTAACTGAATTACAATTTGTTAGTTACAAAGAAAGTTCGTATTGATAAAATTGCAAAGTTGCATACTACATGATTTACAACATTCAAAAGATAGCAAAGATGATCGAACAATAGAATGCATTAGAATTACACATATGTTATTTCAAAACAATATTTAGTTTACATTTCAATAGAATTACTTTATTGGTACTGTGGGAATATAATGTTCCCACACTATGTTGATGGTTGATGAAGTAGATGATGATGGTGTAGATGGACATCGTAACTCCTCCCCCCTTAGTGTAGCGAGGACCACAAGGATTTGGGCTCCGAAGCTGGTGGCGATGGGCAGGATGTGTTGCAATTGGAAATGTTAATAGAAGTTGGTTCCTTCGAGGTTCGAGGATGTTCGGTTTTTCGGTACGTACTTATGACTTTCCAAATTATGATGATAATGACTGTGGTAAGTATTGCTGGGCCGAAAGTGATCAATGGTTGCCTTTTGATTTCTGCCTGTACGAGTCTGATTGAATTAAGGTTTTCTAAATGAAAATTGTGTAATTTTTGTAAGTTAATTTTGTTTATAATTCGGGTTGAATTTAGAGGAGTTAAGATAGAAGGTATAACGGTAAATTTGTCCCAAAAAATTTGATGTTCCTCTTCGTAGCTGATTCCGTTGATGTTGACTTTGCAGTTTTCGAAATGTATTAGTAATGGGCCAGAAATGGTTTTTTCGGTTATTCCGCAATTTGACGACATGTTGATTTTTGATGATCCTCTGATTAGGATATAGTGTGGTTCGGGTTGCAGGATGTCTAAGCCTTCAATACTATCGATGAATTCACAGGATGCGGCACTGTTATTTATTAATTTAGTTATACACGTTTCTGATGCTGCGTTTAAAAGTTTTTGCAATTTGCAGTAGGAAATGTTCCCAATTGTTGCACACGGATGGTTTTCGAATTGTAAATGTTCGTTGTTTAAGAGTACATAAGGTTTCGGGATATTTAGGTTATATGTTTTGTTGATAGGGAGGGTTAAAAGGTGATAGGTAGAAAAATTTTCTTTTAGGAATGTGGGAATTTGGATGTTGAATATTAAGTTGGATGAATTGTAATATGCTTGTAAGGTCAAATGTTCGTAAATTTCTTCATCGGAGTTTGTTATTATGTTTTGTTTTGTAAGTATTTCGCGAATAATTTCTGTTTCGTTTCGGCTAAGGATATGTTTCGATATAATATTTAATTTTGCAAAGTTAATAGCTTCAGAAATATCTTTTATGTGTTGGATGAGTAATTGGATATTAAAATTTGTTTGATGTACGTATTGCATTAAAGTGAGTGATTCTTTTTGGTTATGAATTTTGTTTTCTATGTCCTCCGAATAACGGTTCAAGTAATTTTGAAGTGACTTTTGCTGTGAGTTTATGTGGGCGGTAATATTGTTAAAACGTTCAAGCATTTGAGAGTTTATTAGAATTTGTTTTGTTAGTCCTGTTTTAAGTCCTTGTTCGTTTTGTTTAATTGCGTCAAGTTCGTTGTTTATTCGTATTGCGTCATTGTGGTCCATGTTTCCAGTTATTGTTTTTATTATTGATCCAAGTCCGTCAATGAGTCCTCGTTTCGTCCTGTATCGTGGTAGTAGTGTTTGTAAATTTTGTTGAAGTTGTTTGTATTTGATGTTTGTAATTTCTTTTATAGAACCAATATTTGGGTTTTTATTTATAAGATCAATGGATTGTTCCAATATGAGGCTGTTTTCAAGATATTGTGTTAGGTTGACTATGTGAACTAAGCTTATATACGACTCAATTATTTTCGCTTCTCCCAATTTCAATGCCAGAAGGCCCTGGTTCCTAGTGAGATCCAGAATTTCCATCCTCTGGCCTTGCACCAGTACTGCCATTAGTGATCTGAAATTTTCGTTTACGTTTTATTTTATTTTTATGACATTTTCTATTATTTGGTGTTAGTACTGTTACATTATTATTAGTATGAACTTTTAGTTTCTTAGCTCTAGGTGTTAGTTTGTTACGTCTATTATTAAATTCGAAAATAGTATCGTTTTCGTTAAAATTAGGTGGTGGTTCTCGGTTCTGATTTAGCTTATCTATTATGTTTCTATTATGTTTTTCTATTATATGTTTAATTTTATCATTTAATTCGTTTCGGTAACTACGTAGTTTATTTAGATATTCGTGTTCAGAAACATTTTCGTTATTTTTATTGAAAATAGGGGTACGGCCGGTGAGTAATTCGAATGGTGTTAATTTTGTTACTGAATGAATAGAGTGGTTGTAAGTAGTTATTGCTTCATTAAGGATATTTATAGGGAGGGTTTTTTTGTCTTTGTCATAAATTATTCTGTAAATTTCTGTAAGCGTTGAATGAAAACGTTCAACTGGAGAGTTCCCCGTAGAGTTTTGTGGAGAGGTAATGTGAAGTGTAATACCGTTTTCGTCGCAAAACTCCTTAAATAAACTGGAGTTGAATTCCGTACCTGCATCACATACTATCTTCTCTGGTTTCCCATGGTTTGCAAAAAATTGATTTAGAGAGGTAATGATATTAAGGCTGTTCCGTGCTCGTAAAATATATGCGGATGCGAATTTGGAAAATTTGTCCAAAATAGTTAAAATTTGTTGATTGTGGACACTGTATACGTCTATATGTATGATTGCTAGTGGTTTGGATGGTACCTCAGTATGTTCGTACTCTACTCTCGGCGGGTGTCTATCGTACTTTAGGATTTGACATGTTTGACAGTTGTTAATAATTTTCGTAATTTTTTCTTTCATTCTAGGAAAATAGTGAGTTCTTTGTAAATGCAGATAAGTCTCATTTATGCCTCTGTGATTGTTTTTTCTGTGATATTCATTTATTAGTTCGTCCTGTACGTCATCATTAATGACGTCAATTAAAAGGTTTATACATCGGACTAGTTTGAATGTTCTTGAACGAGATAAATGCTGAGAATATACAGCTTGGATAATTTGGAAAGTTTCATCGTCCGTATATACAGCGCTCAATTTATTAGGTGGTAAAAATTTTTTTATAATTTCTAATATGCTTTCTTGGGTGAAATTCGGCATTCGAATTGTTCTACGTTTTTTGTTCCTAAATATCATTTCGACTGAATTTGGAGGTCTTCTATCTGATTTTTCGAATATAATTTGGCTGGAAAATTCGTTTAGCGGACGTTCCGAGATGTGTATGTAGTCTAAATTATCCTCCTGAGCGGAGTGTACAGTTGAGGTCTCTGAATTGTGAGGTAGTTCTTCCTCGTTATTGTGAATTTCTACACGACTTAAGGCATCAGCGTTAGTATTTGCTTTTCCTTTTTTATATATTATTTTATAATCGAATTCCTCAAGTTTGAGCCGCCATCTTATTAATTTACAATTTGGGTCTTTAAGTGAGAAAAGCCATGTGAGAGGTTTGTGATCGGTGACTATTTTGAACTGTCTGCCAAACAAATATGGGCGAAAATACTTCGTTGCCCAAACAATAGCGAGAAGTTCTTTCTCGATTGTGCTGTAATTTTGTTCGGTTTTCGTTAAAGTCCTAGAAGCATATGAAACTGGTCTGTCCGAGCCTATTTCACCTTGGCTAAGAACAGCCCCGATGGCAACGTTACTTGCATCAGTGGTCAAATTAAAAGTTTTTGTGAAATCGGGATATTGTATGATGGGTTCATTTGAAAGTAGGTCCTTACAGTGTTCGAAGCATTCGATGTATTGATCGTTTAAGACAATTTTCTTCCCCTTTCTCAAACATTCGGTTAGGGGCTTCGTAATTCGAGCGAAGTCTTTAATAAAGCGTCTGTAATAACCTAAAAGTCCGAGAAACGATTTAATTTGTTTTGGAGTACGAGGGATCGGGAAATTTTTTATTGCATGAATTTTATCAGGGTTCGGTTTTACTCCGTGTGGTGTCACGATGTGACCTAGAAATGCTGCTTCCTTGTGTAGGAATTCACATTTGTCGATTTGTAATTTTAGATTCGCTTCCCTTAACCTGGAAAAAATTTTCTGTAAATTTTCGATGTGTTCCTGTAAAGATGTCGAGTAAACGATAATATCGTCCATGTAAACAAGACAATTTCGACCTATAAATTCCCTTAAAACGTTGTCAATAACCCGTTGAAACGTTGAGGGCGCATTTTTGAGCCCAAAAGGCATACGGATAAATTCGTAGTGCCCATGTTCAACAGAAAATGCGGTTTTAGGTATATCCCTGGGGTCGACTTCAATTTGGTGGAATCCAGACGCCAAATCGAGGGTAGTGAAGTATGAACTTTTCCCTAATTTATCCAATATTTCCGTTATATTGGGAATAGGGTACCTATCATTTACTGTTTTTTCGTTGACTTTTCGGTAATCAACTACCAATCGCCATTTGCGCTTTCCTGAAGCGTCTATTTTTTTTGGAACTATCCATATAGGACTATTCCATGGAGAGTAACTGGGTCGAATAATACCTTGGCTTAGGAGTTTGTTTATTTGCTCTTGAACTTCAAGTTTCTGAGCTTCTGGATATGGGTATGACTTAGCATACACTGGGTTTTCGTCATTTGTTATAATTCTATGTTTAATTTGATTCGAAAATGTTAGTTGTTGACCCTCTCTGAAAAATATATCATCAAATTGCCTTATTATTTTAAATAAATGTTTTTTCTCTTCTTGGTTGAGATGTTCCGTTCTAATGAGTTTTGTTATATTACTCGGTTCCACTGGATAAACGCCGTCGTATCCAATATGGACTTGAGAGTTATTAATTTCTACGTAATTAGTGAACAATTCGGTTTTTAGAGGCTGTTCTACAAATAGCGTAACTGGGTGTGTTGCAGTATTGGTAACTTCAACATTACAATACCAGTCTTTCGCCTTGTAGACTCCTTCTGAAACGATTAAATGCTCGTTTATTCTAGTATCTTTTATAAGGACATTACCTTCCTTAATATCAACTGGTATTCTGGCTAAAATTTTTGTTAGCGGTTGCACACCATATACTTTCGATACTAAGTTTGGCTTAAATAATAAGTGGATTTTTGCATTGTCTGTTTCCAACAATTTTTCTTTCAGGTTGACTTTTGCACTTAATTTTTCTAATGTATCTACTCCGATTAAACCGTCGAAGTAGCTATGAAATTTGAAAACAAGAAAGTCGAGTGTACCTTGTTTTTTAAATTCATGAAATATATTAAAAGTTACTTTTTTGTCAATTGTATGCTCTGTAAAAACAGTTTTTATTTTAACAGGTTTTATTTGTTCATGATATTGGGGATCTGCAAACTCAGGATTTATGAAGCTAGTGGATGATCCCGTGTCGATCAGTAATTTTAACGGTCTACCAAAGGGTGATGAAATGTGTACATAGGGAAGTTGATTAAGATCGTGTATATTGATATCTAAGAATCCAATTTGATTACCGAGGCTGGTAATTGAAAATTTGTGTCGTCAATTACGTCTGTGGGGGAAAAGCTATCTAGATTGGAAATATAATTTTGTTCTGAAACTTGTAAGTTGTGCATTTCCCCATTATTCTGAATTTGCCTAGTGTTTCCACTAGATACATCCATTGGGACTGGAGCGGATCTGCGAGAATGACCGCTTAGGGTGTCCATTGGGGTTGGCTGTTGGTAATTATTATGATTATGAAGATAATTTCGGGAATTATTATTACGATGGTTATTTGGATTATTTCTATGGAAATTATTTGGATTGTTTCTGTTTGTGTTATTATGTTGTTGAATTTGTTGTTGATTATATTGTTGATTGTAATTTTGATTATGCTGTTGGTTATGCTGTTGGTGATAATACTGATTATGTTTTTGATTATATCGTTGATTATTTGGTTGGTTATAGTGTTGATTATTATGTGGATTACTCTGGTGATTGTAATTTTGGCGACGTTGGTTATTATAGTTTTGCTGTAGGTTTCCAGAATTTTTGAAATTATTGGATGCTATTTTATATTGTGCATAATAAGAATTTTGCTCCTTAATACAAAAGTTAAGAGCTTCTGCTAAGGTTTTGGGTCTCATTGATCGTATACTTCTACCTAAGGGTTCCTGTAAGCCAATTAGAAATGTGTCAAGGCACATTTGTGTGTAAAGTTCACGTTTTGCATTTATAATGTTTGGATCTTGGTCGTGAATTTTGATATGATTGGTTATCGTTGAATATATTTCTATTATTCTTGAATAATATTGTTGTACAGTCTCGTTTGTCTGTTTGATATTATGTAAGTCACGTATTAATGAGGTCTCGTTACGTTTGTCCGAGTAGTGAACGATTAAATTTTCCCTAATTGATTCCCATGTTAGCGGTGTCGCATACATATTCAATACCTCATTTGCTTCCCCTATAATTTTATTCCTTACGGCCCTAAGAATTACTTGGGCGTAAGCCGTTTTATCAATATTTTTGATAAGTCGAAGAATTTCTTCGACATTTTCGATAAATTCATACAAAAGTCTAACATTTCCGTCAAAATGTGGCAAGTCTTTGATTGCGTCAGGTATACGCAATTGAGAAAATATACTATCTGTGTTTGGTTCATTTAAACAAGCTATTGGAGTCGGTAATGGTTGGCTGCCTAGGCCACTACTTCCTGGTAATACGTAATTATTTTGTTCTTCCGTCATTTTCAAATATTTTGAACTATCAAGTAAAAATTTTCTTGTTTTGACCTTACAATAAGGAGGATTCATATATATATATAGGATAAGGAAAAAAAGGAAGTACTCACATCAAAGTTGTTGTTCGTATCATTCCGATCAACTATTTTGTTCTATATCGTTTCGTGTCCGTACGTTATTTTCACAGCACTATTGGTTCAAAAAATTCCGCGTATTTTCTACACGGTTACTGCACAATTTTTCACTAAACCACTGATTTGCAACTGCACAGATTTGAACACCGCACTGTAAACCACGATTTCCGGAACAACCGATATTCACTCGATTTCACAAAACAAGAACTCGACCGGAAAGGTACCGACTGCGCCAGTTACGATACGAGTACCTTCTTTTAATAAAAAAAAAATCAATTTTTCGGTTACAAGTCTTTATTGTCTCGATGGAAGAATCCGACTAACTGAATTACAATTTGTTAGTTACAAAGAAAGTTCGTATTGATAAAATTGCAAAGTTGCATACTACATGATTTACAACATTCAAAAGATAGCAAAGATGATCGAACAATAGAATGCATTAGAATTACACATATGTTATTTCAAAACAATATTTAGTTTACATTTCAATAGAATTACTTTATTGGTACTGTGGGAATATAATGTTCCCACACTATGTTGATGGTTGATGAAGTAGATGATGATGGTGTAGATGGACATCGTAACTCACGCGTGGTTGTGGGATTGTTCGCGTAGACCTGTGACTTTAAATAACCCCATAAAAAGAAACCTAATGGTGTTAAATCACACGATCTAGGGGCCAATTCTGATCACCGAAGAGAGAGACTACAAGACCTGGAAATGTCTCATGCAATAATTGAAGTGTTTCATGGGCTGTATGGCATGTGACACCGTCTTGTTGAAACCACATATTGGCCAAATCAATATCATCCAATTTCGGCAAAAATAGCTGTCTTATCATGTCACGATATCGAGCACCAGTAACAGTCACTGCTTGACCAGCCAAGCATTTATTATTTTTAAAATATTGTTCAACAATGAAGACACGTTGTTGTATTGCGTAACGCTCCATTTTTACTAACCCTAAACTGTTGATTTATTTCGTTTTTAGGGTTGTCAACACTGTACTGCATAAATGGCGGCAAATTTAAATCTTGCTTTAATTTTGGGACACCCTATATTATGACCCACTTGATGCTATCAGTTGTCTAGAATAAACGCATCGCTACTGGTTGATGCATATAGGTTACATATCCATTTCTTCCTCATAGTTAACCTTCGGGCGGGCAGTTTTTGATGCGCCAATCAGCGATATGCAAAGGGAGAGATCTGAAACTCACAGTAGCTTAATCTTTATCGATCAACTACCCAAAGCCGTTTTCAGTTTCTATCTACCATTTATGTCTGAGGGGCAGGGGGGATGAAATTATCTCTCAGATGTATTGCGCCCGATTGTGTTTTTTTTTCTTTCTATGAAAATTTCCACTTGTTATACTCTTCACATTGCGTAATAACGTTGTGTTGATCTTTTAGGCTCAGAAAACCGTTCAATAGTGTGTTTTTAGTAAAATAAGCTCAAATTTTAGAAGCGGTCGAGTTGTTGAAGGTTTTTTAAATATTGAAGCGATTGAAAGCGGAATATTCTAAGAAAATTGAAAATGTGAAGAGTATCAAACTTTGTGAGCCAGTAGTTGTTTCTAAAATTTCGTAGAACTGTTTCGAAAAGACAATGCAACAATAAATAAGAGTCTAAAATATACAAAAAAATCATCCTTTTTTCTGCACTTAATCTGTCAGATGCATTGCGCCCGATCGTGTTAGGATTAGTATTGCGCCCGCCGGAAGGTTAAAGTGCCTTTTATTTATATTAATTTCAAGTGTTGCTATAATAATAATAATCTTCTTTCTGTGTGTTCCACTTGAAAGAAGATATATTTGAAACGCGCATATTGCGGTTGGGCTCAAATATCCATTTCGAAGATCACCCAACACCCACTTTTATTATTAACATATATGAGGCACGGCACATTGATCCGAGCCAAAAGTGAAAAGTTTCGAGGAGATAGTTTTAAGGATCCGTAATTAGTCAGTCAGTCATCGATGCATTATTGTAATCCGAAAAATAAAAGTTCTTCACGGCAACATAGTTTTTTTTATAGCAAATTAAATTTTAATCTAATGTTTTTCTTAGGAAAACTGTTTGTACTAGAATGGAACAGTATATCTACATTTTCATTGAAATTACATATAATCCCAACATTTAATTTCCACAAGTAGTATGACCAACAATTTTACAAACAATTGAAACAAGATCAAGTAGCTAATCCCTATTCACTACAACAATATTCCAGAGCAAACAGATATTTGAGCTTGTAAAATGGTCAATATATTAGATTCTATTAAAGGCAACAAATCTTTAAAGATTTTATCTGAACTGATCATACGACCGATCTATCGATGTTGCGAGCATAATTCCACTACGAATAAAATTACATCCAAATTTGTATAAGGAATAAAACATTACTGAATAATTCATCGACGGATTGCAATGGATGCACTCACCACTGCGCGGTCTATGGCGGCAACAAAAACAGAAAACACAATGCACTCTATTGACTATTTTGAAAAGAAGACGACGAGCGTATTGACGTCTTGAAGAAAACCACACGCAAAAGAAATGCCCACAATCGGCAATAGATCATCCAACTCGATACACAATGCATCAGGTTGCGAGGACAATTTGAATCAGATCGATGCATTGATCGAGTCGATCGATCGTCGTCATCACCAACGATGGCACATTCGAGTACGTCTCTCGGAAGAAAGTTACTGAATTTTACATAGGCTCGTGTTCTCTATGAATAATATGCTTGCCTGTGCATAGGCCGTAAAAAGTCAAAGCCAAAGACTGCTATCGAACGCATTCGATCTCGATTGATATAATCTGCTTGTTGATGCGTTGATAAAGATTTATAGTAGTAAAATCGAGCGGTTTTTATATTCGGATTTTTGCAAAACGATTTATATGTCATGTTATTGTTTGGGTCCTTTTTTGCCACCAGAGTTGATGCACACACATGATCTTTGTATGCTCCGGTGCAATCATAGTTTGAACTGCATCTTAAGTGGTATAGATGATTTAAAAGGAATTGGTCCATTCTTAGAGAAGAATTAATCTGTCCCCAGCTCAGTAGTAGAGTTGTTAAGTGTATATTCCGTCGTCAGCGATTGGCCCAATTATGGCTTTGAATGAATGATTTAGTGATATCGCAAATTGTGCTGGTTGCTCTTCATCGGAAAACGACCTGATGTTACAAATAAGCATTAAGTCTTGGCAAGCACCGAGGGAAAACATGGCACCTCCATGACTATTCTGGGAAGATGAAAGTGATAAAAATTTAACTATCAGTGCACAATCAACGCAGATGGGATACTATTAAACTGTTTTTATCGCAGGTGTTGGTATCTAAATTGGACTTGACGACAGCTAGAGTAGTCACAGACATTACAGATGCCTATACATACAATGTATGTGCACCCGATGAAATGAATTTTTGTGGTGACGCGATTACAACGAAAACCAACGTAACAATTTTTTATAGCCGCGATATAATTCAAAATTACGCAAATACTAACTTCCCATCTAGGGCAGTTGAACTGTACTTGTCTGGGTCGTAGCTTCACTATACTAAAAATATACTCGCTCTCGTATGTTAATTTACTATACTGTCGGTTTTTAGTACATTTCGTTAATATTCTGACTCTATCTTCATTTTTCGCTTACAATGTACATTCGATGTAATCCAAACAAACGAGATTGCCATGCCGCGAATCGTAGAACGTATTATCCTCACTTTCTAAACGACTTGGCGGCTAATTTGCATATCAGATCATAATTCTGGATTCTTGTACAACATCCGATAACCCGTACCGGAATCTAGGCTCATATTTTCCCTAAACGCTGTTCACTGTTCTTATAACAACCGCGCGCAAAACATTCATTTTTCCCGCATAGAAATAGGAAAAGTCTGCAGCACCTCATCCAGCAAGTACCAAACTCAGCTG
This sequence comes from Microchrysa polita, assembly GCA_949715475.1. Taxonomy (NCBI): domain Eukaryota; kingdom Metazoa; phylum Arthropoda; class Insecta; order Diptera; family Stratiomyidae; genus Microchrysa; species Microchrysa polita. Next base: position 116,025,488 of record OX454416.1, on the reverse strand, counting down.
GTGTTAATATAGACATCATCTTTGTTTAATAGTACGCTTTAGTATCTGATGAACATTTATTTATTCGCCACTAATGCAGTGCATTTTGCGCGATATATATAGACTGACTGAATGGCCGCTTATGTTGTAGAATCGAGCCTTCATCGTGTCTCGGCCAATGTAGAGCTCTCATGGAGACAAGGCGAATTCTTGTGCTTCTGAGATTGCATGGTCAGTTAGCGAGCCAAAGTGTCAGACTATCTATAAAATATGGAGAATATGTGTGTGAGAAAATGGAATCTATAACATGTTCTACAAATAATCATTTGCATAAATATTATGTACGGGGTTAATCGTCGCTGAATAGATGTTACGTGTTAAAGCGATAATAATAATGGTAGCCGTGAATATGAAATTGCCAGTTTGTCCATTATTTAGATAAATGAGTCTGTATGTATGTAGATAGTGAAACAAGACAGCTTTAAATATTGGAATAACTTGATTATTTTGAAGTTTTTCTGGCAATTATGACAAAGTAGTTTAGTAGTCCAGGGTTGTGGATTCGAGTCCTACTGGGAGCGGTTTCAGTTTATAATGGGCCTAGAACCCACGGTCACGGCTCTTGTCACGGACTATGATTTTACTCAAATCGTAAACAAAACGAGCTCCCATTTATTAACACGGGGCGGTTATTTGGAGAAAATCTTGAGATCGAAATCATCTGACACAGTACCGAAGTTAAAAAAGCAACACACACGAATTAGAGATCAGCTATTTGTGAATTAAAAATTCGCGTGCTTGAAGTTTAAAAATGATGGCCATCAATAAAAAGTAAATAAATTCTTCAACATTTATATTTTTCCCTTGGGTTTGTTTTAGCCCTTAGTCGAGCAAACCTTCAGCTTGACGGCTTTTTGGCAAAGACACAAATATCAACTTCGATTCCGTGGAAAGGAATCCATGGAAATCACAGATAAAATACAAGTACAAATGGGCCAATAAAATAAGGTTTTGTTTAACTAAAGAATCACATCAATTGCTTCTATAAGATCGAGTTAATTTTTAAATTTATGAACTATATGAGAATGTATTATTACTTAGTTTCCTTTTGAAACTTGTGTTTTGGGATTTAGGCACTACAGTATTCTGTTGCTGTTGCCGCGCCAAAAGTAAGAAATTTTTCCCCTAACGGACACTAAATGATCTATCACCGGCTACCGAGTTATCGTTGGGGCTTGGGAAACCCTGTATACTTTGCCATACCTCCGTCGCTTCTTTGAGTTGCTACATAGTATCGACCTTACAGAAACAATATGCCCTATACCATCAACCTCCATATAAACAAATGACAACTTGTTATACCCCATACCCAGTATAACAAGTAGTCAATTTTTTACAGAATTTGGCAGAACGAAGAATCCATAAAAATCGATTCGAACTTTCCAACGCTTTGTGGGTGGCCGCCCTAACATTTTCTTGCAAATTCGTCACGACGACGTCTTCAATGCCGAAATTTCCAAAGTTGCGACTCGCTGTAGACGAGGCGATTTACCCTGTTCTGCAGCGAGTCGCAACTTTGTAAATTTCGGCATTGAAGACGTCGTGACGAATTTGCAAGAAAATGTTAGGGCGGCCACCCACAAAGCGTTGGAAAGTTCGAATCGATTTTTATGGATTCTTCGTTCTGCCAAATTCTGTAAAAAATTGACTACTTGTTATACTGGGTATAGGGTATAACAAGTTGTCATTTGTTTATATGGAGGTTGATGGTATAGGGCATATTGTTTCTGTAAGGTCGATACTATGTAGCAACTCAAAGAAGCGACGGAGGTATGGCAAAGTATACAGGGTTTTCTGCATAATTCAAGTCTAATCGTGGCTGGAAAATAATGAGGAAGAATACAGAATTCCGCTATTGCAAACTAAAAAAGTATTTTTTATATATATTGTAAAAAAAATAAACGGAGGCATCATCTATGAACATTCAGTCTAAAAAGTTAAGTTTCATGGGTATGATTTATTTTCCATATTACGAAACTAGGTTTCATTACCGCAATTCCAAACTCGGACCAGATTTTATTCTGGCTTCTATTCAGGTTATTGCTTTGGCAATATTCGCTAAATTATTCCAAATATTTAGTTTGGCCACTGATAATATGAAAATATCAAGGAATCTAGTTCCCTCAAAATTTTAGGGTTTAAATAGGGATATCAACCGCCCGGATATCCGTTTTTCGGTTTTCGGCCTGTTTTCGAAAACGGTTAGACTAGCCGGCTTAAAAACAGGAAAGAAAGTACAAATAAAAATAAAAATAAAATACATAATTGATTTGATCTTTCTCCGACTATTGACGGAATTGATCGCTGAAATGGCTCACAGCCAACAAGGTGTACTTCAGTTGATGAGCACTGCTCAATTCTATTGTATGTACTATTGCCCATATTACTGATTGTATGAATTTTCTATTCAACATTTTCTTTCAATGAATTAATTTATCTGTCCTGGCGAAAGCGATGTGCTCGGTGTCGGGGGAAGCGCTCAGTACGACGTTGTGTCTTGAGACTTATAGTCCTGACACATCTAAGCGAGTTTCCGAACGAATGCAGTTTATGAGCTGGGAACCCGTTTATTTGCGGTTTATAACGAGTTTACATACCCTTTGGAGCTATCAAAGCTCCCATAACCACGTTGTAAACCGCAATTCAGTGGAGCGTTCGATTTTAAACCTGCATTATAATCACTAAAAAGCCTTTTATTCTCATAGTTAGCGTAGGATTATTCAAAAAGTCCATGGGCCATTCTCTCAAAACTACTATAGAATGGTTTAGTCTTATCGCTTATCGCATAGAGAAGACACACACAATTTTCAGAAAGCTTTTCTGTGGTATTGAATTGAATTCTTGTTAATTTTGCATAGTTATGTTATATTTTGCTTATTTTCGCTGTTGGATGAAAGTGCGCAATGATTTTTATACCCTTCGCTCATAGAGTGAAAGGGTATATTAACTTTGTCATGAAGTTTGTAACGCATTCAAGGAAGCATCTCCGACCATATAAAAAGTATACATATATGATCAGCATGACTTGGGGAGTTGATTGGTCGATGTCCGTCTGTCCGTCTGTTGCGAAGCGTTTTACTCGGCCAATTTAAAAGCTTTGAATCTGAAATTTTGCACAAATGCTTCTTTTTGCTGCAGGCAGGCAGTTTGTATATTTGAGCCGGTAAAATAGGACATTTGCCCTAGATATAATGTGCAGAAGCTCAAACTTTCATCAACCAAGCGTGCGTTCTCCACCGCTTTGCGCGAAAAAGCTAATGCAACACCACTAAATGAGAATCCGACAATTGACGATAGATGGAAAGTCGGTGGTGTTCTGCTCGTTACCGAAGAACAACTGCTGCAAAGATGGAGAGAACACTTTTTAGAGGACCTTAATAACACCTTCGGGCCTGCAAGTGCATCTTCATTACTAGCAGAAGACGTCCCTCGAATAGACGGCATTAGTTCTGGTCCACCATCCAAAAAGGAACTAATAGACGCTATTAAATCAATGGACGCCGGTAAAGCCCCTGGGATTGATGGAATTCCGTCTGAATTTTTGAAAGCGGATATTATCGCTTCAGCGGATATTCTCCTTCCCTTAATCCAAGAGTGTTGGAAAACCGAAAATCTTCCCAGTGAGTGGAAAAAGGGCGTAATTATAAAGATTCCGAAGAAAGGTGACCTGAAGAATTGCAATAATTGGCGTGGGATCTGCCTACTTCCTGCTGTTTCCAAGCTGATGGCTAAGATTGTTTTAGGACGAATCAAGGACAAAATCGATGACACATTGAATGATGAACAAGCTGGCTTTCGCGAAGGGTTTTCCTGTAGCGACCACATTAACACCCTCCGTATTATCATCGATCAATCCGCGGAATGGAGATCCCCATTACATCTCATGTTCATCAATTTTGAGAAAGCCTTCAATAGCGTTGATCGTCTCTACATCTGGAATGCCTTACGGAGACGAAATATCCCAGATAACATAATCTCCATCATCAAGGAATCCTACAATGGAGCCCAATGTCACGTCCTGCATAAGGGTAAGCTTTCAGATCCTTTTGAGGTGCACAGTGGAGTGAGGCAAGGCTGCATTTTGTCACCTATTATCTTCCTTGTTGCCATAAGTGATGTACTCGGCTCCGCACTCCAATTACATCGTAACAAAGGTATCAGGTGGAAATTGTTCGATCACCTTCAACATCTTGACTACGCTGACGACATTTGCCTTCTATCAACAAACACGGATGATGTCGCTCAAATGACAGAAGCTCTAAATTGCGCGAGTCGTAATGCGGGGCTGAAAATCAATGCTACCAAGACTAAGTTCTTGAGCACATATCCAGGTGGGCAAAGCGAAATTTGTATTTCAGGACAGGCAGTCGAAAAAGTTGATGAATTGAAATGAAAGGCTATCTCGAAAGTGTAGTTACAGCAGATGGTGGAGCGGATGCTGATGTAAAATCACGGGTAAACAAGGCTAGGGCGGCTTTCTTCAATTTGACTCCTTTCTGGCTAAACAACAATATTTCCAGACGCAACAAAATACGTGTCTTCAATTCTAATGTGAAATCCATTCTGCTATATGGCTGTTCAACCTAGAAGGTGACTAAAGAGATCACTGATAAGTTTCAAACTTTTGTTAATTAGTGTCTACGGCGCATCCTAAATATTCGTTGGCCGGTTTCGAACGAGGATCTCCTTACTATAACTGGCCAGGAAAGGATAGGCACTTCGATCAAAAGACTTAAGTGGCAATGGATAGGTCACACCTTCCGAAGAGGGCCAAAAAACGTGGCAAAAAAGGCTTTAAACTGGAATCCACAGGACTCCGGAGCAAGACGCCGTGTTCGGCGGCCAAGGAACACATGGAGAAGATCGGTAACTAGCGAAGCGAAAACGCGAAATCTTACATGGTCGCAGCTAGCGCCGTTGGCGCAAAACAGAACGAGGTGGAGAGTAGGCGTGGTTAATGCCCTATGCCCCACAAGGGGTTGACAGGAACTAGAGAGAGAAAAAAGGACAATGCGGTCATGGGACTGCCATACAAACCCCAACCCCCAAATTAGGTTCTTCTAAGAAAAACTTTTTTATTTGTATGCCACTTTCAACCAAATTTCACACAAATGTGTTTCTATTGATAACACAAAACATATGTAAGAATGGATGAATCGGACCATGGGCTCATGGAGCTGCCATACAAACCTAACCCCTCAAATTAGGTTCTTCTAAGAAAAACTTTTTTATTTGCACGCGAATTTCATCGAAATTCCACACCAATGTGTTTCTATTGATAACACAATACATATGCAAGAATGGAGCATATGGGACCGTGGGATCGGCTGCAATACAAACCCAATTCTCCATTTCGGTTGTTAAGAAATATTTTTTACATCAATTTCACAAAACCTTGAATTAATGTGTCTTAATGAAAGCAACAAAAAAGGTCCAAACAAATGGGATCGTACTATGGGGCCATGCTTCCGCATCCCCCAATAAAATTTTCTGAAAAATATTTTTATTTGCCCACTTATTGCAACCAAACCCCAAACAAATATTGTTTTGTCCACGCAACGGAACTTTTGTGAAGACGGAAGGAAAATAATGGGGAGTGGGTTAAATACAAGTCATAGGTACGCCCGAAAAATCTTTTAGCCCGGAGGAGAGCAAAGGGTATCCAAATTTCGGCCGGGCCTGAAATTAGCCTTGGCATCGTTTCAATCTAAGATGATGGCGTAACCAAACAAAATATGGCGTAACTATGCGAAATAGACAAAAATCCATTCAATACAATTGAAAAGCTTTCTGAATATTGCGTGTGTCTTCTCTATGCGATAAGACTAACCAGGCGACAGGTACTGAATAAGAGCTATCAGAAACCCGGCCTATGTATCTTACGTCTTCTTATGTCAAAGTTTGTTTTTGTCTGGTGTTTGGGAGGAATTAATTACAAGCAATATCAAAATTAAGGTAAATTATCAGTTCTTTCATAAGAATTTGAAAACATGGATGACTTACATTTCGAGAAGATTTGTAAACGGACTTGTCCAAGGAGAAAAAATAAATATGATTTGTGAACTACTTGCCCGTAGAGAAGAATAAATAAGAAGCATAATTTTACGAATCCGTTACTGATTCTAGCCAGATGCTGGATTTTTCGCTTCGTGGAAGCATTAATTACAAATGTATTTATGTAGAAAAGTTTAGGAAGTGCAATGTGTGTGAAAAATAAAATAAATGGTGTAAATGTAAATGGTGGACGTATTCCTATTATTTTTCAATATTTTACAATCGCACTCGTAAAGGTTATGTTATGTACATATACATACGTACATATATTTTTAAAATGCTGAGATTACTCTTGAGATTAACTCCCGACCGGCTTGAAATGCTGCTTTCGCCGATCAAATGCAAATTATATCCAAAATATTACATGGATAAACATAAGGTGTGTTTTTTTGGTTATCCCGTGCAGGTTTGGGTAACGAAACTCCATATACAAAAAATGACAGCTGACGCACCTGTCATTTTTTTTTGTATGAAGTTTCGTTACCCAAACCTACACGGGATAACCAAAAACACACACCTATAGTTATCTGCTAGCTCCAATATAATAAATCTAAGAGCTGTGAATTGTAGTGGTAACACGCAGGAGATCAGATTTCGTTAGGCGGGTGTTTACTGAATTGTGAATATTTATTGGAAGTGTCACAAATCAAAAGCTCTATATGAGTTAACTTTGAAATTCATAACCAGCATTCGCCTAGTATGTCATTCTCATCGAGTTTATGAAGCTCAGTGCTTTAAGCGGTTTATGGAACGAGTCTAGTGTGTCAGGACTAATAGAAGCACAGGTTCTAATGCCGTTTGAGAATTTTTCCACCATTCAATTTGTAGCTATATCTGAATATAAATTCAGAGTCATGCTTTGGTCTACATTTTTCTTGCATGTTTTCCTTCTGCGAATGCTGCCTCTGAGACAAAATACTTTCGGAATTTTTCCTCCTCACCAAGAAAGTTACACACAGGTGGAAGCTTTCATACTAACTTCGTACTAACGAAGTAATACATGGCGACAAACCTGATTGTTCCGAATTTCCTCTTTCTATAAAATTAAAAACCTACAAATTTAGTTAGCCGTCGGTTCGGTTTTTCAATATTATTTTAAATCTGAATGCGAAGACATTCTCCAAAATGCTAATATTAAAGTATTGGCAAATTTGCACCCGTTCAAAAAATAGTAACAAATAAATAAAAAGTTTTGGCTGATCGCAACCCATCCCCAACTGCGGCTGAAAACTTAAATAATCAGATTTCATACGATTTTTGGAGAAAAGGTTGAAATATGATCAATATTTTTTTCTCACACTGTAAACAATTGCCAACGCCCTCTGGTTGCATTAATGAAATATTTACTCCAAGGATATCACATTCCAATTAGAATCCCATAATATTCCAATACATATATGAATCTTTGGGATATTCTTTTCATTCAAACCAGTTCTTATCTGATCAAATATCCAAACCACAGTCAACAAAAGATACATTCATCGATCTGTACGCAGTATGTATCTTAAATTCTTGTTTCCGACTTTTTCTTGCAGATGTCGTACACCACACCAGTAATTGATTTGTATCTGACGTGAGGGCATTTGTCTACTATTTCTTATCAAAATTTCAATCTAGACACTTTTAAATCAATTTAATTAGGTGTCAGTGCAATTGAAACTGCATATAAAAAAGCAGGTGAAATAAATCCTGAACAAGCTGAATTTAGTGTATTTATCGTTGATTGCATGAGTTGGCTGGTGCTTTATTGGAAGAGATGGATTATAGAGGAGCTCTGCGTCCATTTAGGATGTAGGAAAGTATAAGATTTTTTTATTTAATTTGTATTATTAACGGCAATGTGTGTGGTTCGAAGGCACGTATATATTGGTAAATAATTCAAAATTAACCTTTTAAAACCATTGTTATTGCCTTGCATAAATTTTATTTAACAATCAAGTTACTGTCTTAACTCTTTCGTTTTGCCAAACTTTTCGGCTAGTGAGTTAGTGTAAGTTTTTTTTCTGTTAAAAAATATTGAAGATAGGCATTAGAAAAAATCCTTTTCAAATCAATGAAAAAAAAAACAGTTTTTGACAATTTTGTGCGCACATATCCCCTTTATTTCCAGAAAACGGCTAAGGCCACTAATGCCTTCTGCACTACTGTCTCACAAAACATGATTGCGTTTTCATGTATAGATCAATCTGGATTTAGCAAATGAGTCGATATTTAATACCGCAATCGCACGATATTATTATAAAGAAAAGAATCACGTAGTGTCGTCGCCTGTTACCTATACCAACAAAACAACTATGTTGGGAATTCAATTTAATTATTTAATTGTCATCTCATATGCGATTCAATTCCAAGTCACTTAAGCAATTTTGCAGCATTTATCCAGCATTTTTTCCCCGGAGAAGGATCGATATGTCTACTTTGGCTGCACCTATTTTTTTCTTGCTATTACGACTCTGTTCACATAATATTGTCTATCTTTGGAAATAAGTGCAAGTTATTTGTTAATTACTTGATTTAAGTTACCACGTTTCAGATTACTTTAATTAGCGCAGATTGCCAACCATTTTAATTGCCCGGTGCTCAGAGATGGCGTTTTTTTTTGCTTTTTGATAAGTAAGTCTCATTGTTTGCGACAGCATGGTTGACACTCCTGTGCGGCGAATCGGTGATACATTGAAAATGATTTTAAAAGTTTAATTGGCGCGACCAGGCTTTAATTGCAATGTTGATTGTGTGGAATGATAAATCATGTTGGTTTTTCATGGTAGGTTTGACAGAGGGAAACTTGTACACTGGGCGTGTTCGTATGGGAAATTCTTTATAAATATGGAATAGAAAAATTAAATGTGAACAGGTAGTAGGTAATTAAATGGCGTGGAAAAATATTTTATAATAGGAGTTTATCTGGTGACATGTCCTATGTTAAGTTATGAATATTTTAGTGTTTTGTGTAGATTTTTATAAATTTATGAGTTTTCAAAGAAAACTATTATACATACTTATTTCAACTTAGAACTTTTTTAATAATTGAGAGTGAAGGCGTCGCGCCATTTTGAATCTGTACCTCCATAGTTCTTTGATATCAGAATCGGATGCTCTGATCTATGATGCAATTAAAAAAACTTACGCCTTCCTCATTATCGATTTGAGAAGCAGTGGCGGTGTTTTAAAAAATTGCTTTCGCTGTGAAAAAATGACGGTGGGCCCGGACGACGATTTTACTGGGCCCCAGGCTGGAAAAATTTCATTGTTAACCGGAGAGGTCCCCAATAGGACAGTGGCCCGTTATGACGATTTTAGTGGGCCCCAGGCTGGAAAAATTTCATTGTTAACCGGAGAGGTCCCCAATAGGACAGTGGCCCGTTATGACCCACACCACGTTTGAATATGCTTTTTGTCCAATGACAGTAGTATGGTGGATCGGTACTTCTCGATAGTCTTGTATGTGGTTATAATACTGACTCGAGTGATCTAATTACAGCCTGACTGTCAGTATAGAAAACGAGACCAAAGCAATTTTCGGGTGCGGCCGAAATTTGAATACATTTCACTCTAAAATAAATAACTGGCGCGATAGTCCAAGATTTGACTAAGGCCGCAGATGTGTTAGTGGCATCCAATGTCCAAGATCTTATCTGCTGACCCCATAGCCCATTTCCATCCATTTTTATGTATGTTTTGTGATATCAATAGAAACACATTGTTATGAGATTTGATTTCAATTGTTGCACAAATGAAAAAGTCCTTCTTAGAAGAACCTTATTTAGGGGGTTGGGTTTTTATGGTAGGGCCATGACCCCATGTCCCCATGCAAATATTTTGTACATATATTTTTTAGTGTTAACAGGGATCCATATACATATACGATGTTTAGTTAAGATTTGTTCATAAACAAAAAAGGTTTTTGTTAGAAGAACTTAACTTATGGGTGAGGTTGGGTTTGTATGGCAGCCCCATGACCCATAAGCTGATTCCATTCATTTTTACTGATGTTATGATGCGGTATCAATAGAAATTAATTTTGATGAGGTTTGCTTGACATTGATGCACAACTAAAAAAAAATTTCGTAGAAGAACTTAATTTGGGGGACTAGATTGGTATGACAGCCCCATGACCCAGTGATTCAAATATACAAACAGCAACATAAATAAGCATGTGTGCAAAATTTCAGCGCCCTACGTTCCATAGCGGCCGAGGAAAACTCCTGCAACAGACGGACGGACGGTCTCCCAATCGACTCGTCATAAAAATAAATAACAGGCGCGACAATCCAACATTGTTAGTGATATCATATTTCCAAAATCTTATCTGCTTTTTGTTGAGGTAATGAGATCAGCATCACGCTCAGCAGTGTTATTTATCCCCATAAATGGGTACTAGTTTAACATCTGAGTGAGATCATAGTCCGTCACAAGCTCGTGAGTTCGAAAAACACCATGAACCACGGTGAGATTCGAACTCATGACCCTGTGCACCGTAGGGCGCGCACTAACCGCTACACCAGCCAGACTACCCTCGTCATACTGATCAGTTATACATATACTTTTTATATGGTCGGAAATGTTTCCTTCAATGCGTTCAAAGTTCATGGCAAAGTTAATATACCCTTTCACTCTACGAGCGAAGGGTATTATTACGTCTCTTCTTGTGACGACTCGACTACCCAGCTTATTTACGGCTTCCATAATCGCTTAGACCTCAGCTTGCGAAACACCACAAAAGTTAGGGGGACTTAAAGAAAAATAATGTTCAATTCCTCCGAAATCAATTTCACGGCTTCCCTTGACGGGATCAGGCTACAATGGTTCCTTCCGAAGAAGTATTTGGGAACAGTGTCGTCAGTGGCTGAGAGCTGGTTAGTCCAATATTCAAGCGTTCGCCATAGGTCAGTTTCACGTAGGCGTAGGGCCGTGTAACCTGCCGGATGCCCAGCACCATGTCTAATCTGAAAGAAGATGTACTTCCGAATGCTCGTGTTATGAGAAGAGAAGCCATTCTTTGAACTTTAACAAGCAATTTATAATAGGTTGTCGTGCTGTCTAACACACGTTAACTCCATAAAAAATACAATAGCAGTGGCGTCCTAGGTGACCGAAACGAATAATATATTTGATTAGTCAAATATAGACCCTCATATTTTCTGTTTTTAGGGGCAGGGCCGGATTTAGCCTCTATTGCGCCCCTGGCCAGTAACGAATTTGCCGCACTCCACCACTAGATAAGCTTGAAGGTAGCAGTTGTCACCTCACAAAGGAAATGTAGGCGAAACGTTAGCGGGCGTATGTGAAAAATCGAAATTTCGTATTTTTTACTACACCCAGAGAAAAATATTGGTAAAACTGTAGCTTTTACTGTGGTTTTGATCTCTTTTTGTAGTTAAAATCGACCCTACAACTCCTGAATTCAATTCTACAGTGATCTCGTTGTAAAATTTACAGTCCCTCATATTTTACAGTTTTTACTGTAAATTTCACGAAACTATATTGAAGTTGTTTCTTATTTACAATAAGTGCTGTTGATTTAACAGCCGATTACCGTAAAATTGACTGAAATTTTCTATGCTCTTACCGGTGAGCCCGTTTTATTGAAATCATAACTCTGTCGTTTCTACAGTACAACACTGTTATCTCCAAATCGTGGTTTTAATGTATATTAAGACAATGGACTAGGAATAAAATAAGATTTTGTTTAATTTTTGACATTTTTTTTTTATTATCTTAAACTTACTTGCTTTTACTTGATTTTCAATCGCAAGAAAATCACTTAAAATGAAATCGAAATTTCTCGTTTTTTTCTGAACCAAAAAGTTAAAATGTTTGGTTTTGGATATGATATCAAACACTTCACTGTCTATAACAAAATTTTCTATTATTTCGTCAATTTCACTCATCCCGGCCGATACAAAAAAAAGGAAGTTTCAAATTTTCCGGCGCGAGCAGACATCACACACCATAATAGATAGACGGCATCTGATGGAATTGGTTGTCAATTTTACAACATAGAGTATAGAATTTAAAGAGAGGTACTGTGAATTATACAAAATATTTTCAGTTTGTTGTAGAAATTACAACTATAAATGCTCTCATATTTCACTGTTAATTTGAACAAATTAAGTGTTTAATTCAAGAAAATTGTAAAGATAACAGTAGATAGCATTAAATTACGTAAAATTGACAATTAATTGTTGTCAATAAAAAAGTGATATTTTTCTGGGTGTAGTAAGCATTTTGTTTGCTTGAAAATTTTTCATGCTGCTTCCTAGGGGAGGAATACAGGTGTTCCGTGCACCTTCCAAAATTGTTTTAGGAAAGACTGAAACCCCAATGATAACATTATTACATTCGCCTTTTTACTTTCCTTAGAAATGCGTTTATGTTTTCTAAATTTTTTTCTTTGTCGATCGTTTTGGAAATAATTTGCGAATTACTCCAACAAATAAAATTTCCTATATTAGCATCATATTTAACCAGAAAATGTCATACCGAATAAACCCAAAATTAAGAAAGCTTACGGTAAAATTTGAACGTTCACCTAATTATTGTTTTCGGTGATAAATACTATAACGAAAACGAATTGGGAAAGCACTTACTGATGTTATGCAGCAAACATCATTCCGTGCCTAAAAAGTTCTAAATTTTCCTAATTTCAACTATTTTAAATAATTTTATTTATTTTATTTTCGGTGGAATTTCCCGTTTTTCTCTGAACAAAAATTTGCAAATTTGAAAATTTAAGCGTAAAAATTCTTAAAAATTTAAAACCTATTCACCCGATAGAAACTCATAAATTTGATAGCCAATGCCGCATTTCTAATATCGAGACTTGCACCTCTCCCGAAACCAAATCCTTGCTTCTCATGGAATTTGATGTGGGGACAAATTTAAGAAGTAATTGAACACACGAAAATGTGTGGTTAGATGAGTTACTTGCTTGGGGGCTTTTTGAACTTTTCAAAGGATCGCTACCATCATAAACATTTTTCTTTTGTTTTCTTCAAGTCTGGGGCAATTTTAGAGGCTTGAAAATAGGTGCTGGCATCCAAGTACTCGCGTTTTTATATCATTTAATGTGGCTTCAGGCACATGTAATGTTTAATGTGAAGCCAAAGATGATTTATACTGGGTATAAACCTACTCTAATTGAACTAAAGGCCGCCACGCCATTCAGAGTGAATGAGTGTATGCTTCAAGCAAAATTTTGCGTAGCTCCAATTTTTGAAGGCGGAATCACATTAAAATTTGAGTTGAGGTTGCGATTAGGTGATATGGATTAAGACGAATATGTATATCTAACTAGAATAAATTAAAAAAAAAAAAAAAAAAACAAATTATTTTCTACAATTATGTTTCAGTTTTCAAAATCAGTCTTTCCCATAATTTTGGACCAATGAAAAAAATTAAGAATTTGCCGCCCCTCAAATTCTGCCGCCCCGGGCAGTAGCCGAGGTTGCCCGTATGGGAAATCCGGCCCTGTTTACGGGTATTGTTTATTAAAATATTACAAAATTAATGGCAATGCCTTATTTGCTTTATGAATACCTAGATGAAACGCTTATTTTGAAAGTGGCGTAAGTCCACTTTTCATGAGAATCGGGTTAATGGTGGCTTTATATCCCCATCTGACTTATGCTACTTTCAAAATTATAATGTTTAGGGCAACAAAACATTAACCCATATTTTAAACCGGAAAAAATTTTCAGATCAGAAATTTTTTCCGGTTTAAAATATGGACTGGTGCGACTAGTTTGTCTGACTTTTTGCGAAATTAGATGGCCTAAGTCGTGTTGTTCATTGAAAAAGCAATGTTGAGAGCTTCTCATTAAGGTGTGTGCTAATCGGCATTCATCTCTCCTGCAAGGAAAGTGTCCTGGGCTTCTGTTTTGTGTTGCTTGGATACTATCGATACGATTTGTTACCGATGATATTGGCTTCAGATTCGAAGGGCTATACCAACTCCAGCCCAATCAAAAATACAAATTTCATTTTTTTGTGTGCTAATTCGACTGGACTAGCGACCAATAAGAAAACTTTAAATAAAAATCTTTAAATTAATAATTTACCTACACCCAGCTAATTGAACCTCAAATTGTTCCATTAGAACAATAAATTGTCTGTTCCAAGGGTTTTGCCGTATGAAAAATCCGTGAAAAGTGAATAATTTTTTAAAATGTTTTGCATAGATGATGAATCTCAAGAGTATAACTTATCTGAAAATTCAGCAGGCAAATATATATTTGTAACATATATGCATGGTTGAAAATAGATCGAATTTGTCGGAAAACTTCAAGAAGAAAATACAAATGATTTTGTTCCTAAGTTTCGCTTATTTGAATTCTCCAGCTTTCACTACATTTATTTTATACAAAAAAATTAAATTGTTCGATATTCGGATATCGCCATGTAAATCTAGAAAGAAATGAATCACAAAATATGGAAAGTACCGTGCCAATAGTACCGGACTATTTTTATACCCTTCGCTCATAGAGTGAAAGGGTATATTAACTTTGTCATGAAGTTTGTAACGCATTAAAGGAAGCATCTCCGACCATATAAAAAGTATACATATATGATCAGCATGACTTGGGGAGTCGATTGGAGCATGTCCGTCTGTCTGTCTGTCTGTCTGTCTGTCTGTCTGTCTGTCTGTCTGTCTGTTGCGACGCGTTTTACTCGGCGGGTATTAAAGCTAGCAAGCTGAAATTTTGCATACGTGATCCTTATTGTTGCAGGCTGTTTGTATGTTTGATTCACCCAAATTGGATCACTGGGTCATGGGGCTGCCATACAAACCTAGCTCCCCAATTTGAGTTCTTCTAAGAAAAACTTTTTTATTTGTGCACCAATTTCAACCAAATTTCACACAAATGTGTTTCTCTAGATAACACAAAATATATACAAGAATGGATCAAATCGGAACATGGGGTCATGGGGCTACCATACAAACTTAACCCCCCAAATTAGGTTCTTCTAAGAAAAACTTTTTTATTTGTGCACCAAATTCAACCAAATTTAACACAAATGTATTTCTATTGTTGACACAAAGCATATGTAAGAATGGATAAAATCGGACCATGGGGTCATGGGGCTGCCATACAAATCCAACCCCCCAAATTAGGTTCTTCTAAGAAAAACTTTTTTGTTTGTGCACCAATTTCAACCAAATTTCACACAAATGTATTGCTATTGATGACACAAAACATATGTAAGATTGAATCAAATCGGACCATGGGGTCATGGGGCTGCCATACAAACCAAACCCCCCATATTGGTTCTTCTAAGAAACATTTTTTTTACACCAAGTTCACAAAACCTTGAATTAATGTGTCTTTATCAAAGCAACTAAAAAGTTCAAAACGAATGGAATCGTATTATGGGGTCATGCTCCGGCAGGGGCGAACCCAGGAATTTATTTCGGGGGTGATTTGTATTTGCAAAGTGGCTCATGAAATCCAACGCTTTAAAAGTTCTTAGACCTTAGGCGTAAGAGTTCCCATATACTGTCCGATCGACACACGGGACAACACAACATAGCGAAAAACATATTTTGTGGCGATGAAAGATCCATTGCTACTTTCGATGGAGAATGGGCCTGTCTAGACACTCAATTTTCGTTCGTTTTCGTCATTATGACAATTGAAACTTGGGATGTCTGCGCTATTTAAGAAAGGTATTAATTCTTGAACGCGACTGCAAATGTTGAATATGTCAACAACCCATCTATTCATACTTTTAACGAAAAAATTGATCATAAATCTGTCCTGAACGAAGCCGCGACACACATCTAACAATAAATAATGAACAGATGTGGATAGAATGAAGCATTCATCTCTTCTGATTACTTGACGCAATCAGTTCAATGTTGAAAGTGGAAACGGAGCTTGAAGACGATAGGGAAGACAACACACCCACAACATGAAGAATGACCACTGGTTTATATCAATAAATCAGCAACTGAAAACACATGATTATCATGACAGATTGTATGAAAAATTGCATAGCAAAATGTTCCACACGTCCAATCAAAAAAATGGATTAGATGGTCACATACACCATCCAACTTATCCGGCAATCAAAAGATTGCTTCAATTGATTGGAAGGTCTATGGGCACTCTAAAAAGATAGTCTGACGTCGGGCATAGTGAAAATCACCACTTAGGTCAGTACTTCCCAACCGGTGGGGCGCGCCCCCCTAGTGGGGCGTGACGGTCGGCAAAGGGGGCGTGGGCCCAACTTGAGTGTTGATGTGATCGATTATGTTACAAAAGCCATAAGCTTGCAAAATTCTTCGATTCATGGACAAAATTCATAAATTGCGGCAACCATAAAAATACCGCCGTACAGAGGGCTGCGCCCGCAATACGAGGGTTTTTTAGATTTTGAATACATACATAGTGAATCATTTTGCACATATATTTTATAGGTAATAAATAAGAATTATGCACAATGTTAATGAAATGCTTCTCGTAAATCTATTTTTGGATTGGTCTAAATAAACGCGTTCCAGAATGAAAGGCGTTTAATTAGCCCAATCCAAAAATAGATTTACCATATATTATGGCTCCACATATTAACTGGATTTATTAGCTGTAACGCCGTTACTATTACTCCAAATTGGAAAAAAGCGACTGATATGAAATGTACCCATCGAGTTCTTTGATTTGATAAAAACTAAAAAATTCAAATTTTCGAATCTCCGGGACACCCTTTTGTCTTTGTCCTACCAACGTCTAAGTATTTCGTGCTAAAGACTGTTACGATTCTTCACATTCCAACCAAATTTCATTACGATCGGTTAGTGAACAAATTTGTAAATATCCGGGACACCCTGTTATCTTGGTCTTACCAATTTTTAAGTATTTCATGCCAAAGACTGTTACCATTCTACACATTCCTACCAAACTTCATGACGATCCGTTAAGCCGTTCGCGAGTTATTTAGTGAACAAATTTTCAAATGTCCGGAACACCCTGTAATTTTTGTTCTACCAACTTTTAAGTATTTCGTGCCAAAGACTGTTACCATTCTACACATTCCTACCAAATTTCATGACAATCCGTTAAGCCGTTCAAGAGTAATTTAGTGAACAAATTTTCAAATGTCCGGGACACCCTGTAATTTTTGTTCTACCCACTTTTAAGTATTTCGTGCCAAAGACTGTTACCATTCTACACATTCCTACCAAATTTCATGACGATCCGTTAAGCCGTTCGCAAGTTATTTAGTGAACAAATTTTCAAATGTCCGGGACACCCTGTAATTTTTGTTCTACCAACTTTTAAGTATTTCGTGCCAAAGACTGTTACCATTCTACACATTCCTACCAAATTTCATGACGATCGGTTAAGCCGTTCGCGAGTTATTTAGTGAACAGACGGACGGACAGACGGACAGACGGACAGACGGACAGACGGACGGACAAAATCGATTTCATAAGGGTTTTTTTGAAAAATCTAAAAAACCCTAATAAAAACGAGACCGAGTTCTAATCGTGCGAATAACACGATGAGGGTATAGGGTATACTATACCCATGTAGAAACCTAGAAGGCACGCAAAACCCAAAAAATCAATTTTATCTTTTTTGTAGGAGAGGGAGGGGTAGATGGTTTGGACCTGGCACATATTAATTATTATATCAAGGCTACCATTTGATACTAATTAGAAGTTTTTCGCGACATTCTACATAACAACAGATATGGCTGAATATAACTTTGTAGGGGAGGTAGGGGTAGGGGTAGTCGGACGTTCTTCACTTTGCACCAACTTCAAGCATATGTCACAATTAGGTATTGATGAAAATTTCAGGTCGCTAGCGATATTCTGTTGAAAAATATGGGCGAATTAAACTATCACGGAGGGGTCATTTGTACGGGAGGTAGGGGAACCCTTGGTCCGATTTGGCCCATTTTCAATACCATCCAAGCTTTTATCAAAACAATCATCTGACCTAAATTTCAAAACGCTAGCTTCATTATTTCGGAAGTTATCGTGCGAACTGACAGACACACGGACGGACAGACAGACAGACAGACAGACGGACATGGCTTATTCGAATCACGGACCGACCCTGATCATTTATATATATATTTTGTCATACCTCCGGTGGCTCCTTTGAGGTATTACATAAATCGTCGTAACAAAAACAATATACCCTATACCATCTTATGGGTATAGGGTATAAATATAAGCGAGGATATCTGTACAAAGTCTGTTTGATGATGATTGCTTAAATTGTTTTAGGAATAGAGACCGAGGGAAAAAAACTCGAAAGAAATTAAGCTCCAATGACATCAATTTGGCGTGTTGACGCACCGCTGAGCCAAAAAATGAACCTTGCCAGTAAAAATGAGTTTTTGGTCGAAAATCGGATCTTAGGCAACATTTTCAGCGCGTAATTACCGTTTTATGATTATGCGGCCTCAATTCTTTACGTAATGTAGTAGGGATGTAGGGCCAAATGTAGCTCTCCGCAATGCCCAATTCTGTTGTATACTGGCCGCTACGGCTTCTACGTTTTTCACTTCGTACAAGTCAAATTCAAACATTGCCATTCTGCATGCTTATTTTGAATTGCGAAAATGTAATCCAAGCTGATCTGATTAGTTCAAAATCTCTGTGAAATTTTTCCAAATTATGGCAAATTTTCTGTAATTATTTGCCAACGTGGCAAATTCTTAACAGAATAAACAGAATAAGCTGAAAAATGATTTCTTCCGTTATAAAGCGAAATTTCCTCTGGGGCGCCAGATTCTGCTTATCTTGCAAGGGGGGCATTCACTGAAAATGGTTGGGAACCCCTGCTTAGGTATTTGATTTATCAATAAAGATATGTTGTGGGAATTTCATTCATACCTATAATTTTCAATTTAAAATTTCGGGGGGTGTTTCATCCCCCAAATCCCCCCCTTGGGTTCGCCCCTGCTCGGGCAACCCCAATAAAATTTTCCGAGTAAATATTTTTATTTGCCCACTTATTTCAACCAAGCCCAAACCTTTTGTCAAGACGGAAGAAAAAGAATGAGGAGGGGGATTAAATACAAGTCATAGGTACGCCCGAAAAAAACTTTTAGCCCAAGCGAAGGGTATCCAAATTTCGGCCGCGCCCGAAATTTGCCTCGGCCCCGGGGGTTGGCGAGCGAAGCGAGCAGGGGGCGAAGCCCCCTTGTTTAATTATCAAGAAACTTATCCATGAAAACCTGCACAGACAAATTTAAAATAAAAATTAATTCAGTTTCGTTTGAAAAAAAAAAGTTTTTTTTTAGTTTTTATTTTCCTTATAACTATGCAAAACAAACAAATTGGAAGACATTGATGAAGACACATTAAACCTTAAATTACTACTAAAAGTACCCACACTTACAAACTAAAAATTGGAAGACATTGGATTTAAACTTAAACTACATTACAGCAACTTTTCAGCATCCTTTAGAAGGGGTCATCACAATAAGTTTCAATCGCGCCTTAAAGCCTTTTTATTTCAATGCACGCACCCATATGCAAATTGTTGGCAAGTCTCGACTTTTTCTCGGGATTAGCATTACTAGTCCATCGTGCAATCAAAATTCAGTTACATCGCCTTTTATGTTTCCATCAGTAAACGAAGGTATTTGTGCTAACCATATGAATATAATGATTTTGGTGCTGTCCTTCATCAATCTCTGGACGCATTACGTTCACAGGGATGATGCCCTGACGGCACCACAGTGCACGTCTTTCGTGTACTTGTTGCTTGGTTGGTTGAAGTCGAACTGTGATGAATCCTTCTCCGCACGAAGTATTTAAGTGCTGAGAGCACAATACAAATTCATCCCTACTCATGAGCGCAATGCACATTATATTTTCAACTAAAGGGTCTCGTTGTTGCATTGAAGAGGGATATTTTGCTTGCAATATGTATATTTGCAAGTAAGCTGGCTTGCTATAGATATTCACTAGTAAATTACTTGTTTAGTAAACGAATGGTGATTAGGAAAATCTATGCAAATTCGAAAGGCATTGATTGTGTTACATTGAAATTTAAATCATTGACCCTTACGGATAATACTGATTTTACACTTGTTCTTCCTTGCCTCGTTCTTTATACCGCTCCATGGTTTCGCGTTGCTCGACCTGCGGTGTAGGCACATCGCCCGTTTTGGCGGTAATATCTCAGCATATTTCTGCAAGCAGCTCTATCTTGGATCGTGTCATCGCCGAGACCAATGCGTTGTTGTGCTTTTTCATTTGACACATCCAGGTTTTCTTCGGTCTGCCTCTGGCCTTGGGTCCATCAAGTGGAACTTCCATTGATATCACTCTCTTTGCGGGGTTCTCAGTCGGACGCCTTTGAACATGGCAATACCAATCCATTCGCTTTCGGTGATTGGCTGGTCTATGGACAAGCTGCCTCGGATGTAGCTACTCTTGATGTGGTCCCTTTTGGTTACACCAACTGACATGCGTAACCTTTTCATTCAGTCGCTTTCATTTGTTTCGCGTAACCTTCATACATGGGCCAACCTTTGTGCGATGTTTGATATAATCATCGCATGTAGCGCCGTTGTTCACCATCGAGAATTAAGTGTCATAGTGTCTATATTTTGGATTCTGTTCTTGGCCATAGTTATGAAGTCCTGTTTTGATGAATTAGTCCTTAACGTTATTTTATTTTTAATTGCCACGTACTAATTGTGAAAATGTTGACTTTTCGTTCCATTCCCACCAACTGCGGTGCATGTCTGTAGTATTTATGGCATGGCAACTTACCAGATCTATGGGAACTACGCGGAACTTTGTCTGTTTGGAGGAGAAGAGCCCAGCGGGAAAAATATCGAGTTATGCACTTTCGGAAATGTCACATTGGAATTTTTGCATCGAGACCTCCTGTTCATCTTTCGTTGGGCAGAGCCCTTTTAATTGCTCTTATTAATTTGATATCGAATATTTTTAAAATAAACATAGCACATCTCTCCAAAGTCTCCAACTTCCAAAACGACTACAATTAATCTTTCATGTCTAATTTATCGCTATTCATAAAATACTCTGCTTATGTTTTATCACTGAACTTACATCATAAGCGAATACCAATTGCTTAATGAAAAATTGGGTTTATTAATTTCAGCCCCTTTGGCTGGAATTTCTTGATCTGAATCTTTCACTTCGCCGATATATTTTTGTTTGATTTTAATACATTTCGATACACAGACTGCATATTTTAAAACTGCATAATAAGAATTCCTCCATATCCATGCAACTTGCAAAGTCTATTAATTTCAATTACGATAAATGACCGAAACGTGAAAAAAGGCACCGAATAACACAAATCACTTTTTTGGTCGAATGCAACAAAACAGAATCAAAACGAAACCGCATGTTTTGGCAAAAGACTGGTCGTGTAGGTACAATAAATTTGCGGCGGCATTGCACTCATAAGTCAAGAGAATTTCAAATTAATTATGTACAATGGACGGAAAAAGCGTAATCGCGGAAGATATGCGATGAAAGGAATAAATAAATTTATGATGTTAGATGATTGTAGATATGGAGAAAGAAATGTTGTGTGCCCGCCTTAATGGTGTCAGTATTGCCCTGGAAGATCAATTGAAAGGTATGTATTATGTGAAAGATAATAATAAGTACATATGCAAAAATCGAAAATATTTTCGAAATTTCTGCTAGTTAATATTAATTCCACCTTGACAGCTACAATGGATAGGGATAGGTGTTCGGTTATTTGCTTATCGCTACACAGTCGAAAATTTTGGTGTAATTTCAATAAATTTTTCTATCTATATAAATCTATCTACTTTATATATTGAAAAGATGGCAGTCAAATTTTCATATGTACTTTAAATATACGAACTTATGAGCAGGAATTTCGACTTGTAACGAATTTCGACCAATTTAACGCATTTTTTTCAGACTTCTTTCATTTTGTTTCACTTACCGGAATAAAAAAAAATGCTTTCAGTTACACTTTTACACTTTTATTTTACCATTTTCATGCTCAGAAAGCTGTAAAACTGCAATTATGTGAGACGATTCCAAAAAAAAAATAATTTTGTAAGCCTTTTCTTAAAAAAAATATTATTAACAAAGCCGATTTTTTCTTCTTATATTGGCTACTGGTATAACATGGCTTAAATTATTCAGATAATGAAGAAAAAGTCCTTATGAAGAAGGTATTCATTACCTTACAACAGGGTCGCAAAGTTGGCATCTAATAGATGCATTGCGTCTATTCGTGTTACATTTTTTTTATTGCGACTAACGGAACGTTAAGAAACAATAAGGCCCGTTCCATGCAGGGTATAGTGGATGTCTCCCTTCCCCTCTCAACTGCTACCAATCCCCCCAGATTAGACAAAATTATGCTAAGATGTTCTCTGTTCCCATGCAAAAAACAGAGAAGCTTAAAATTCTAATCTAACGGGGCCATTTTCTAAACTTATACAGGAAATGCTGTGAATAAAAAACCCTCTAAAAATTTATTAACTTTGGATTCCGATTTAAGAAAAAATATTAACATAAGCAACCAAATTTTTATGTAGCGACATTCATTTGACAGTAGTAAGTACATTTACAATTACAATTTGGGATGAGTTGAAATTACCCACAAATTTGGTAACACCTAATTATTTTCTTCACAAACTCAAAACTAAAATCCGAATTGCACTTATTTTTATTACAACTTGATCCAAAGACCCCACACTAAGCTCCAGTTACCAAGAAAGGAACATGAAATCCCAAAATAAACTTTTAGGAAGATTTTTGTCTTGGGGTCTGACAGACCTCACCGTATATAAAAATTACCTGAACCATCCGAGGGTTAAGTATATCAGTTCGATGATTCGCACAAGTTTCTATATAAAACCTGTCAAAAAACTTGTGCGAGGCGAGAATAGCTCGCACCTTGGTAATCAGTTTTTCGGACGAGTACCCTATGCTCAAACCAGTATATACACAAAGTCTCTTCATAGATTCGGACGAACATAATGTCCTTACATTTATTTTCGTGCGAGCGTGATAGGGGAGGACAAAAATTCAATTAAAAGGAATTTTTAAAGGGTCGCATTCGTCATTAGAAGTACCTGAGCCTAATGGCCATAACCTTCCTCCCTTGCGGGACGAAGAGATTTATCCGACTAATAGCCGGAAGGGTGTTCTCCGCCGGGATGCCTCCCTTTGGAACCCCACCTTGGGATGCGACTCTAGCTGGCCGACTTGTCTAACAACCACAACCCCCTCGAGTCCAACGCCTAGATGGGTAGAGACCATGGTCCCTTGGGCACGCCCATCCCCGAGGTACACTATTCGCTAAAGATTTCTCTATAGCAGGTGTGATCCTCCCTTGGCCCCCTTTCGGAAGACCAATCGAATTCGGCATGCCTCCGCAGGATCGTTAAACCTGTTTACTATTCGTCGGCTTAAAGCAGACTCGTAGCGCTACCGTTCACATTGGGGCGGCCCCCATCCGTTTACTAAGCAGCAATTTGATTCGGGCCGTGTGGTGATCAATCCACAAACTAGCTAGGTATAGGCGCAAAGGCCATTCTCCCTAACTAGCCCCTTCGAGGCTTGGGTTATGCGAAGCCGCCAGCTCCGAGACTGGACACGTACGCTTATATGTGGTTTCTCCCCTACGAGGAAGCACTGCATCGTGTAAGCTTGTATGGCTGACTTTTTGAAGGAATAGGGAAAAAGTCAAGCCATGCTGTGTCACCCATACATGACGAGCTCGGGAGCTCGGGATCGTCACCTCCCGAAGGTCTTTGTACAGATCCACGCCATGGCGTATCAACCATACCAGGGGCCTCCCTGTGCTGCTCGGGTCCGTGGTGTCGCAACGCACCAAATATGTGTGTCACATGAACACACTCCCTCTGCGGGATTTCAAAGGGTCAATGTAAATGATGTCTTGTGATTAATAATGTTTATTTTCATTGAAGGAACTGAAAAATAAATATCCTATCAAAAACCGATAAGATGGCAGAATAGCAGAATAGGGAGTGCTTGGTCAGAAGAATTGCTCACTAGAGGAAAATAATATCTTTCGACAAAATGACAATGGCTAAACAGAAAATAAGGATGCGATATGTTTTGTTTGGTTCCTTTTTATGTTGTTTGATTTCTTTCTCTTCTTCCTTTGTTGCTCAAGTCTGGCAATCAGTAAATATGTTGATTAGTTCCTTTACGACAAATGCGAAATGCTCAATTGAAAGAAAACGTCGCGTCGTAGAGTATGATTGCAGTTTGTGTGAAGTTATCTTTGATCATTAACTGCAGTTTTCTGTCCATAATTAATGGAGGTACATGACAGTCTCCTGCAAGAATAATGTGTAAATTGTCATATTAAAAACCATAATTATTGCTTTTGCCATTGTCTTGAATTATGGCTCTGTGCTTAATTTCACCCCACCTTTTTTTCTCATCGACGACTTCAATGCCTTTTTCATGTTGTAGTCTTCGATTACCTTAAATTGGAATCAATTCAGGCAACAACTTCGAAACAACTATATATCTCTGAACTTACTTAGGCCTCCATTACACAGTCATATTTCAATTATAATGTTTGTCATATGCCTAAGCCTACTCGATTCATTCAGTATAAATTTTTAGACGTGCAGTAACCGAAATCAAGTAGGCTTAAACATATTAAAATAGAACGAGACCGAGGCTAATTTCGGGCGCGGCCGAAATTTAAATACCCTTCACTCTCCTCCTCGGGCCAAAAGTTTTTTGGGGCAAACCTATGACTTGTATATAATCCTTCCCCATTCTTTTCCTTCTGTTTTCGAATAATATTTGATATTGACAAATTCGGTGGCGTCGATAAAACAATATTTGTGTGAGGTTTGGTTGGAATAAGTGGTAAAATAAAAAAAAAATATCTCAGAAAACTTTATTGGGGGATGCGGGAGCATGGCCCCATAGTACGATTCCATTTGTTTTACTTTTTTTTTTTTGATAAAGATGCATTGAGGTTTTTTTAAATTGGTGTAGAAAAAATGTTTCTTAGAAGATCCAAAATGGGGAGGTTGGGCTTGTATGGTAGCCCCATGACTCCATAGTCCGATTATTTATGGCATCAATTGAAGTGTACTTTTACGAGTTTTGGTTGAAAGTGGTGCACAAATAAAAAAGTTGTTCGTAGAAGAACTCAATTTAGGGGGTTGGCTTAGCGCCATGACCCCATCGTCCGATTCCATTCATTTTTACACATGTTTTGTGGCATCAAATGAAATGCACTTTTATGAGGTTTGATTGAAATTGGTGGACAAATAAAAAAGTTTTTCTTAGAAAAACTCAATTTGGGGGCTGGTTTTGTATGACAGCCCCATGACCCCACAGTCTGATCCCATTTATTCTTACATATATTTTGTGGCATCAATAGAAACACATTTGTGTGAAATTTGGTTCAAATTGGTGCACAAATGAAAAAGTTTTTCTTAGAAGAACCTAATTTGGGGGGTTAGGTTTGTATGGCAGCCCCATGACCCCATGGTCCGATTTGATCCATTCTTACATTATGTTTTGTGTTATCAATAGAAACATATTTGTGTGAAATTTCGTTAAAATTAGTAAACACATAAAAAAGTTTTTCTTATAAAAACCAAATTGGGGGGGTTAGGTTTGTATGGCAGCCCAATGACCCCACGGTCCGATTTTAGCGATTCAAACATACAAACTGCCTGCAATGAAAAGAAACAGGTGTGCAAAATTTCAGCTCGATAGCTTTTAAACTGGCTGAGAAAAACGCGTACCAACAGACGGACATCGCCCAATCGACTCAGCTCGTCATGCTGATCATATATATACATATTTTATATGGTCGGAGATGCTTCCTTCAATGCGTTACAAACTTCATGACAAAGTTAATATACCCTTTACTCTACGAGTGAAGGGTATAATAAATATGATCAAATATGCACAGGTATATCAAGAGACGCGAGAGCGTTTCGCCCGCCAAAGGAAAAAAACGAAAGCGAACAAGTCTATGATTACCGGAGACAACTTGCTTTTTTGTTTGAAAGGGCTACAGCCTTCAAGGCAACATCCCCCAAAAAAATTTTTTTACCAAAATATTCCACATATCCTGTTCTAGTGCCTTTCCAAAAAAAAACTTCGATCGGCACAATAACGGGTAAGATATATGCAATAAACGGTGAAATTTTCACCCACACAGACTTAAGCGAGTAACCCATTTTCAGACTGGAGTCTACAGTTGCAGAAAGACTTGCTTATACTGTCTCTCACCGTGATAGGATTTTTATGAAATTTAGAATAAATGATCCCCTGGTGGTCCTTCTAAATAATCAATGTCTTCCATTTAGATAAGTGGATGGAATAACGGTAAAATAATGGTTAAAGTTAACAAAAGATTTCCAACAATTGCGTCTTTCGGCTCATCGCATTGACATTTTTTTTAAACACACTGCGACATTGGGACACTAGGATATTGGGACACTGGGAGACTAGGATCCTAGGTCAGTGGGATATTAGGAAATTGGGGCATTAGGGTGTTGGGATATTAGGACATTAAGACATTGGGCATTAGGCACACTGGGGAAACTGGGACGTGGGGACATCGGGATATTGGGGACATTGGGACATTGGGATATTGAGACATTAGGACACTGGGAGACTGGGACATTGGGGCACTAGAATATTAGGATATCAGGACATTATTATGACCTTGGGACAATAGGACCATTGGGGCATTGGGAAACTGGTACATAGGAGCATTGGGCCACGGAGACATGGGGATATTGTGACATTGGGACATCATGATATTGGGACATTGGGGTACTGGGATATTAGGACATTGGGACATTGGGACATTAGGGTCATTAGCACATTGGGACATTAGCACATTAGCATATTAGGACTTTCGGATATTGGGACATTAGGTACGCTGGGGAAACTGCGACGTGGGGACATTGGGCAACTGGAACATCGCGATACTGGGACATCGGGGTATAAGGACATGGGGAAATTGGAACATTGGGATATAGGAACATTGTGACATTGGAACATTGGGATATTGGGACATTAGGACACTGGGAGACTGGGACAAGGGGACACTGGGATATTAGGACATCGGGACATTATGACTTTGGTACAATAGGACAATCGGACATTGGGACACAGGCACATAGGGACATTGGGCTACAGAGACATCGGGATATTGGGACACCGGGATATTGAAACATTGGGGCACTGCGATATTAGGACATTGGAACATTGGGATATTGGGACATTAGAACATTGGAACATTGAGAAATTGGGACAATGAGACATTCTTGAATTTGGACATTAGGATATTAGGCACACTGAGGAAACTGGGACATCGGGATATTGGGACATTGTGATATCAGGATATTAGGACATTGGAACATTAGGATATTGGATCATGGGAACATTTGGATACTGGGACATTAGGACACTGGGAGACTGCGGCGTTAGGCATTGGGAAACTAGGACATTGGACCTTGGGACAATAGGACAATCGGACATTGGGACACTGGTACATTTGGCCACTGAGATATCAGGCTATTGAGACATTAGGACATCGGGATATTGGGTCATTTGGAGATTGGGGCACTGCGATATTAGGACATTGGAATATTGGGATATTGGAATATTGGGACATAGGGACATTGGGAGATTAGGATATTGAGACACTGGAACATTAGGACGTTGTGACGCTGGGACATTTGGATACTGGGACATAAGGTACACTGGGAAAATTGGGACATGGGGACATTGGGACAGTGGTGCATTCGGATATTTGGCTATTGGGACCTTGGGACACTTGGTATACTGCGACGTTGGGACATCGGGATATTAGATCATTGGGATATTGGGACATTTGTACATTGGGACACTGGTACATTAGGACATTGGGCCATCGGGATATTATCACATTAGGATACTGGGACATTTGGGACATTGGGAACTGGGATATTAGGAAATTGGGACATTAGGACCTTGGGACAGTAGGACAATTGGACATTGTTATATTAGGACATTAGGTGGGAGACTGGGACACTGGGACACAGGGAGACTGGGACATTGGGATATTGCGATATTGGGACATTGGGACACCAGGGTAGTGAGACATTCGGACATTAGGCCATTTGGACACTGTGATATTTGCACATTCGGACATTGGGACATAAGGACATTACGAAACTGGAACACTGGGACATCAGGATCCCAAAACAAAAATATTAGGTGGCTGTTTAAGTATGCAAAAATATATGATATCTGACCAAAAACAACAAAGTTGTAAAAGTTACCCCGCCAAAGAAAAATTAATCTGCCGCAAAAAGAATACATATCACGCCAATCCGCCGCTCATAAGTAATTTTGTTTAAGGTGTAAATGATGGATGTAATTTTGTCTTAGGTGTAAATGCTGGAGAAGTTTAAATGTACAGGACTACTTCTCAAAGTAATTTGGTGGGAGCATTAACATTTTAATCAGTGCCACTTTGACGGCTCCCACCAAATTACTTTAGCAATTAGTCCTGTACATTTAAAGTTCTCCAGCATTTACACCTAAATCAAAATTAAATCCAGCATTTACACCTAAAACAAAACTACTTATGAGCGGCGGATGGGTGTACTTTTGTTTTAGGTGTAAATGCTGGAGAAGTTTAAATGTACAGCACTACTTCTTAAAGTAATTTGGTGGGAGCTTTAACATTTTATTCAGTGCCACTTTGACGGCTCCCTCCAAATTAATTTAAGAAGTAGTCCTGTACATTTAAACTTTTCCAGCATTTACACCTAAAACAAAAGTACACCCAGCAAACAAAATTAGATATGAGCAGCGGATTGGAGTGATATGTATTCTTTTTGCGGCAGATGAATTTTTCTTTGGCAAACTTTTACAACTTTGTTGTTTTTGGTCAGATGACAACTACGATACAATAAATTGATAATCGTTTTCCAAATTTTTCACCGCCAACTGGGATGTCTCCAACTCTCCACTTTCGTGCGAGATTTAATGGAAATTTTCGCGCGAGAAACTAGTGCTTTTCGATTTACTGGGTCGATTCCAGATTTAATGGAAATTCCATACAAAATTATGATCCTGGAAATTGCTCCAGGGTATGACTTGGACCATATATTTACATTCCCATTTTATGGAGATGTCCTATTTCTCGACATTCATGGATTTACACAAGTCAATTGGTAAGCCAGTCTAAAATTTTGAAAAGCGACTGGACACGACTAAATTGAAATTCGATCGAGTTGCTTGTCACCGTTGAATGAGCGATTAAAAGAGTGAGTGGCGAAGAGTAGATCTTTGTTTCGAAGCAAAAATAAAAATAAAGGAAGAAAATATTTGATTAGAAATTAATTTTGAACTAAAAAACGAAAGAATCAAGCCAGTAACTTTCCAAATAGTTACATACCTAAAACCAGAGTTTACACTCTACAGGTTCATGTGTTGTGAAAAAGTCGCATTTATTTATTTTTTATTTTGCAGTAAAACACATTTTACATGACTTCTCGTAAGCACAAACGAATATATCACTGCTCTACTCCAATACCGATTTCATTATAATTTTTATGTTCCATCATATTAGCTTAGGTAATTGCCCGTATTTCTCATTAAAATTCGAAGAAAACGTGAGATAATTTTCTGCTGGATTTTAGATTTACATAATCTCTGCTAGCGGACTGCACAAAAACAGCATTGAAAAGAATAAACGCGCACAGATAAATAATAAATCTTTGCAATCAGGAACCTAAATATTTATTGTTATTATAATTATTTTTTCGTGCTTGTTATTAAATATAGGTTTAACAGATGAAACAGAAGAATAACTATCGTTCAACAAATTTTTTTTTTCATATGAGTAACATGTGTTGATAGCCTATTCTTTAAGAGCAATTGGAAATGCATACAATTGCATAGCTATAGGCGAAAGAAGAACTATATTTTCAATGAAACAATATTCTGAGTCGCGATCATGACATCAATTTTTAATTAGCTTCTTTCTTATCTACTGAAACAGACATTTAGTTAAAATGGTCATTAATTATTAGTCACTGATAAGTGATGCAATGAGTCGTAAGTCTCACGTTTGGCAAGCATTAAATTCTTGAAGATGATGAACAAAAAAATTGTTGGTACTTATCTTTACAACGACTAACTAAGGACATTTTTTTTATTTGTAATGGGACAATAATTTGTTCTCTAACTCATACTGGACATTGTCTTTCTTTCTTTTTCAATATAAGTACATTTGCAGGTATAATTAGTTCCTCATTAGTGACGGCAAGGTCGAGTGTCCGTTTTCAGTGGAATGACACTAAAGTATGCATATGTTGTGGGCGATAACAGTTGCATGCAAGTCCAGGAAAAGTCATTAGGGTTAATAGGCCCTGATTAAAAAAAAATCTATTTGCAAATAGACGGACAAATTAAGGGACAAGTTAATTTTTGAACTATATATAGACCTGTCGGGAATAGCTTTAGTATCAGTTTCAAAATGAAAATCTTCGTTTGCGTTTTAGCTCTTTCAGCAGTTGTATCCGCTGGAGTTATTGGTAACGGACGAAAAAGTGGCTACGGCGACTATTACTACGATGAAGATATCGACGAACCCTGGAAGGGACAACTTACGGCTGTTAGTTCTGGATCAAATTATGGCAATAGTGCACATGAAATTGGATCAAAATATAAAGGCGGATTTGTAAGTGGTCAACACGGTAACAGTGCACACGAAATTGGATCGAAATACAAGGGAGGATTTGTAAGTAGTTTTGGGGGCGGCAGTAGCACCCATCATGGAAACGAGGATTGGAAACATGGTCTTAGCGGTAGTGTTCGAAAGAAGGGAATCATTGGAGGATTAATTGGCGGCTGGAAGGGTGATCGCAAGAAAGGACTACATGATGGCGGCTGGAAACATAAAGGATTTATTGGTGGTGCATTTGCTGGAGTATTGGGTGGCGGTCAAAAAGGCTATTTCCACGATCGTGCCGAGTATTTGGACGATAATAATGAATATGACAACAGTGCATTTGCCGGCCGTTGGAAAAGAGCTCCCAGTCTAGCCGGCTCGTCAAAGCGCAGAAAATCGGGAAAATCCAAAGGCGGATTTGCTGCAGTTGGAGGGGCTTTCAAAAAGGGAGGATCAAAAGGAGCATTTGGTGCCGTGGCAAAGGGTGGTCATAAAAAACTAAAGATTCAAAAAGCATGGAAATAACTGGAAATACTAAAAATGTTGAAGAAAAATATTGTTAATAAATTATTTTATATTTGAATTGAATTTTGTGTCTTTCTTTTCGCAATTGCTTACTAATTTGTTTTTTCTAAGTAAATAGATTTTTTGGCGTAGCCTTATTTTTGGTTGGTTCATTTTGCTTAGCATTTCGAACGGCGCGCAGTGATTATTTTATTGTTACAGATTTCAGTTTTTTTACGACTTTTAAAATAAAGTAACATTAAAATTCAGCTAAAGTTTAAAACTAATTCTCAAAAAGCTTTACGAAGCGCCATTGAAATTGATGTACATTTTCCTTTAGGGTCTGTATCAAATCAAAATGCCAACATGTTTTCTTGAAAAATTCTCCATGCCACATTAAAAAAGGCAATTTATTTTCCAGTGTTAAAATTTTTAGGATCTCGGTGAATGTAAAGTCATGATATTTTCTTTTCCAAAAAAAAAGAAATGAATAATTCAAATCGTCGTTTTACGTGCACATCATAATGGCATTCATTATTTCGTTCTCCACCCGAAAATATTTTTCTAAATTCAAAAAATTCGTTCCACATGATTTTCTGGCCTGATTTTCTATTTAGCAATGCACGCAGATAGGTTCTTTCATTTCCTTTAACATTCATCGCTTCTTCATAGTTCTTGCACATCACCTCCGTATGGACTCATCAATTAATGAGCTCAATGGCGACACCAAGACGTGCACGTACGTACTTACGCAGTGCTAACCGAAAAAATTTGTTACGCTATTTGAATTTCAAATGGAAGCATTTTCCTTTACGTTATCCTAAAAACGTTTGAGTATTGAACATTTCAGGCAAACGTGTGCGCACGTTGTGTAGGAGTTTTGAAGAAAAAAAGGACATCAACCGTGTTGAAATTAATTCGCTACGTCTCGTTGACGATGTATAAGTAGCTCGTTTTCCAGGTGTTAAGTCCACGAAATTTCAATTTGAACGGTGAATTTTCTGCACTCGGTTACGCTTAATTAGTATTTTCTATTGTAGTTAAGCATTTTTCGTGATAAATGCATTATTTGGTAGTGAATATATGTATCTATGGACTAATGCTCTAATGACGAGTTTAGAAGAATGATTCCGTTCCAGGTGTAATACGAGGACAAAACCATATTTGCTTGAGGTGACATTTGTTGATTGTACAATGAAATCGTGTTGTGGACACGCTGATAAGATACGGGAAATTTGATAGCTTTGAATGTCTAGTAATGGAGAAGAACCAGATACCTGAGAGAGTATTGCTGAACTTTGTTTATATCATTGGGGTACTACTCCTTACTTTCTACTTGGACTTAAATTACATTAGCGGATAAGGAGCATGTTACGGTTCACATTTCTGAATCGCTGAAAGTTTGACCGTCCTAGCTGTCTCTGTTTAGAAGTTAAAATCGTTCAAAGATGTGACCGAAGACAAAAACAAATACCAAAGCTAGAATAAGGCAGTGGGGCTAAGCCAACTTCATTCAACTTCAAACGATGGAACAAAACAAAATCTCCTCGGATGGAAGGGCAAGAGGACAGTCTTGCTGAAATGTGTATAATCACCGCCGTCTATATATTAAGGCCGCAATGTAGAAAAATCGCCTACTAAATTTGCACTGTTATTTTTGCTCCTTTTAATTACGTCATATGCTTGTTGTTGTTGTTTGTTCGTGTAAATACAAAATTTAGTAGGCAAACTATGACGGCATGGTACAGCTGAGTTACGGCCTTGATGTATCTAGATGGCGTTGGTATAATGCGCGGAAATATTTTTTGTCACAAGCCACTAATTTCTTGGGCAAATTCACCATGACGTCATCGTTCTTGTAGGCTTTTAACGTCTAAGTGGCTTATTGCGGCCTTGGTTATTATCTAGATGGCGGTTATGATGCTCCTAGGTATTCATTGCAATTTAATTTTACATTTAAGAAATTCTTCGATCTGAACTGAAACTGCCTTTAATATACAGCAGACTCGCGAAAACATAAACTAATAAAACCGTGACTGCACCTTAACGGGCTTCATGTTATGCAGTTGTTCACAAACGATATTATTTATTATTTTTACCAGTTTTTAAAATGCACCGAGGCTAGTTGGCCGAAGCCCTGGATGGCGGACGCGATGCCAGCGGATTTTCCAAAGGAAACAGATAAAAGTGCGTCTCGATTTGTCATTAGATGACACGATTGCATCACATTGATCTCCAATATCGTTTGAAAGCTTGAAAATGTGAAGGTTGCATGCCAGTGATTCCCAAACTAGGCCTCCCCCTCTATGGAGGCGTGATAATTAGAGAAGGGAAGCGCGAGCGCAACTCTAATATTGACGCCGTTTATGAATTATGGTTTCCTTCAACAATATCATTCTGACTCGAACTTCTTTCGAAACTCACCTGGGGTAATTCGTTGTTGCAAAACGTTGCAAATGGCGAACAATTTTATTTTCTTGTAAAAAAAAATTTTTAAAAAAATCCCTGCTGATTGAAATTGATGAAGCTCGCGCTTCTGATATGAACCGCACTAGCCAGCAAGTCTTTGTATAGATATAATGAATCTTTGGTAAAAATCTTGCGTATTTTGGTTGCTCCGGTGATATAAATTTTACTACTCGACGTATCACTGAAGCCATGGTGACGGCCGAACTCACGACGAAATTCAAAATCCGGAGATCACGAAATTTAAATAATGCTTCTAAAAATTTTCAGTACTTCCAAAATACGGGCACCCAAATTTTCAAAAAATATAAATTCCGAAAATATGTAGACTTCAAACTAACAGTTTTTGCACTCCAATTGTCAGGATGTACGTGCATCCTTTCGCCCGTGAGATTTTTTGGAACAGCATAATGGATGGCCATGCAATTTTTGTTTCAAGGTCATAGCCATAACACTGCGACTAATAACCTTGCAGAAAATTCAGAGCCCTATTTTGAAGTGTTTGTTGCAGCTGTATGCGACAAACACTCCCTTTGCTGATATGTACGAAGAGGAAAAAAATTGGCTGTAACTTTTCTCATCTGAACATTTTCGGATAAATTCCTCTATGCTACATGAGATTTCAGTTTTCAGACATCGAACGGAATAGTTCATCAATTTAGCGTAGCTGAACGGTTTTCACGAACGATAGCATTAATTTTGTACATTACGTCGCTTCTTGGCATTGAAGGTCGGACTTTTTTGACATTTTTCCACAATTACATAACGTTAAGACCAGTCGTAGACTCTGCTTTAACTTAAGGCAGTGTTACTCATTACAAAACCAAATTTAACAGACGCGCGTTGCTCTCGAAAATCGACCACCAAAATGGTAATGGGAAAGTTGTTTCACGAAAAAAAAAATTCTCACGAGCGAACCGATGGAGTGACAGCGATACAACTTCACATACAAAGTCAAAGAAAACGTGTCCCTAACGGATATTTCGCTCGGGCCCAATTCCAGTTATTTTTGGGTCTTCTCTAGTACAGTGCCATCAAGGCTACTTATAACTGGTGGGCCAATTACTAGTTCGTTTTTAAATCATGTTAGTTTGACACTGACAGCTGTTTTTCGCTCGAAATCTGGATAGAAAGTCAGTATCATACCTCCGCGGAACGAAATGAGTCGCTTTACGCTTGAACAACGTTGGGAAATATTGAAAACATATTTTCAAAGTGAGTGCTGACTAGCCCAAAATAAAGCACCCACCGAGCGTCACGTACACAAGTTTGTGCAAAAAGTTCGTGAGACTGGCATGCTAGTGGACAACACTCACGGTCTCCGTCGTCGTACGGTGCGCACAGATGAAAATATGTATGCTCTAGCCCAGAGTGTGAGACTTTATCCACGAAGATCAACACGCCATCGATCTCAACAATTAAACATTTCACGCACTAGCTTGAGAAGAATTCTGCACAAAGATCTCGGATTATTCCCTTACAAGGTCCAATTGACTCAGCAATTAAAGTCGCACGACCATCCACTTCGTTATCGCTTCGCAGTTTGGGCCTTAAATTGAACAACGATTTTGGGCGAAAAATTATCTTTTCTGATGGAGCGCATTTTTATCTCGGCGGCTACGTTAATAAACAAAATTGCCGCATCTGGGGCTCGGAAAACCCGCACGTTGTTGTCGAGAAGCCAATGCATCTACAGAGAGTGACAGTTTGGTGCGGATTGTGGAGTGGTGGCATCATTGGACCATTTTTTTCCAATATGAGGCTGGTAACAACGTTTCGGTCAACGGTGCGCGTTACTGAGCCATGGTTTCCGACTTTTTTTTACAGAAATTGAAGACATGGATTTGGACGACCTCTGGTTCATGCAGGATGGCGCGCCATGCCACACAGCCCATGCCACAATCGATCTTTTACGCACCAAATTCCCAAATCGTGCGTTATCAGCCGTCTTGGCGATGTCAATTGGCCGCCTCGGAGCTGCGATTTGACCCCTTTGGACTTTTTTTTTTGTGGGGAGCTGTGGAGAACCGATGTTATGCCAACAACCAGAAACGATTCAACCACTTAACCCTTTCATTCCCATTGTAAACTGTAAACAGTTTACATCAACTTTAAAACACTTTTTCCATGTTTTGGTTTACTTTAAATAAAAATGAGTGACATGCACTAAAACTTACATATAACAGCATTCGAGTAGTAAACATTTAGTTAATGCATATGGATTGACATTTTTCAATTAAACGCAGTTGGGGTTTTCCTTTTACTGCAAGTCTTTATTTGCTTCTAGCATACAATTGTTTCGGCAGCCACGTACTGCCTTCTTCAGTGCTTGCCCTAACTGGAGTAAAAGGAAAACCCCAACTGCGTTTCATTGAACCAACTGCAAGAAAATGGACATCAACTTCAATTTGACATTTTTATGAACGCATTTAGAATTAAGGCCGTCAGGGTGTTTTCGTCCATTGTGACAAGTGGTGAAGTACTCCCCTCCTACATAATTCTAGATGCAAAATCCATCAGTGAAAAAAATATAGCGTTATTCGCTAACAAGAAAAGATTCATTTGCCAGAATTTTCCGTGACAAAAATTGAATAGGGTGGCATTGGGGCACGTTGAAAGCTATGTAAACTGTGGTTTACATTGGGAATTTATGGAATAACATTGTCGCCGGGATTGGAATCAATCCGATATGAAAAAGCTGAACTTGGCGGAAAAAAGTAGCATAAAAGCTTTCAGATGGTGGAGATTGGGCGATTTCAACCTATTAGGGTATATTCCGGATTGGTTGGGATCGATTATCGGATTATGGCATTGTCCGGATTTCCAAAATGTACCATTAACAGTTAACATACTATTATTTTCCAAACCCATATTTTTTTTTCCTTTTTTTCTTTGAAAATGAATTTTTAGACACAAATAAAGACGAAATAATAGCAATATTATTTTTTACCCGACGGAATTTAATTTGGGAATGAAAGGGTTAAGGCCAATATCATCCAAGCAATCCGTGAGCTACAGCCTGAAACCATCAACAGGGTCTTGGAAAATTGGTGTGACAGAAAGCGCTACTGCGACGCCAGCCGGGGCAGCCACTTGAATGAAGTTGTACTCCATCATTAATGGGAGCTTACTTACTTTCTAATAAAGCCGTAAGACATGAAAAAAAATTAATTTTATTGCATTTTTAAAAACGAACTTGTAATTGGCTCACCCTGTACAAGGGGAATACCAGAAAAGAATAGTTTGCTGCTGGTACGTGGCCACGATTTTGTTTTGGGAGGGGTCCAACTTTCGACATTATAGGAATGCTGCATTAGCTATACATTTTATCAATAACTTCGTTTCCACCGTTTGAATAGGCTTGAACTAATTTTTCACAATTATTATAATTTTTTAAATTGCAAAGTTTTCAATTCTTCGTTTGGAGAATAATAAAATAAAAAATTAATTTAATGCAAAAAAAATATTTAAAAAAATTAAAATCAGAAAATAAAATAAAAGTAGGGAACATTTCAAGATTTTTTGTCTTTGTTTTACCTTTTCACCGAAAACCAAAACCTTCTCCCTATAGCGTCCCAGAATAGTGGCATCATCATATGAAAACTATAAAAATGCTGCTACATGAGGTCTAAGGAGTACCGACTCCACAAAATTTGAATTCCTTAAAAAAAGGACAGAAAATTGCTATGCTTTGATCTTTCCTCGCATTGTTATGCAATACTGATTTTGGGTCTTTTCCTAAAATTTTATTAAGATCAGAATCGCAATTTTCGAATTTAAAATAAAATAAATAAAATTTCGCCCAATTTTAAAACCAACGTAAATTTTGCAACAAATATAATTAACTCGGTTTTTTTCTTTTTCAGCCTCATAACCTCGTTGACTATTTTTTCAATAAGCGCAGCATAATGGCGGCGGATTTATTTGAACTGAGATTTCTAATTACATTATGGTTGTTCTGGCTCTTCTTTTAGTAAAAAAATGTATCTAGACATCTCTTAACTCAAGGCACCATTCTTGTTACGATTGTAGAGTTCACAGAAACTGAATCCTCTTTTTTTCTGTCAACAGTTGTTATTAAGTGGATTTGCTCCTACCAGAACTAACCCTGTGTTTTGTTTTTCACTTTTTATGTTACTCTAACCAAAATGGTAAAACTTTCCAATCGAAAATAAAAGAACAGCCGAATATTATGAGAGTATGTAATCATTTCAGTTTTATTGTTGTCATCACTAAAATTCCATGTTTATTGAAACCATTTCGTGAGGGGTCCTGGCGCCCTGGGCCGAAATATACCCTGGCTACGTCCCTGGTTTGGTTTTGTGTTACACTGTAGGAGAGCAGGCATGATGATGTCAAATAAACGTCGCACGTATACCTATAATCCACTCACCCAATGAAATTATTCTGGAATCGATGCAATGTCGGCTATAAAGTTTGGTGCTGCTTGGTATGGTTTGACAGTATCGCGTCTCTTGCCGCAATATACCAAGTATCACCTCTTACAGACGAATAGCTGCATCTGCTCATAGAGTGGCAAACAAGCTTGATTTCAAGAAGGTTTTTGACAATGTCCACTAAGATTATATAAAGGCGATATTTCGCCTACGAGGGCATCGCTCGTTTCATCAAACAAGCCCATTGTGCTTTCGGTATCTTGTTCAAAATCTGACAAAGGAGTTTTCTTAGTGTAAAAACCAAACCGCAGCGCTCCGCTTCATATTTGTGTCAGCTTTTGTATGAAGCAACACAGCGGCATTTTAAGTAAAGATCTCAAATGCCTATTGGTGAATTGCCTCGCGGCCATTGGCCATAACTTGCGTACCTACATTGCCATTCAGGTTATGCGATGGAACCCATTTTCCCAGAAATCTCAGATGAGTAGTGTTCGAATTCAGGAACAAAACTGGAGACAGTTATCGTACGCTATGACGCGCAAATGCAGTAGACGCGCAATTCTCCATAAGGGGTTAGGGCAACCCATAGTAGTAATGAAACACTTTTTCATATTTTAAATTGCATCCTACATCAAATCGCTAATGAATAAGTTATTTTTCCACACATTTAAGTGTTTGTGTTTTAGGGCTTTCAGGATTTAGGGCACGTTTCAGAGTAGCCTGGGTGAACATAAAATTGTTCACAAAAGCGGGTGTTCACATTTGACGCAGTTTACGCGAGTCTACTTTAATTCCAAATCCCTTCACATAAATGTTTCAACTTCAGGTGCAGCCAGTTTGATAAGATATCTAAATTCAAAGGGTTTGACCACTTGCCTGCACATAGCTTCAATAGTACGGTGATAAATCTATCACAATTGCATGATAAGTGAAACCATTATCATGACTTAAATAGGTTTTCCACAAAGACGATAACCTCAATCAAGTGGCGTTATCAACAACCATCCCTTTTAAAATTCAATCTGTTTCCAAAAGAAAAGGCATAAAATTAACCATCCACCCTTTATCAGAAAACCCTCTCACGCTCACAACTTCCCTAGGATTCATTAAAACCTCATTCTGATAATAAAATAAATTGAATCAGGTGGCGTTATCATGACTGGAGGCAATCAGAAAGTCAAATTTAATTTCCATATAATTATACGGGAATGTAAGACAGGTCGGCTCTTTAAATACACAATTAGTATTTTCGGGATATCGCATCTTATCGAAAATATGTATTTAGGAAAAACCTATACGCTATCTCTTATTTCATTGCCCTTCTAATCAACGCCCCTCTCGATACAACACTCTAGCACCATTAAAGTGGCGCTATTTTCAAATCATCATGATCGTCGATGCCTTATTACCTCGGGGCCCGATATTAGTAAACTATACCAGCGCCTATCACAAAGAGATACCGACAAGGACCTCACCTGATATAATTTTCACTATATCAGGCTGCTATCGGCTTATTTCAACACTACACGTGCTAATGACAAACCTCTGTTTCTTTCGGCTCTAAGACTGTTCCGCCCGGATTTTTTGTTAATCTGTACACTGTTAGGCGTTTTTTTTTTCGGCGGGCATAGTCAATCCAAAAGTCGATGTGGAGGATTGTGTAAAGTGCCGAACTTCAACACACCCGTACAAATAGGACGTTAAAATGCGGAAGATGCGTAGAGATTTATTTATCTTCTTATTTTTATCGATCCGATAGGAAAAAAGACGATCATCATTAAACAATAAGTAGATATGGACGCAAAGTTAGAATTTACAACTTGGCACGTAAAGTCGAGAATATCCTTGCGCATTTTTACAAAATTGTCTATGCAGAGTGGATTCAATAATATGTGAATATAGCGTCCCGAAAATCCAAGCAAATGACTTTATGTTTTCTTTGATGATACCCGACTTATCATTTTTGTGCGGCTCGTCGACGTATCGGTTTGGCGGCGCGGCCGCTTTGAACATCGTCCCCTGCGAACGTGATGATAATTTTTTGGCAATTCTACGTTGCAGATTCAATAGATGCACGACAATTGAATGAATGCGGGTGCGGGTGGTTTTGATTTGCACGGTGGTCTCGAAACAAATGGTGTACGAGCAGGAAATTGGTGACTTTTTGATTTATATGCAACCCCATGTGGTATGTGTATTCAATTTAAAAACATCCCCTAGGAACAAAATTCAAATTGTTATGTGGTTTGTTCGCTGATTTTGTGTAATGAAACAAATTTGTTTGTCTTGAAAGAAAGGCCGATTGGGTTTGGTACGGTTATGGTGGGAAATCGATTAGAAAAATATGGCATCAGACAAAATTGATGATTTCTTACAGATAAATTAATTTAATATTAGTTTTTCGGAACTCTGTTTTTATTCTTGTATTGGCATTGATAGAAAAATAAAATGAAACTCCCATAAATTCAGAGATTTTATCTAATTTCATGGTGTCTCTCTTACCGCGCCATATATCACTATACATAATAGTTTTATATCTGACAGTAAATCAACATTAACACCTGTGTTTGTGTGCACTCCCATTACACACTAAATTAAACGCGATATAGTTTTATCAACCAGGTTGCACGCTTGAATCTTTCGTTTTGAAAAAATTGATTTTGATTGTTGTATGTTATTTATTGGGCTTCATGTGGAGATTTATTAACAAATCATAATATTGTGTTAATAGGGAGTTTGACTATTGCGGTGGAGCTTCACATATTTTTTTAAAGGTGCGGGTATGAAGTAACAAATTGAACTTAGACTTTAGTGAAGCTAGCGACATAATTCTAATATAGCCAGAAAAATATGAGAAAACCTGATATAATATAGGTATAATAAAAAACCTATAGATACGCACTGATATCTTGTAACAGGCAAAAAAAACCTTCTCTGAAACGAAAAATTTCATATAGTCCAAAAAAAGTCCAAAAATTATTTCGAAGCACATTTTTATTGTTCAGAATACATTGGTTACTATTTAATCGAATTACTACATTTTTAATATGTATTATCATTGTGCAAAATACATTTTCATCACTTAGTAGATTATACAAAAGTTACATTTTATTTGAATCCTTTCTTAAAACCAACGGCAAATCCTCCGACTTTCTTTACAAAACCTCCTCCACCGAATCCAGCAACTTTCTTCACAGCACCTCCCACAAAGCCGCCCTTGAAACCACCTCCACCAACAGCAAATCCTTTGTTGAAACCACCAACGGCTATTCCGCCGAATTTCGCTCCACCAACTCCAAATGCTCGTTTCGGACGATCTTCTAGGTTATTATCGGCATCGATCAACGTTGTCTGCGGCAACTCTCTGATGAATCTCGATCCTCCAATTTCGTTTTTCCAGTCATCGTGGACAAGGGCATCACTTTCCTCGATTTCATCTTCAACTATAGATCTTAGCTCCAATCCGATTCTTGATCGATTATTGTCACCAAAGATGACACCGGCGGAAGCAATAGTTACAAAAGCTAGAATGCAAACGAAGAGCTTCATTTTCGAAGTGATGCTGCGAGTGTTAAGTGAATATCGTATTTATAGTTGAAAATTGAACTGCGGTCCATGCGTCTGTATAGTACCTGTACATATACCTGAATATGCAAATTATCACCTTTTCTTTTAATTGCTGCTGTCATTAAGGGACTTATCGTCATTAGCGAAATATGCGATGTACAAAGTATGTATATCTCGCATCTCGCCTACCTCGGGAAAAAGCAATCGAATAAGGTGTGATGATGCTTAGCGGATACTTATCCACGCCTCTAAATCTGGTATCTTTGAAAATTTTTCGGAATGCTCAAAATTGATAGAAACTGAACGCTGTAAATCTATTTCAAGGAACTTATTTTTTGCTACCACCGTTTTCCCAGTGCAGTAGGATTAGGAAAAACCTTCAAATTTCGACTTAATTACGTTGATTTATACGTAAATGTCCTCCTGTACCAAAATCGTGATATTTGTCATTTAATTTCTCAAAACCAACTTAAACGCCAGTATAACTTTACAAAAAAAAAGGCCTAACCTCGGAATAAATTGAATACTACCGTTCTTTCGCTTATCTGTTTTAGAGTATTACTGGCTATATGCATCTAGATTTGAAACCCTGAGGACCCCGCGCTATTTTTTTCCCCCTTTTTTTACACTTCCATAAATTTTTTTCAAAATAATTGTCTTGGAAAAACGGTGTTTAGCATTTTGAAAGTGATAAAACTTACAATCCCATGTGGTATTGTGGAAACAACGCTTACTTGTTTGCGCTTATGATGAGGAACTTTTAGAGAATTTTATAAGCTTTAATTTAAGGTCAAATTTATAGTTATAGTTCGGTTGGTATTTCTTTCCATAATGGCAAAAATCATCCGATAAACCAAAAATGCAATTTTAGCTTGAATTTCAATGGTAGCTCAGAAACGAAAACAGGAATTAGTTTTTTTTTTACATTTTCAAAAATACAAAACTAGCGCCAAGATCAGTCCTGCCATATGTTTTATGAAGAAAATATCATATCCTTCCGTGGTATGGGTAGAGTTTCAATAAAAATCTGCAATATGACCACAAATGGAGCATATGTCAGTCCTACCAAACGAGTGGAGTGCATTTAGGTCGACATCGTTCCAAGCAACTCTTACGAAGCGATTCTTATTTAGCTGTCCCGAGTTGTTTTCCTCTTCATGGTTGAAATACAGTTGCGTACAAGCAAAAAGGTTCGTTCTTGTCGTTAAGCTGCGATCGCTTTATGATCATTGAGTGTGTTTCTTGGAGCCAAACTTTCTTATTTCAATAACCCAGATATAAAATAGTAATATCGAAAACAGAATAGGTTTCGGTTTGAGGAGGGTTAGTAGAACTGGCTACAGCTAACGCAACAACGAAATTGGATCGCTGGAGGATATCAGTGTAAATGTGCATTTCAGGATGACTCAAAAAGCTTTAAACTATTACTTTTTAGTCACGTACAAAAAACTTTTTGAGGAAAATCGGCCATCACCTTCAAAAATTAATATTTTTACATGTTTCACTCAATTTTTTTTTCAGAAATATTTAATTTCCAATTAATAATAAGATATTGTCTTATTTCTTTGTTTACTTAAGCATTTAATATTTATGGGAGAACCAATTCAGCTATAAACACCTTGCCGTGTGACGGTTGTGACAATACATACAAAATTCCTGACCCTTCTAGTGTTAAATGCAAAGTTTTGGGTATGTTCCGAATTAAGAATCGAAGTCCCATACGTAGGG
Organism: Microchrysa polita; assembly: GCA_949715475.1. NCBI lineage: Eukaryota > Metazoa > Arthropoda > Insecta > Diptera > Stratiomyidae > Microchrysa > Microchrysa polita. The sequence goes on along the minus strand of OX454416.1, from coordinate 115,982,053 downwards.
CGGAATTCATAGTCCCCACTTAAGTAATAAAGATTCGCTTAATAGTCCAATACAATTGGTTCAAAATAGACCCAAACATAAACATAAAAAAAAAGAAATTTTTGATGCCAAATTGTTGAATACACTGCCTAATATACGCAGTAAAAAGTTACACTAATTTGCGCCATGGGCTAAGGAGGTAGGGGTGGCAAAGGGGTGAAAATTCAGTTTCTTGCAAATATCTGGAAAACTGTGACTGTTATCTTAAAATGTCCTGAGGACAAAACAAACCACATAAAATTACCTTTGTAATGATATGTAACACTCTAGACATTTTTTCCGAAAATTATTCCCTATGCCCAAAAGTATTATAGGGAATTTATATTTTTTGTGTTTTACATTTCGCACTGTAACTCTTGATGGAATAGACCTTTGGTCATAATATCGTGTCCATATATTGCTAACAAAATTTATTTAATTTCTACAAAAAATTGGAATGCTCCCACCATTGACGCCCCCCTCACTCCTCCTAACATTTTTCGAATAGGCCTGTAGCTTCTTTTTAAATTGAGCCAGGCAGATCAAATTTGGTGGGCTGCCTAGTCTAAGCTCTATTATGCTCCCCACCAAAAATTATTACCATGCGATCAAAACTAAGGGTACCCCCCATACAAAGTGACCCAAATTTCTAACAAATTTCACATTTTTTTACTTCTAAATTCTATCTAAAATAGAAAAAAATGTATCTCTTAGAACGTCCTTATAACAGTTAACTGTAGTCTTCTGAATGTATATCCAAAAGTTTGTGCTAGAGCGTGCCTTATAAATACGAAAAATCGGGTTTAAAAGTGTTTAGTACACGTTACTCGAAATATTCGCAAATTGCCTTAGAACTGGTATCACTGACCTTCAAACCCAATATTTTGATACTTGTAGCGTACGCCTTGGTACACTCTTTTGAACATACATTCACAAGACTACAATTAACTGTTAAAATGACGTTCTAAGAGATACATTTTTTTTCTATTTTACATAGAATTTAGAAGTGGAAAAATGTGAAATTTGTTAGAATTTTCGTTCACTTTGTTTGGGGGGTACCCTTAGTTTTGATCGGATGGTAATATTTTTTGGTGGGGAGCATAATGGAGCTTAGACTAGGCACCCCACCAAATTTGATCTGCCTGGCTCAAGTTAAAAAGAAGCTACAGGCATGCCTTTTCAAAAAATGTTAGGAGGCGTGAGGGGGGGCGTCAATCATCGGAGCACTCCAATTTTTGGTACAAATCAATTAAATTTTATTATCATTATATGGACAAGATCTTATGATAGTGGATTTATTCTATCAAGAGTTACAGTGCGAAATGTAAAACTCAAAAAATGTAAATTCACTATAATTCTTTTGGGTCTAAGGTATAATTTTCTGCAAAAATTTCTAGAGTATTACATATCATTACAAAGGTAATTTTATGTACTTTGTTTCGTCCTCAGGACATTTCAAGCTCAGACTCATAGTTTTCCAGCTTTTTGCAAAAAACTGAATTTTCACCCCTTTGCCACCCCCTCCCCCCTTAACCCATGGCGCAAATTAGTGTAACTTTTTACTGCTTATATTGAGCAGTGTATTCAACAATTTGGCATCAAAAATTGCTATTTTTTTTTTATGTTTGGGTTTTGAGCTATCTGTACTAGACTATAAGGAATAAGGGGTTTCTTTATATAAGTGAGCCCTTAACCCTCGGTTGTACTAATGGGTCTGGCCAGACCTTTTTCATTTTTAACTTGCTGTAAAATGAAAACCGTTCTAGCCAGCACCACAATGTTTCGTGACTTTTCCTAAAAATTTGTCAGCTTTTCATAACCCCAAAAATATTTGGAACATATATTTTGCAAGAGTAGTTATAAGGACTATTTGGTCGGTACATCACATTGTTACCTATAGAATTTTTCCTACCGAAATGTGTCCATTTTATACAAATGTTCAATATTTTCTTTTGAAACTAGATAGCTGAGTGCAGTTTCTTCTTTAATTTTTGCTTGTACTCGTAGTGTGATATGCATTATTTTTCGAAAGTCGTTGGAGATAAAATAAGTGAAAGTATGATCAAATGTACACATGCACTTACGCATATTGTTCATTCAAAAACGACTTCTCTGTCAAAATTTTTAATGCTGAAATTCACATTCGATTGATTTCTAGTATGCATGTATGTTATTAAAAATTTAGAAATATTGTGTAAACATGACATAACAACAAAAACAAAACAAAAATTCGGAAATATTATCTGAATCACCATTGTTTATTTTACCATCATCCTTATGTAACTTTTAGGTGTATCATTTTGATAGGTTCATGTATGGACGCGATTTACACAGTTTAGCATACTGCCGCTTTCGTTTCTGAATGACAGATATCATTAGACCTCTAAGTAGATAGTAATAAACATCGATAAAATTTTGGCTAATTGCCCTTAATAAATAATTAATGTCACGTCAGTGAATCGTCCACTGTTTTCACGAGTTATTTTTACTTTATGGTAAGGTTATTTTTTGTAAAAGCTCAAGTCAGCCATGGTCAACTAAGTACTCGTAGATCGCGTCTTCCGCGATGATGATGAGAAGACAATATTACAAAACTAGAACACCAGGTAATTCCTAGTACGATTCACTCATAATTTTTGATATTAACCCTATAATAGCCTTTTTCTAACACATAATACGCTACGCTACGGTGTCAATATGAATAAAACTTACACTGTAAGGTAAAGGGATTATTCGAAATTACCATTTCCGAAAGCTTTTGCTACATTTTTGAGTTTCAAATTAAAGCTTATTAAATTGCTGATAAAATCTATTCCACAGATTTAATTGTTGGGTGCGTCACTACGCCGATACTTAATTTTACATAACAAAATCTAAGAATTCACAACCCCTATTTCAGAGAGATGTATCTAAGTAAATGTTTAACCTACAGTATTGACTAGCCCTCGTTTTGTTTGAAATTGTATCTACTTTAAAATTGTCGAAATTCAATTTTCTTCCACGCAATTAGTTAAGAAGATATTTTTGAAAATGTAAAAAAAGCCGAAAAAATTACCCTTTTTAGCCCGCCAAAAAGTTAGCACACGTTCCTCAGGGCTGCAAATCTGGATTGATATAGCCAGTATTAATGTAAAACATATAAGAAAAGGAACGGTAGTATTGCATTTATTCCGAGGTTAATGACGACTTTTACTGGCCTATTACTTTGGCCTGTAAATTCAATTCGTCGCTAAATACAGTGTGAAGTGAAGCCTTTCGATTTTTTTGGTTACCGAAACTAAAACGCACATTCTAAAGTTTACTTCAATTCAAATTACTTTATTTCCAAAAAAAAATATCAATATTGATTATAAATTTTGTGGTAATCACAATATAAAAATGGATATGTGCTTTCTGCAATTCTTACTTATTTTCTACTGTAATAATGATATACTAATGGCAAATACTCACGATTGTTTTTTCATAAGCCATAGTTAAAAAAATCATTCATATAAGTTTAAGCCATTTTTGTACATTTCGGAATTAATCAAAAACAATTAGACACATTTTTGATTGCTAAATGTAAAATTACGCATTTGTTGTTTGTTTTGGCATTTATCGAAGACCTCGAACACCTGAGTCTGGCATCCTTTGAAAATAAATGAGTACTGCAAATGACGTGCCGATTTCAAACTTAAGCAATGTACCAGATAACCATTTTCGCCCCACCAGCACCGAACGGGTCAAAACTTCCTCTTTCCTGGCATCATCGTCGAACAGAGATATCCTTTCAAATCCATTCCTCAATCGGGTGTTTTTTTCCTGGATAAAACAGAAGAATACGAGTGTAATTAGACTCAACAAAAGTATGCTAATGACTGTCTTCATTTTTGAACTGACAATACTTTTCGCAGGATATTGTATTTATATTTACACATTTTAGCGGTCTTTGCAGTTTAGCGAAATACCGGGGTAATAAAACTATCATTTTTCTAAGAAAATCATTGGGTTTCTAGAAAGGAGCAGGGTAATATGTACAGGGATTTATCGTCATTAGACTGTAAAAATGTGCTGTGGCATTTTCGCATTTTATCAGGGCCCTATTGCACCAACGACTTGCCAATCAAAATGTATCAAAATTTTGGTTGCACCAAACTGCCAAATGAAGAACACTCGATTGATTTTCGAAAAGTGGAAAACCACTCAGTTATAAAATTTATCTTTTAGAGTGGTCAGATGCCCCGTATTTTATGTATTACCCCGGTTTTCGGGCACTAAAAATCGAAAAACTCGTAATCCAAAAAATTAAAATTCGGGGCAAACGAATCTTAATTATTAACGTAACAAAAGCTTGAAATACACAGCAAAGCAAAAAACGAGAAAAAAATCGTTTTAAATTGAATCGTTATTCGATGCTATTCCATGCTCCTTTTTAAATTTGTTCAGGAAAAACCTGCCGATGACATCTCAAGCCCTGCTACATGGACAAAATTATATCAATATTAGTAGCAAAAATATGATTCCAATTCTGCAGCTGGTATTTTCTATCCCGGCATTTAATTGTCCGGTCGAGAGAATATTCTCGCTTTGCGGTAACGCATGGAAATATAGTGGATAAATATTCACACTGTAAAGGCCGAGCTTAAAAAAAAATCAATTTTAAGATGCTATGTAAGGATTTTTATATCTTTATATTGCAAAATGAAGAGTTAGTGGAAGGTGTATGATCAAATAACAAATATTGTCACAAAAATTAAATGATATATCGGCATAAAAAATTATTTTTTTTTTAATTTTTGCCCTGTAAAAAAAATCGAAACCCCGTATTTTATACGCTAGTGACCCGTAAATCGAAGGCAGGCACGTGGTCAACCTATTGCACCAATGTAAAATTGAGTGATTTGTGAGCGAAAAGTGCATCAATTCATCGAATTACTTGCAAATTGTTGTTGCACCAAAAGCTCTTAGTTATCGTTTAGATCTGATAAATTATTATTAGAACTTTTTTGTAGTCTGGCTGGTCTAGCGGTTAGTGCGCGCACCTTCGGTGCACAGTGTCATGAGTTCGAATCTCACCGTGGATCATGGTGTTTTTCGAACTCACGAGCTTGTAACGGACTATGATCTCACTCAGATGTTTAACGAGTACCCCCTTATGGGGATAAATAACACTGCTGAGCGTGATGCTGATCTCATTACCTCAACAAAAAGCAGATAAGATCTTGGAAATAGGATGTCACTAACACATCCTGCAATCCAGTCCAATGCAGGATTGTCGCGCCTGTTATTTATTATTAATTTTTTAATAATAAAAATTCGGCTTGCAATCTCGGGTTTGACTAATCGTTCAAAGCTGAAATCTATCTCTGGGGCGTTCTCTTATTGTTTTTTTTTGTTGTTGCAAGGATCTAAGCCACCTATGTGCAGGTAGCATTGGTAATTCTCAATAGTCTTTTCTTAAAGTTGGCTTTAATATTTTTAACAATGCTTCAAACAATATGTTTAGGCAGCAATTTAAATTAAGGGGAAATCCAATTCTCGTTATTTAAATAAATGGCATATCTCCACCGTCAAATAAAATAACAGGATATTACCATTTCATTGAAAAAAGGCTTTTTTATTTTGCATATTTGTACCGTAACTAAGCAAAATTAGTTACGCCATCATTGGAAATTTAAAAAATAATAATACTTTCACACAATGGCGTAGCCATGCAAAATATGGCATAACTTGTCGGGTTAAGAGGGGAGGGGTGGCAACATGGCGAAAAATCAGTTATTTTAAATACATATCTGGAAAACTATCAGTATGGCCAGAAAATGGCCTAAGGACGAACAATATAAAACTTCCTTTGTAATGAGTGGCACCACAAACCCAAAAATATTATAAATAAAAAAAAAAGATAACAGGCGCGACAGTCCAACATTGGACGATTGGACTAAGGCCGCAGATGTGTTAGTCACATCAAATTTCCAAGATCAACAGATCATCCGCACGCTCAGCTGTTGTAATGAGTACTTTAGTATAGTAATTTGAATCACGCCTTTGTTATCGCAAAACAGAGTTATTGTGGTCGGCTCTCGAGAAATCATCTCTTTTTCCAGAGACGCTTTAACCATGTCGCCTCTTGGATTGCACTAACTACTGCCATAAATTCCCTTGAAGATCAAGCTATCGTATTTTTGTCGTTTCGTTTACCAAGATATGACACCAGAATGAAGAGTAAAGATATATCCGGTGGTAGACCGTCGGTCATCAATATCACCGACCCAATTGGCATCACAGTATCATTTCCGTGTGAATCAGGCCCTTATCGAAGGTTCCCTTTAGGTAGTGCACGACACGTTTAACGGCCTTCCAGTACGCCTTCCCGGGGTTCGTACAAAATCGGCTTATAACTTTGACGGAGTAACCAATGTCTAGCGTGGTGAATTGAGCGGCAAGAAGTAGACAACCAACCGCTTGCGTATATGGGTCATACGTTGTTGTTCTGCCGCATCCTTCGGTGACATGTCTTTCGAGAGTTTCTGGTTGCAATCCATGGGAGTTGTAACCGAGCTGTACTCAGACATTCTAAATCTTTCAAGTACAGCAGCAAGTACTGTGTGGTCAATTTTTATTTTGGTTTTATTACGAGTGATTCGTATTCTAACGACAGCTGGAGCGACGCCGACGCCTAAGTCCGAATATTTCTCCCTACTTTTGCTTCAATGCGGACATTTCGGCTAAGTCATTCGCGACATCATCCACGTAAATATCGAGGTATAAGAATTTCGTACCAGAATGCTTATCGTATATGCGCTGGTCTACCTCATTTATTTTAAGGTCGAGTTTGGCCAGCGCACCTTTCAGTGTTTAATCCCAATCGCGAGCAGATTGCTTGAGACCATAGGTGGATTTTTGCAACTTACACACTTTCCTAGAGCCGTCGTCAAAGCCCTTTGGTTTCTCCATGTAAATGTGCTCCTTCAGTGTGACGCTAATAGAAATCTTTTAGAATCGTACCTTACTACGGGCGAAAGAAGGGTGTCCGAATTGTCTATGCCTTCTAGTTACGAGTAGCCCTTAGCAACTAGCCAGGCTTTTCTCCATATTACACGGCCATCTGCGTCGAACTTTGTTCGCATTTTAATTTTACTGCTCTCTTTTCGCTTGGCAAATTGCATAATGTCCAAGTTTGGTTTGTGTTCAAACTATCAATTTCGCTTTTCATGGCAGCATCCCATTCGGATTTATTCGTTGACGCCATTGCTTCATGGAACGTTTCAGGATCCTCGGCGACGTACTCCATAGCGGAGAAATTATACGATACTACCTGCTTGCAAGTCGTTCCAAACGGCGGACCTCATAGTCGGCTTCAGATAATTGCTCGGTAACAGCCTCTTCTGGGTCGACGTCAACGGTAGAACTCGAAGAAAGCAGCTCTACAGTATCTTGGAACTTCTTGTGTTCGCCCTCCTCTTCGACCGCAATCGAATCAGACGTCAATAAACTGACATGGTCATTAGCAACAAATAGATCGACGAAATATAGATTATTAGTGACAGTTTCTATATTTTTAGTTGTTCTTTCAAGGAAAACAACGTCCCTACTTTCTATCATCGAACTGTTTTTGGAATTGAACAAACCGGTAATCTTTACTCTCCGTACTATATCCAACCATGATGCATTCGATAGACTTCTCATTCAGTTTGTGCTTTTTCTCTTTGGGTACGTGCACCGTCGCAGTGCAACCGGAAACTCGTAGAAATTTTAGAGTTGGTTTTCTTCCGGTGTAAATTTCTTCAGGACAACGTACACTTCCTTTGCATGGGACCCGCTTGGTTAGATACGCCGCTGTCGTAGCAGCTTCCGTCCAAAACCTTATCTTTAAAGTCCTTGCATTTTTCAAATACTTCCGATTTTCTTTTAATCGGGTACACAACCACCATTCTTGAAAAATCGTCGACAAACCTCAACAGGAATCTTGCATAAAAAAAGATGTTCGCAATGGCCCAAGGACATCGAAATGGATTTATTACTAGCAATGTTGCTGCTCGAGTTCCCGGCTCTGTATATATACTTTGCGTCTGTTTTTCTTTAACACACTTTAAACAAATGGGGGTTTTTCGTTTACCAATTCAACGTCGACTGCGAACTTGTTTATTTTTTCTAGGCTTCGGTCACACACATGACCCAATCTTGGGTACTAAAGCTCAAAATCTACTTTCGCAATAAATGCTTTTTGTTTTTGAACTTCGCACTGCAACTTATGTAAGTAATTTTATGCTATAGCCATAACATAGCTATAGCTATAGTCACCAACATTTTAGAACCGTAAATATGGCAGTTGTCACCTTTCCAGTTTTTGCCATATGGCGTGCTGAGATATGATTCACGCACAAATATGGAATGAATTCCACTTTTGAAATTTTAGAATCGGCCGTCGCATTTCGAATAATTTGCTCTACATTTCACTTTTTTTCGCCGGCAATTATGGATTTATTGACGGTAAGCCAAACAGAGTGAATGTCCCAGCCAGCATCGGCGTCATATACCGTGAACATAGCCACAAATAACCATTACTTCATGAATCACGAATCGGCATTATGTATCGATAGGACGCATTGAAAGTTAGATACATGATGGTCAACTGAAGGAATGTCGTCGGATCATGCATATAGGAAATATAATGGTTTTCTCCTCAAGTGTGATTTTTGTTGCTGGGGTGATTAGATTCACGAATAAAAAATGATCATTCATATAGTCTGGCTAGAGCAGTGGTTAGGGTGCGCACCTTGGGTGCATAGGGTTATGAGTTCGAGATTCTCCGTCGCCCGTGTTCTTTTTTTTATTATTCTTCTTGCGTTGAATATATATGATACTTAACTATTACATAATGCTTACGAATAACGATTTTATAATGATTATCCGTAATAAGGCGCAAATGCGTATATACATGAAATAGGGGGACATCGTCATATACTGCTTGTATGAAAACGTGATGAATGAATAAGCAATAGGTAACGCAACGCGTGTTGAATGAAATAATGATTACAAATGTGTTAAATGCTGGCTGGGGTTCTTTTATTGTTTGTCATGTGACAAGTTGCTGTTGAATCAACAAACCAGTTTCCGGCGATTTGGCTCGATGTACGACTTTTGAAAGCTTTTCCGCACACTTCACTTGCTTTGTTGCCGTTTTGAGCGAATAAAACAATGTCAACCAATTTTTTTTTATATGTATGATGCTGTGTGTTGGTGCTTTAATATGTTGTGTTCCCACCCTTGGCACAATTTTTGGCAATATGGCATTTAGTCGTTTTTTTCTTACTGTATTTGTTCGTGTATAATGCCGTTTCATGATCATTATTGGCGATGTCGAATTTTGCATCCTGCAAAAGTAAATTCTTCACCATGTCGACAGTAGGCGTCTCTGTAGAATTCTCCACCGCCATAACCAAAGACTTGTATAGTCGTCTGGAAGTCCAGCGGGCATCAAAGAAGCGAACAGCTCCTCGCTTACCTTCAGACAGATATATTGACTGTAATACCAGTCATCACTAAGTGGTGGATGTATTCCTGTACCGACGAGCGATCCTTGAGTTTGAAGTTAACCATTTTCTTAACCCTTAATTGGTCGCATAGAGAAAGTCACGTAAGTGGTCGCACGGGGTCTCTGGAGACCCCAACAAAATTTAGATGTCTTATGTATTTTTTGTATGTCTAGACAAAAAACATCTACCTGACGAAGGCTCAATCTATTCCTCTTCATCTTGTGGTGTTTCATTTCCTATTTCGCTTTCTCACTACGAACTATACTCGATTTCCAAAACTATGTAATCGGTCATCTGATTCCAAACCAACAATATCTTCTTCACTATCAGTGGCTTCTTCCACCCATTTAACCTTCCGGCGGGCGCAATACTAATCCTAACACGATCGGGCGCAATGCATCTGACAGATTAAGTGCAGAAAAAGGGATGAAGCTAAGTTTCTGTATATTTTAGACTCTTATTTATTGTTGCATTGTCTTTTTGAAACAGTTCTACGTAATATTAGAAACAAAAACTGGCTCACAAAGTTTGATACCCTTCACATTTTAAATTTTCTAAGAATATTCCGCTTTCAATAGCTTCAATATTTAAAAAACCTCCAACAACTCGACCGCTTAAAAAATGTGAGCTTATTTTACTAAAAACACACTATTGAACGATTTGGTGAACCTAAAAGTCAACACAACGTTATTACGCAATGTGAAGAGTATAACATGTGGAAATTTTCATAGAAAAGAAGAAAATAACACAATCGGGCGCAATACATCTGAGAGATTATTTCATCCCCTCCCGCCCCTCAGACATATGGTAGATAGAAGCTGAAAACTGCTTTGGATAGTTGATCGATTAATATTAAGCTACTGTGAGTTTTAGATCTCTCCCTTTTCGTATCGCTGACTGGCGCAACAAAAACTGGCCACTTAATCTGTCAGATGCATTGCGCCCGCCCGAAGGTTAAGTATATTCCCTTCCATTCTTATAAACTGAAAGCGGAATGAAATGATGGAATATAAACCCAACTGTTGCAACTTCCAATTCCAGGTAAAAAATGATATACATTGTTTTACAAAATAATTAAAAAAACAAAAACTTGCCTTTTCCAAAAAAGTCACGTAAGTGGTTGCATGGGGTGTAACCACTAAAGAAAGTAATACAGCGTTACGCCTGCACTCGTGAAAAATGTGGCGGTCACTGATTTATAATACGTTTAGATAAGTTGGAAAGCTAGGTTCGGGCACGTTTTGATCAGTTTAAGCCCACAAATTTTAGCTTTAAAGTAGAGCTGACCCCATGCGACCAATTAAGGGTTAAGCGATTCGACTTTCCGCATTAATCCGGTGTCCTCTTATGCCTCAATGAGAGCGTCCCACGCCTCTTTCGCATTTTTCGCAGCGGTTATATGCGGCCTTAGTCCAATGCTGGATTGTCGCGCCTGTTATTTTTTTTTATATGGCTGTAATTTGCATGGCTCCACCATTAAAGTTATCTCGGCACGCTGGTCGTTTACAGCATGTTTTTCTTTCGCAAGGCCATTTTCAACGACACTCCAAGTGCCTTTCATCATAAGGCAAGATTTCGCTTGCAGCTTCCACACATTAAAATTTTCGCCACCTTAAGTTTTCCATTAAAAAAAAACTGCATAACTTAAATAACTTCGATTATCACGCGTGTCCGGTAGCCCATAATCTGTTGTAATGTGTACATTATTAAGACTAGAATATAAAAGAAGAGAGTGGCAATTCATTGTGTGAGAATGTAATGCGCAGGGCAACACAGAGTAATACAATAGCAACGATATTAAATTCTTGTACAATCGGCTGCTGAAGTAATGAACTGGACATTCACTAACATTGCTACCGGTATCGGAACGCATTCACAAACTCCTGACATGTCAGAGCCTACCAATATCGTACAAGAATCCAGTTTTTATATAAGTCGAATCAGTTCTGAAGAAATTGAATCTAGAATTGATAATTTACGTAAGACAGCTCCGGGAATAGATAATATCAGTTCCGAAGTACTAAAGGCAATTAAGCGTGAAATTAAATCACCATTGGCTGCACTCTTTAATAAATGCATAAGGGAAGGAACATTTCCATCGTTGCTGAAGGAAGCAGTTATAGCCCCAATTTACAAGAATGGCGAAAAAACAACCCAACAAATTTTAGACCCATTGCTTTGCTCTCTGTTCTGTCTAAGCTATTCGAAAGATGTCTAAAAGACCGTCTGGAAAAAATTATTTTTGAGAACGCTATCCTATCTTCTAACCAATTTGGTTTCAGACCTGGAATGAGCACCGAAAATGCCATAATAGAACTTTGCGATTTCCTACACTCTCATTTAGAAAAGGACGAAAAACCTATTGCTGTTTTTATGGATTTGGCCAAAGCTTTTGATAGTATACCCCACCATCGTATGTCTTCTAAACTAGAACAAATAGGTATATATGTGGCACTCCATTAAAGCTATTCATCAGCTACTTAAAGGGTCGAAAACAATGTGTGAAAATCGACAATGTATATAGCAGTTGGGCATATAATCTCCCTTACGGCCTCCCCCAAGGTACCGTACTTTCTCCATTCCTATACTTAATATACGCCAACAGCTTATGCAAATTGAATCTTGCGAAGAGCAAACTCATCGCATTTGCAGATGACACAGTTTTATTTACATCTAGCAAGACTTGGTCGGAAACGTTTCTCAACGCCGAACAAGACTTACAAACAGTTAAGGCATGTCTCGATAGAAACTCTCTTCACTTGAATATTAATAAATCTAAAGCGATAACATTCTCGTTGACAAACTCTGCTGAACCAATGCAAACGATTTTGAAGCTACACGACCTTAACTGCAATGGTTTAGCGTCTCAACCATGTAATTGCCTCTCAATTAACTGTCAAGACAAGATCAAATATCTGGGAATAACTATCGATAAATTCCTAAAATGGAATGAACATATTGAAGAGTTGACTAAAAAATTACGTAAAATGTTATATGTATTTAAAGTAATACGATCCTCACTCACAAGTATGCAAATGAAACAAATCTATTTTGCGCTTGTACAGTCAGCTCTTCAATATGGAATTACAGTATGGGGAGGTGCATACGATTGTCATTTAAGGGTGTTACTAATATCTCAAAAACTCATTCTAAAAACCGCCTTTAATTTACCTTTACGATTTCCCTTAAATGAACTTTTCGCGACAGTTAGTGTCCTCCACTTAAAACAACTTTATGTGAAAGCCACGCTTTGCTACTTATCAAGAAACCTGAATTCAAACATAAATTTTATTTCTCACACCGTTAATACACGCCATAATAACAATAGACTATTTGTTCCTAATGTTAAAAAAAACATATCCCAGAGGTATCGTTTTTTCACTGGTCCATATATGTTTAATCTTCTTCCACTTAATATTAGATCTGTTATTTTTGAAACCAGTACAGGTATCCCTCGACTTAGGACGCTTCGACTTAGGACATTTCGACTTACAACGCGTGAAAAATTTACACCACGACTCGATTTACAACAATATTTTGTTTCGACTTACAACGCGATTTGAAAAAAAAACGCATAAAAACACAAGTGCAAGTTTAAGACAGATTTTTTTCCTGTTTTTACTGTTTCCTTCCTGGTACATAAAGCTTCTAATTTTATTTGTTGAGCTGATATTTGAAGATGGAATTTTGTTTTGGTAAATGTAATGGCTGTTCCGTTAAGGACCTTTTAAGGAAGTAAGTTTCATCGCTAGTAAAGGATAGGCCAGCATAAGTATATCAAAAAATTCTGCAGCGGCAGCAAACAGTTCCTGATCAACCATTTAACACTTTTGAAACGCAGGCCACCGTATGCCGGAAAATAGAGCATGTATCTAATGCCGGCCCCACACTGTCCAAAAGATTAACGTTGTAGACAACATACGCCTGGCAGAGACAAAGGCGATGGGGGAATTCAACAAACGTTATTGGTTTGTTGAATTTCCCCATCGTCTCTTTCTCTTCCAAGAGTGTGTTGTTCACAACTTTGATCTTTTGTACCGCGTGGGTTTGGTAAGCCCCGGACAGTGTGATTACAGTCTAAAGTGTACAATATCCCATATCACAACCAAAAAATATTAATTAACCGCAAATAGAACATCGTAAGCATGTATAAGGTGCTTGAGCCTTTCGTATGTGACCTAAAACTTAATTGATACTGAAAATAGAAGAAATCAGCAAAGTCGTGGAACATTACGCTATCAGCTCTCACAAGAAGAATTATCTTGTTCTTCTTATCGACACTAGCGACACTTATCTTACCATCCACCATTTCGTAAAAACCGTGGTGGTACGACTTCGCAGTGTACGACTTTAAATTGATAGCGATAAAATTATGAATTGTCATTGAATTTAATTTCTCTGCCTTAAATTAAGCCGAACACATCATTCACAATATCCTAGGATACGAAATAGAAAATATTTCAACCTTTTTAGCGTTTGCACGACTTGCTAAAAGTCTAGTTGATGTGTAGTAACTCTGAAATTACCTTTTTTACTCATTAGACTCCCATATTTATAACAAAATATAATTTGTACACAGAATTATGGAAAGAATTAGGAACAGTTTTTTAATGTAAGAAATCTATAAATCTAATACCCTCTGCAAAATGTATACAATGTCTATAGAAATTTGAATCATTTCTTCAAAAATTAAGTATCTGTCGAATTGTAGTATGACGTTGTATTTTACTCATCCGTATCACCTTTAATTGAACGTTCGTACTGACCTTCCGCTATAGAGTCGTCTTTGGAATCGACCTCCGTTTGCCATACAGCATTTTTATTTGGAACTCTTATATTTTCGAGATTGATAAGTGACTTTATGCTGCCTGAATTTCTTTTCACTAGCTGGGGCTTTATCTTCTACAATGGTGTTGACTTTTACCTTGAGCTCGAACTGCACAATTTCGCGTCCATTATTACGTTTTTTGATCATCCAGTTTTTTGGGTAACGAACTCCATTTAAAAAAATTGTCACCTGTAATTTTTTTTTTTTTTTTTGAAGTTTCGTTACCCAAACCTACACGGGATAAAAAAAAAACGCAAGTTTTCTATACCACTGTTTCCTAAATTAAATTGTTATTGCTAGATAGGAAAAGAGAATTCCTCCTAAATACTTAAGGTCCATCTAGATTAGTCGCCAAATGGCGCCACGTGCAGCCAAATGGCTGTTGTCATTCCATCGAAACTAGTCGCTATTTGGCTGTGCGTCCAGTTTCGATATTCAATATGGCAACTCAACCAATCGCTTTGACAACCGCTTGTCAAATTTAAAGTGACAGTTTTGCAACTTTTGTTCGTTCTTTTGTGTGAAATTGAATTATTCTTGAATGGCCGTGTAATAATTCAAACGTGCAGAGTTCGATTTTGATAATTAAATTTAAAAAAATCACCAAAATGAAATTTTGGTTATGTCATTTTCTGTCTCCATTTGGCTGCTAGTGTGGATGCTAAGTAGCAGCCAAATGGCTGCACGCGATGCCAGTTTTTGGACGCGCAGCCATTTGGCGCCTAATCTAGATGGACCTTTATGTCACAACAAAAATTGGCCCGGCCAGTTCACAATAAGAGAGCCCAAGAAGACATATGAAAAATATTACGCAAATTAGTTAATGCTGATGTTACATGCATATTTATTTTGAATGCTCCTTTTTCTTATAAAACGGTATCATTAACTAAAAAATGTCTAGTTTTGAGTTGTGACCGTCTTCTTACCTACGTGCATTTATTCGACTTACAACGTTTTCGACTTAGGACGCATTTTCCTGGAACCAATTAGCGTCCTAAGTCGAGGTATGCCTGTACTTTTAAAGTAAGAGTAAAATTTTGGCTTTTTAGTCTAAGGCCCGTATTTATGAACATTCCTTAACTTAAGGAGACTTTTTTGTCTGCTTTGACCAGGGTTGTGCTTTGTTCCTGAGTCACCGCCACTATGCGAAAGTCCACAGGTCAAGGAGACCTTGGGTCAAGGATGCCGAAATTCAATAAATTAAATGTCATTCCCATACTTTTTCATAGAAAAAAAAGTCTCCTTAAGTTAAGGAATGTTCATAAATACGGGCCTTAATGTTACTACTTTTTACAACAATTGCTATGAATTAACGAATTAGAACTTACTGACTTACTTTGAATTATTTTGTTGTTATGTTACGAGTATACTGATTAATTTAAAGTAAATCACTAAAATCACTTAGTTATATAATAATGTCTTACTCAACTCTCACCTCGCACGAGCATTGCTCTTGAGGAGAGAAGCAAATAAAAACACATAGTTTACTAGAATTTGTATTAGATTTAAGATGAATTTGCTATAAAATTGAATTGAATTGAATTGAATTTGATATTCAATTTACAACATCTGTAGAGTTATATATCCCCATAAATCGGAACTCGTTTAAAATCTGAGTGCGATCATAGTACGTCACATGGACCGTGAGTTCGAAAAACACCATAAACTGAATTGGTTCATGGTGAGATTCGAACCCACGACCCTGTGCACAGAAGGTGTGCACACTAACCACAACACCAGCCCAACTACTTTTATCTACCTCACTGAATTCGGAGATGAATTACTGGCATGCTTTTTCGAAAAATGTTAAAAGAAGTTCTTGGTCGAAACACTGCAATTTTTGGTAAAGTCAAATAAACTTTGTTAGCAATATATGGACAAGATATTATGACTCTGGGTGTATTTTATCAGTGCGAATTGTAAATCTAAGAAAAATATATACTTTTGAGTCGAGGGCTCTGAAATTATGTCTATGGTGCTTTATATGTATCTAATTATAAATGAAATTATATGAAGATTGTTTCCTCCTTATGATATTTTCCGGTCAAACTCATAGTTTTCCATATATTTACAAAAAAAAACTTAATGTTCACCCTTTTAACCCGATGCTCAAACTAGCGTAACTTTTTAGTACATCAACACTTTTTGACATCCTCGCTGTACTAACAGTATTTAGATCTTTAGACATACACAGCAGGCATGGTCGAAGCAATTGTATCTTGTCCCAAATGCAAAAATATAAAATAAAACACATTTTGTAAATTTTTTTTCTGTTAATTTCAGCATAAATAAATAAATAAATAACAGGCGCGACAATCCAACTTTGGACTAAGGCCGCAGGATGTGTTAGTGACATCCCATTTCCAAGATCTTATCTGCTTTTTGTTGAGGTAATGAGATCAGCATCACGCTCAGCATTGTTATTTATCCCCATAAATGGGTACTCGTTTAACATCTGAGTGGGATCATAGTCCGTCACAAGCTCGTGAGGTCGAAAAACAAAATGATCCACGGTGAGATTCGAACTCATGACCCTGTGCACCGAAGGTGCGCGCACTAACCGCTAGACCAGCAGATTTCAGCATGAAAATTGGTAAATAGAGTAAGGGAAATGTCGCGAATCCCAAACCGTTCACTTTTTTTTTTCCTGCGAGGCCCGGTTTTGAGATTTATATGAAAAAATATAATTCTATTGATTTCTTTACTAGTTTGTGCTGATGTGAAAATTGTTTGGACGGTGAAAACGAATTTTTAATGTTAAAGGGAAAGTCCGTAATCCAAATCCGGTGAGCGTTTTCACCAGCGAGGTGCATGTTGGTATGCAGTTTTTTGTGGAATTTCAAACGAAAATGTCGAGTTTATTGCCTATTTTTTTTACACCACTTTTATTTGTTGCTCCCCAGACGGACAAACATCCCTAAATATTAAAAAATATTTTAACAATAAATGACAAAAAATTAAGCTTGAATGTGTACTGTTATTATTTTGATACATTCCCTAGCAATTGTGACAAATTTCAAGCATACACGATTGTTACCGCTCGACGCCCCTAATCTGGCCTACTTTTGTTTAAGTTATAAGCTGAGGATTTGCCTAAACTCATGAGACACCCTACGGAACTATCAAACTTTATTACCATTTATTTACACAAAATCAATACCCAAACTTGCTATACGCCGAATTAATCTAATTTCCAACATACATATTCATACAAATCTTTTCAATTCGCCTCACTAAACAGCCATTTCGAAATATCCCTAAACAAACAAAAATTTCAAATACGAAAATCCTGTTAATCTCCGACATAGCCAAGCGCGAAAAATTTAGCGTTCAAATTTAATTTCTCGCTACTAACACCTGGAACGCATTTCGTGAATAGAAATCGGAACGAATTGATTTCGTGGACTCAGATGATTTTCTATGCCATCTTCAATGTCCCACACAATATTCACCGAAATGATCCCTAATGCATCATACGGACACAAATCCCTTCGACGTAGTTTTCGTGTCTTTTCAAATTGGAAAGATTTTCAATAGCCGATACCGTAAAAGTGACGAGCGTAGAAAATCGCTTTGGCAAAGAAAACCTAAAAGCAACGAACGAAGACATGTTCGTGCAGGAAGATTTTTATTTAAAACCGAAAGGACATGGGTCTTCTTTTAAAGGACTATACACTTTTTCCAAAACAAAAAAAAAACGACATTCGAAAAAAAGAATATATACGGGTAGGCGGCATGACTCTGTAAATGTGAGGCTGAAAAGAAGAGTCCTTTTTTTCATTTTCATGAAAAAAAAAAAGAAATATGGATCGATAAATCCAACGGAAATACAATTTTCGGTTGAAAATTGTATGGGTCAGTATAGTGCATTGAAAACTGATCTCCGTAACCAATTTTGGGTCAAAGGGATATTGCATCGTAATGAATACTTTGCTGAAGCACGTTCGTACATGTTTGATTTTCATTTAAGGTTATGCGTGTCTAATTTTTGGCATAGCGAGCTCTAGCGTAGCGAATTTTCAGGATGTGGTGGTGTGTTTAACGAATGCTGGGCAGATTATGGGTCTCACTAGGTGATAGAAGGAATTTGAATAGGTTCCTCTTGACCAACTAGGAGTGCAAATGAATTTATGGAATTAAGTACATCCTGTGGTTTAACGTTTCTATCATGCAATTTTGGCTTTAGCCGCATAGAAAAATCCTTATGGGCAACATAACTCGAAACCTTGTCTTTTTAAATTACGGAATATCATCTATGAATTTAATCAATTGGATTTTATTTAATATCATTTTTTAATTACTCATCCAAATGCAAAACTGTAATATTTTCTCGCATCAACCAGCCATCATTCAGCAGCGCAAATTACCATCTAATATTTACTTTTTCTTCCTCGATGATAATCTATTTCATATCTCCATGTGTGCACCAGTTCGGTGTCCAATGTTAACCAGCACGCTACCGGGTCATTACCATCGCGTAATGTGTCCATTGGTAATCGAATTAATGACCCCAAGTCTACGTATAATGAAACTATGGCTACCGTTCAGTTCAACCATATCCTTGGCTACTTGATAAAACCAGAGTCAGACGATTTCTTCTCCAATCAGCCTTTGGAACATCTTCATAGACCGTTGTTGGCGAAATATCGCCGCGCTTAATCACAACCTGAACTAATTCCTTTCGAATATCATTAGCGACTAAGTGAACATTTGCCAACCACACACCACTCCGATATTAAAATCAAATCATTTCGATCAAGACACTGCTGCGCACATAACTGGTGCATTTGCGCAAATAGCTTTCCTTGAAAATAGCACAAATCGAGCAGTTGACTTAAATATGATTGTAACGTATCTCTAAATGTCTTTTAGTGGTTCGAAGCATTTCTCTTTCAATCGGATGCAGTCTGGTCGGACAGTGCGGTAACGATGTCTTACATTAACGGCGGAGATTAACAATTGCATTTTGCAAATTGTGCACCTCAGATAATTCAGTGCACTGCATACATTGCATTGCGCTGAGCGCTTTATGTCCTATATCGCCTTTGTAAGGAAGATGGTAGCGTACTCCTAATGATGTCGGTATATACTACTCTCCTTGTACTCGTATACAGTTGGTCAGTTATTGGATCACTTGAAATACCACGGGCGATTGCTAATAAAAATGCTTTCGCGAATGTATTCAGGTTCACGAACAGACGCAATGGTGCAATTAAAACGAAATCATTCCAGAAACCGTTTGTAAGTTTTGTCTAATTGTTGAAGAAATTTACCGGTCGCAGTCTGCCGGCACTAAAGTGTCTCGGTAACGATTACAGTAATGCGACTTGTTGAGCTATTCATTGATGATGGTAATTTGTTTAAGTTATGTCCTTAAGCCATTTTTATGAACAGAATACACAATTCGATGGGAAATATTTGGCGAGTTACTGACTTGAATCTTTCGTTTTTTAGTACTCAAAATGCGGACATTATTGAAATTTTAGCATCTAATCAAGAATCCGCAGCAGATCAATTTTAATTGGCCCGATCTCTTCGCGGTTGGATTTAGTCGTTTCAACGTATGCGTGGATTATTTTCATAAATGCATAAAAAAAACAATGGTCAGATCTGGTTACGTCGAAGAAAGCTTCTTTTTGCGGTTATGACTTTCTTGTTATTGAACCTTTTCCCATTAGAAGCTTGTTCCACGCACGACTCGTTTGATAAATCGCTGAGTACTATATAGAACAGCGTTTTTGGGTCACTTTGTAGAAATCCTATCGTTTAGGACTTGTACTCAAGGGCCCAAACCTATTCCTACAAAAATTCAGAGACATGATTTACATCGATAACATTGTTTTAATATTTAAATTTTGCTGCTCACTTACAAATTTGCGGTGGTGCCTTTCTATTGAGAGAAATTTTACCAGAAGTCGCTGTGGCATTCTGGAACGGGGCTTTTCTTTTTTTTTCTTACTTCCTATTTTTATGGGTTTGATAGATTTGGCTCCGACCGGAATAGCATGATGACTATTCAAAAATGCAAAAAAAAACACAATGAGCAAAAATTCAGAATGGGTTCGTTTTTGCCTATTTCTGCATGTATTTCTTGAACGTATCATCGGATTTCGCTGATTTGAGTAAGTTTGCTCCACAGGATGGGTCTCTACCTCAAGTAACTGAAAAACTATTGAGAAATATGAAAAAAACACAATGAACACAATAATTGAGATAGCTATTTTTCATATACTTCTATCTGTATCTCTTGAACGAAAAACCGAGTTTCCGTAAGTTGACCCCACCGGATTGGTCTACACAAATAGCAGTATAACAATTGAAATATACGGAAAATTCACAATGAGCGAAAATACACGATGAGTTGTTTTGCATAATTTTTTCTATGTTTCTTTAACATCTTAGTGAATTTTTGGAAGATTTTCCCGCCGAATTGGTTATCTCGATGAATATAAAATAATATTGAAACATTTTTGTTATATATACTCTAGCACAATATTATAACAATATAATATTATAACAATATTGTCTAGCATTTATATATTGTAGCTAACTTCACAATAAATATATACGTCTGTCAGTCATCAACTAGATCGCGCCTTTTTCATTATTAATATTATTAAAGATATTTAACAATTTTCTAGATGGTTTTTTTACAATGAGCCAAATTATTAACTTATTAACTATTGAAATATGGCAAAAATTCACAATGAGGAAAGTTATGAAAACAGTTTTTTTTCAAATATTTTTGTTTTATCTCCTGAACAAAGTCGCATATTTGAGTAATATGCACAAGCGGAATGGTTTGCTTTTCAGATAGCGGAATAGGTATTAAAACATGCACAAAATTCACAATGTAAAATGTAGTTTGTTATTTTTCACATAATTTGTATTTATCTCCTTGACGGATAAGCGGATGCCGGTAAATTTGCTAAGCGCGCCGCCGCATTGGTCTCACTCAAAATAACGGAATTCACAATGGGAAAAATGTTCAAGGCAACTCTTTTTCTGATCCTTTGGCCACAATTTTGAAACTTTGGTTTAGTGTATCTTGGTGAATTTACACCACCGGATTAATCTCTACCTAGTAGCTACGTCAACTTGCAACAAATTGAAAATGAACAAATTTTGAAAGCTGTTATTATGCACATACTTTTGCCTATGGCTCCTTAGCGAATAGGTTTATTTCAATAAATTTGCCCGACTATATTGTTCCCCAAAACAGCAGAATAACTATTGAAATATGCATAAAATTCAAAATAATCCTTTGATCACTTTTCGTTTGAAATAGAGTATTTTTGTAAATTTTTCCCTTGGTTTTTTTCACCTATAATAGCTGAACGAATGAGCAAAATTTTGAAGGGAGCTCTTTCCTATCTTTTGGCCACTTTGTTTGAACGGATAAGGCGATTTTAGTAAATTTGCTGCACTGTATTTGTTTCTTGGTTACGCCACCATCTAAAATTGCGGGGTGTCATACAATGGCATAAACAAGCAAAATATAGCATAACTAAACAAAATAAACAAAAATTCAATTATATATCATGTAAAAGCTTTCAGAAAATTGTGTGCGTCTTGTATAAATTATACTTAGGAAAATCGTTCAGAAGAATATTTTCATATTTTCGAACAGTAGCCTTTCGAAATTCAGAATTCGCACTTATATGGGTTCTTTCAAATGATTTTTATGGAGCTGGAGGGAAACAACCATAGTATAGATATGTCATGGTCGCTTGAGTGGCTTCGCTTGTAGGAAAACATCCGTAGTCTATTTTCCCATAGCTTTCATCGCATGGTGATGCTCACTCAGTGATCATCCTATGATCGTGTCTTGGAACACGAACGTTCAGGAGGTTATCAGCAGCGCCCGCTCTAAGGGGGGGGGGGCAAGCCGGGCGGTCGCCCGGGGCGCTAAATGTTAGGGGCGGCTTTTTGGCTAAAACACTAATAAAAAACTCGAAAAGACAAAGCGAAGTACTGCATTTAGAATCTTAAATTGGTTAGTGATATTTGCCTACACTTTACATCTGTGATGCTTTGCAAAGTTTTGTGCTAATTAAGTTCTTCCTTAAAAAGAAGCTTTGGAAAATGGATTGCTGATTTCGTCCTCTAATTGAAAATTCCGCTTTTTTTCATCAGATATTTACTTGCATTTTCCCTAATTCTTGACAAAGATAAGGGCTACCTGATTTTGAAGTGGCTTGATCTGCTATCCATTCTCATAAGGAGAACTTGTGTGTTTCTAATATTTTCCTCTACATGTTCGTTATACGGATGATGCAGAAAGTGTCGGTAGTGGCGATAAAAAGAAAGAAAAATTATAAATAAGTAGTGCATAAACACTCTGCACATAAAAGCTTTAAAAAAATCTTCTATGAGAAATTTCTTGCCGAAATGCACCACCAACAAATTTTTTTTAAACCCTCCGTCGGGCGCACCCCAAATCAAAACAAGATCGGGCGCACTCGGCCTGAGAGGCCACCCATCTGTTTGGGTCCTTTTTCCTTAACATGCTACTTTAAATATCAGATATTGTTCAGAAATTAACTTATTAGTATCTAAGGGATGTAATTAAAGTAAATATAGTACTAATAAACCTATTTACTAAACAGTATTATACAGAAATAAAATTATCGATCTACCAGAAAAAATCAAGAGAGAAAATTTTATGAAAAATACCGCATCCATTGTTCGTTAGAAAAATTGAAATTAATGAAAGGCAGGTAGTCTAAATTGATAATCGTTATTAGAAAAGGTTCTCAATGCACCAAAGTAAATGTGAAAAGGAATCTTTGTTGCGACGCTTTGGCGTAGTTTAGGCACATTCTAAATTATGACGTGATCAGGCGCACCCGGCCTGTGAAGCCAGAGTCCTTACCACACAACTGTCTAAAGGACCATGGAAAACTATAGGTAGGCATCGTGTGAGACTCTTAAAGTTAGACGAGTAAACGGAGCTAAAAAGTTGTGGGCCCCTCTACTAGCGTGGAACAGAGCAGAAACTGTTTTGCTGGCCTGTCAGGCCGGGTGCGCCCGACGGAGGGTTAAGGAATTTTAGAAAACATGTATCCACATGTGGCAGCAGTTAGCCCGGTCACCTCGCGAATGGATTCATTGATTCATCTAGCATTGAGTGGGCCAATTTCAGACAAGGTAGTTTGGATTTCAGCAAGTTGAAGAAACACAGTACACACTGCAAGAGCCGCAATAGCAGTCTCCCTAATATGTTTCCGGACATGCTAACATCGGTATTTAGCTAGGTTTCCCCGATTTAAGTAGCTCTTACCTTATTCTCTATAACAACTCGCCAAATGATGCCATTATGAAAATAAGCCACCCGAATTGAAACACATATGAACCAAATATTTCTTTATTCTTCAACGAATTTTTTTTCGTGAAATTTTGAATAAAATAAAATTTTTATTTGATTTGAATAAAAATTTGATGCATTGAAAAAGTACGGGTAGATTTTGAGAAAAAATGTTGCATATTATTCAGTATGAAAATTTAGTTTTCAGTTTTATCAAATTAACTAAATTTTCATCAGTTTTATTACTATTCGCTTACAATTTTTTATCAATTTGAAGAAATCGCACTTTGTAAAAGTTTTTCTTCGTATAGAAGAAATTATTCAAACTGACGATTCGTTTGCGCTAAATTATTGGAACTAATTGACGACGTCGGGCTATCGTGCCACATTGACATTGATGGTGGTGAATTGTAAAATTGACAAAAATTAGTAAAAATAACTAATTCACAATTTGTCAAATTCATCAAAAGGATGAAACTTAATCAAATAGAAGAATAGCGTCATTCTTATATTTTAATTTTATATATGTCATATTTGATCACAGTGAATAATTTAGTCGTATTGAAAAAAACCAATCAATCTGCCTGGTACTTTACCTAAGGGGCGGCTATTTGTCCACTCGCCCGGGGTGGCGTAAGTGCTAGAGCGGGCGCTGGTTATCAGTTAGGTTTTCTACAAATCAAAACATTTCAATTTCGGCGAGTCGGACATTCTGAAACAGGGAAACTAAGAGACTGTCATTCGCACATCGCCGCTGATTTATGCGCAAACTTTTCAGGCCTGAACCTACATGTGGGTCACATTATTTTATATGGGGAACGGAGTGATTTCCCCGCGGGCCGGATTTTGACTCAAAAGTTATGCTTCAGTTTTTTTACATAAATAAATAACAGGCGCGACAATCCAGCATTGGACTAAGGCCGCAGGATGTGTTAGTGACATCCTATTTCCAAGATCTTATCTGATTTTTGTTGAGGTAATGAGATCAGCATCACGCTCAGCAGTGTTATTTATCCCCATAAATGGGTACTTGTTTAACATCTGAGTGAGATCATAGTCCGTCACAAGCTCGTGAGTTCGAAAAACACCATGGAACACGGTGAGATTCGAACTCATGAGCCTGTGCACCGAAGGTGCGCGCACTAACCGCTAGACCAGCCAGACTACTAGTTTTTTTACATACTAATTGCTATTTTTAGGTCCTGAACTAACAAACCTTATAAATACTATTTCTAGCGTTTTAACAACAATACATACTTAACACTAGGCCTTTTGCTCCTGGTCTATTATTGAATTTCTAGGACTAGGGCCCCGAATCATCCTATTGAATCAACAAATCAAATTGATTGTTTCGTAACCAAAATTCAATTTGCCCTCGCCTTTCGAAAGTGCATGCCTGATTTTACACACAAATAATTAAGAAATATCGACTTCTTCATTCAGTAGTGTAACGTTTTTCAAAAAATGTGTGTTTGAAGTAAAAAAAAGAGTCCTGTAAAGCGAAATTTTTTTCTTGACGGACTATTCCGGGCGATCATTTTGTCAATTTTTTTTTCAAGGTATACCAGCACTCAGATGTTGGTCACTTAAATTATTGAAGAACCAGCGCCCGCTCAAGCACTTAGACCGCCACGGGCCTAATTGCCGCCACCTTAGGTGGAGTACCAGCCAGATTGATATAGTAGATAGATTGTGTATGTCGTTTTTGCTTTAGAGGCGATTCAAGCGATTTTCATACCGTCAAAATCATATCATAACTTTGTCATGAAGTTTGCAACGCACAGAAGGAAGCACCTCCGACTATATGAAGTATATATATATTATTGATGAGTGTGACGGGAAAATCGATTGAGCGATGTCTCTCTGTTCGTTTGTCGCGATGCAAACTTGTCCCTCAGTTTTAAACCTTTGGGGCTGAAATTTTGCAGGGAAGTTTTTTTTTAGAGTGCACGCTGTATACCTATAAATGTCTGAACCAGTAGAATCGGACCATGGCGTCATGGGGCTGCAATAAAAACTAACCCCTGACAATTAGGTTCTTCTAAGAAAAACTTTTTTCTTTATGTACCAATCTTAACCAAACTACACCCAAGTGTGTTTCGAGTAAAGCCTCAAAAGATATCTAGAAATGGATGGAATCGGAACGTTATGTCATAGGGCTGCCATACAAACTAACAGCTGAAAAAAAAATTTTCTAAGAATTTTTTTTTTCTTTTTAATCTGACCTTAACCAAATTTTATCCAAATGTGTTCCTAGTAAAGCCTCAAAACATATCCAGGAACGGATAGAATAGATAGAACCCGTCATAGGCTTCCGGTAGAAACTATTAACACAAAAAAACTTAAGTTTCATTCAAATGTGACGGGTATTCCAATTCCGGCCGCGCCTGAAATTAGCCTCGGTCTCATTTCTCTTGAATTGAGTTCTTTTTAGAGCTCTTGGTCGTTGTAACAGCAAGAAGCTCCACGCTGGAAAATTGTGTGCCAATGAATGGTGTTCGTCTTCATTGCTAACCTTTTAGGGTATTTTTCGATAGAGGGAGGGATTTCCTCGCTGGTTTCAACGAATATGTCTTGTTTTCATAAATGCCTCATCTCAAAAATTCATTGGCGAATCCATAGATTTAACATGCATTTAATTGGATTCCATATCCGCTCGTGGATTGATTTGATAGAGGTTTAATTCATTTAAATTCATTGAAAAAAAATACAATGTATTAGCCGTGTATGTGCGGTTATAGAGAATTAGGTGAGAACTACTTAAATAGAGGACTATTGTTGCGGCCCTGGCAGTGTGTACTGTGGCTCTAACCCTCATCTCGTTTAAACCAAAATATTCGAAATTTATCGTCTGAATGCTAGATGAAATTGGAACCTATTGAAAGAATCAATCCGCGAATAAATTGGACGAATTTTAGTTGAATTGCGGCGAAATGTGGATGGGAGTCATCGAAAACTACTCCAAAGAATTAGTGATGAAAATAGTGCATTTGGCAACCAAGTTTCTCACTCGAGTTTTTTTAACTGTTTTTTTTTTGCGCGTAAACGCGACCCCTAATTTCTCGTTTCGTATGAAATTTAAAAGTGTTAGGCTTCATCCTCCGGAAATCCAATTAGGACATATCGCATAAATGCGTTAATTGCGTGCTATAATTTCGTCCTTTATTTAAAATTAAATCGCTCTTCAACGTGGTAAGCATTGGCATTAAAGTCTTTAATTCGGATGAAAAGAAGAGGACCTAAATTTTCAATTGGAGGACAAAATAAGCACATTATTCAGGAATGTGATCATTTCACCTTAAACTTAATTGGCAGATAACTGAGCGAACGGTCCTTTTTTACTTTCAGAAATGGGGCAGGATGCTAGCATCGCAGACGTGAAATTTAGGCAAAATCCTAAGCATTTTAAGATTCGCAGCACTTCTTATCAACTGGGGGCTCTTCAAACCTTCGCAATAACCGTGCGTCTTAAAAACACAATTTTCAAAAAAGAACTGATGATACAGTTGCAAAATAAAAAAAATAGTTAAAGAATTTTTAAATTAAGTAATTGATGTGCTTCTTGGCCTAAAAACACTATTAAATTCAGCCAACTTTCAAGAAAAAAATGCCTAGCGGTAAAAAGATTTTCGTGCATCTCAGTTTGTTTCCTGGATTGCGGCATTTTATTTCAAGTGTATGTGTATAGTTGGTTTTCAAATAAATTGAATTTAATATTGAATTCCTGCTTTTGACTTTTTGCAAAGTTTTCTTTGAGTGCTATCTAAAAAGCCGCACTTAAAATTTAGCGCCCCGGGTGACCACCCGGCTTCTACAGGAGTAACCACTTATATATAAAGTATAGGTATATTGATCAGTGTGACGAGTGAAATCGATTGGACGATTTCCGTATATCTGTTTCCATGCAATTCCTCAGTTTTTAAGCTATCGGTTTAAATTTTTTGGACTAAAGATTTTAACGATTTTTTTTTACCTAATAATAGTTTTTTTATTGCAGAAGAAAATGTTGTAAAAACGAAATGTGTTACTCTTTTCTTCCCACAGCTCACAATATGACGACCAATGATTTAATTTTAAGAAAATTATCTATATCGCCTGTTCTTGCTGTGGATTCTTAATTCTGTTGTTTACATTGATTTTCTGAATGCCGAAAATGAGCGATTTTCAACAAATTTTCTCCAAAATTTTTTATTACTTCACAAAAACTTAGAAATATAAAATCGGACAAAACAAAATGTTTTATTGAATCGAATCGCCCGTCGATGTAGTTCCCCTTTTTTTTTCAAAAACTGTTCCTTGCGAACGGCACATGCGTTTTATTTTTTATGTTGCGAAAACGCATCGTTGGGTATAAACCTGTAGTGATTATACTGAAATGATGCATCGTCTCCTCATTACGACTCATGTTTCAACTTATCAAGAAATTTAAATTATTGAATTTTTCATAATAATGGGCAAAATGTATATAAAACTATTTCATACCTGCAATCAATTTGGCCATGCGACCACAAAATAAAACAGATCGTTTTTACACTAAGCAAAAGACGAAAATACCAAAATTGAATAAATCTGGTGTTGTTTATAAAGTAAATTGTAAATATTGCAACAAATCGTATATTGGTGAAACGATCCAGAAATTAGGTACTAGACTAAACCAGCATAAGAACGATACCAAAAAACGTCTTAATGAAAATATGTTGGCATTAGCAAAGCATTCGATTAAAAATAGCCATGAATTTAACTTTGATGAAGCAAAAATACTGAAAATGGAACCTAATAAAAGGAAATTGCAAATTCAGGAGGTAAATCACATTATTATACATGATGACGAAGTATGCAATGAAAAAACAGACAAGAAACATTACTCCGACGTATATATCAATTTAATCAAGGAAACAATTTAAATTTATTTAGCGCGTTTTGTCACTTTACACATACATATACATACATTTGTTAAATTTTGACGTAATTATACACATCATCTATACACTGTTCTTATACATTACACTTGACATCTTGACACCTTTTCATGTGCAATATTTACACCTAATTTATTTTTGTAATTTTGTCCATAAATTAGTGCAATATCAGTGTATTTTGTTGTTCGTGTTATACTATTTATAACATCTTGTTCTCTTTGATTTAAGGTATGCCACATTTTTATAAATTTAAAGATTTTATTATAACTAATAAATGTAATGTTCTATTTAGATTAAAAAACCCTGATGATGGGCATTAACGCCCGAAATATATCGGTTTTCTAAAACAAAGGAACGTTTCATTTATTTCGTGGACCTAGGAGGCAATACAAACCTGTCCAATTAACTAATCGGTCCTGGCAACACAAAAATAACCCAATTTTAATTAATTGAGTTACATCAACATAAAACTAAACGTTTCCAACCAAATATTATTTTGACTGATTCCGTATTGTCCCCCGATTCAAGCTTTTCGTATAAAATAATAATGGCTTCACCAAGCGTTGCGTTTTCTCAACATTCCCTCTAGCCTTTTCAAGGACTATGTACTAAAAATACGTTGTTGATTTTTTTCTTAATGAGAATTATCATATTGAGACTTATAGTACTCGTAAATAGCATTTTAATTTTCGTAGCGGATTAATGCACTTTTTTCCTAATTTTTTTACAAAAATGGAGATTGTGGGTTTTGAGTTTAACAGTGAAAATGCTTTGTTGATCAATATAAAAAGAATATGAATACGAATAAATAAAATTTTGCAGCGGTTTGATTTTGTAGTAATGTAGTATATAGTAGGTATACTATAGTGAAAACAGAAAAAATGCGTTTTATTTGATTTTTTTTAACCTAACGCATGTGTTTCCATTTCCATATAATTCTATTATTTAGTTCCTTCAAGCTGAGGTTTTCCTTTTATTTCTCTCAAATTTATGAACTTCCAAAAACTAACTAAAAATAGAAATTTGTCATTCAAAAATAATTGAACAATGACGACAGAGAAACCACTCCGCGGGTGGGTCGAAAAAGTATCATTTTTATTTTTCTAAAGTGGTTGGCTCGTTTCAAAACCATATTGGTATGCAGATTGATCCCTTGCGGTTCATTGCCAATGAACTAAAATACTTTCGAGACTATTCCGAGAAGGTCATGTATACTCATTCACTGAAGTACTCTGTCTGCACTCTTCAATGACGAGTGTCCGTGAAAAATCCTTTTTGCTTGTTACCACCAACGAAGAAGGCACACGTTTAAGTGCGTACTTGAAGTCATAAAATCATTGAGCTCTTGAAATTCTAAAACACCGGATGTGTATATGATAATACAGGGACAATGTCTTCAAGTTCCTGTTGTGCCATTCATTGCATGAAATCAATGTAAGTCACCTTGAATGGTCATATCCTGCCGCTTCAATGTTGTTTGTTGCCATTTTAGAGCGACCAAGGTGTATCGATTGTATGAATGGGAGATACGGTTGTAGGCGAACGGGAAGTAGGTTGGATAAAATCAAGAAAATGTTACAAACCGAAGATAACACTCTTAAGTCAAGTTGATGAAAAGATGAATTGAATGTACTTGATTTCAACTCCCTGTTGAACAATGAGAGTTTTTCTAATAAGGCAACACTATTACAAAAGGTAGACAAGTGACGGAAGTATGGCCATTTGGATTGTTGAATATTGTAAGTCAAGTATGAATTTTCGATTTGGTAATGATTCATTGAATTGCGAAAGTAATGAAAGTACATCAATGGAATTCATCGTGACGGTTTTCCTTTGATAATGAACGATATATTTTCTAAAAAAAAAATGAGACAGTTGGGTACTTCCAACAAGCTAAGAACTATTTTGCAAACTATATGGAATCAAAGCATAGAGCGAAAAAAAACAGATATTTCGGATTTGACTTAACCCTCGGGCGGGCGCAATGCATCTGAATCTGACAGATTAAGTGACCAGTTTTTGTTGGGCCAATCAGCGATATGAGAAGGGAGAGATCTGAAACTCACAGTAGCTTAATCTTTATAATGAAATAATCTCTCAGATGTATTGGGCCCGATTGTGTTATTTTTTCTTTTCTATGAAAATGTTCACTTCTTACACTCTTCACAAGGCGAAATAACGTTGTGTGGACTATTAGGCTCACCAAATCGTTTAATAGTGTGTTTTTAGTAAAATAAGCTCACATTTTTTAAGCGGTCGAGTTGTTGGAGGTTTTTTAAATAATGAAGCGATTGAAATCGGAATATTCTTAGAAATTGAAAATGTGAAGGGTATCAAACTTTTTGAGCCAATATTTGTTTCTAAAATTTCGAAGAACTGTTCCAAGAAGACAATGCAACAACAAATAAGAGTCTAAAATATACAGAAACTTAGTTTCATCCTATTTTCTGCACTTAATCTGCCAGATGCATTGCGCCCGATCGTGTTAGGATTAGTGTTGCGCCCGCCGGAAGGTTAATTTAGGTCTTACCCAAGAGAGCAAACCTAAAACGGGGAAAAAAGTGTATTTCCTTCAAATTTCTTTAATATAACAAATGACGAGAAAATTCATTAAAAAGGATATTTCTATTTTTAAAATATTGCAGCCATAAGCTTTTATTCAAAAAAGTCCAGGTTGAATGAATACCATGAGACTCCTTAATTCAGGAGGGGAGCAAAAGACTGACGTATCTTAAAATTGATTAAGATAATAGAATGTATGTACTTTCAATGGCTTGTAAGCAGGGACGTACCGAGCAAACATTTGTTAGGGGGTGGAAAGTAAAATTTGCCGACTACATTTGAAAATTCACCAATATATTTAGAGGTACGGAAATTTCGTTTTTACGAAATAGGTGCGAATTTCGGCGAAAATTGCTCATTTATGCGAATAAATGAGAAATGTTCTAACTTTTTCCACAAAAAAGTTTAATTTTGTCCAAAAAACGCAACTATTGGAGACAATTTTTCATCTCAGACCTTTTTTTCAGACGTTTTCCGTTAGTAAAAATAGAGAAATTGTTAAAATGCAGAGTGTTCGCTGAATCAAGAGCACGATAGCTTGCCGAACACCGACAAACTTTGCTATCAGCAATGCGATATTTTAGGGAAAGTTTTTCCCGTGGTTCCGCGGGCCCCAAAATTTAAATGAACTTTACATAAAAAAGATAAAAGCGTAACGATATTAGCGGCATATGCCTCAGCAGGTCGACAGTTTCTGGTTTTTCCATTACCGTAACTCCTTGAGGAGTGGTCTTGTCGACTAGTATCTATGTGTGTTGTCTGAATTCGGAGTGTGATAACTAGGTTTTTATGCAAATTTCAGCGAAATTTCTAATATCCAAAATTAGCTTACGTGAAATTCCTGTTTTTTATTTGCGGAATTTCCGTACCTCTAATTATAATATATTTTTTGAGCGTTCATGTAAAAATTGAAAAATACAAAGACAGAAACACGAAGGATTGTATGAATATATAGAAATTTGATTCAACCAGTTAAGTTATGTGACCCGCCGTAACTTAATTTTGGACTATCGCTCCAAAATTCGATGTAAATACATTTTATCGACAATATCCTTCACTGAATAAGCTCAATGATCTTGTAAGCTTTCGGTTATTATGTTTGAAAGCCTCTCTCGCTATCTCCCCAAAATTGAGACACTCGGAGCAATTATCAAGAAGAATTTAAATTTTAACATGAATGCATTCAGGGATCTCCTTTGAAATGCAAAAATAAGTTTCGATCACCGCAAGTACTGAGATTATCGTGCCATATTTCCTACCGGCCGGACTTTGAAATATGTCTTGAAATGGTTTGGCGTTTTTTTCCAATTCTTCTGTGGACTTCGAGATAAAAATCCTAAGAAGGATTTTTAACTCTTTTCGGTAAAATGTTGCAAAGTCTACTTCGGCTGTAGTTTGAAATGATTCGTCCATTTTTTTCAGAGCACGACGAGTTCGGTCTTGTTTTTTTGTAGTCCGATTCAGAGTCGATATCTTATTTTCTGCCGAAAATCATGGAGATTTGATTTCGCTGTAGTCGATAATGTCTTTAAAAGACTTAATTGTACTGTGAATGAGTTTCATGGCGTCAATAATGTTAAGGTCCTGAGCTTCCAAATTTTCAGTTAAATTTTTCAATTTAAACATTAGTTTTATGTTTTTATGCCGAATAGGATTGTTAATAAGTATGTACACTCAATTACATATTTTGATTATTGCAACTTTCAAATGTTTACATCCTTAAACATCGACTGGTATTTTTTTGTAAATTTATTAATGCCGAAAATCGCAATCCTACATATTCACACTGTGGTCAAATTTAGCGACTGCAGACGAAAAATGAAAATGTTCGAGGGGGGTGAGACACCTCCCCTCCCCCCCTCCCCTACTTAGCTACATCCCTGTTTGTAAGCCATTAAACCTTTAAAAAATTGTCAGCATGTGATTAACAAGCTGTTAAATAGTCCACAGCCTTTCCCGACAAAAGCCTCAATCGAGAATAAAATTAGTTCCATATACAAATAGTTAATCCTATACCTCACGATGATGATAAACGTTTTTCCGTTTACGCCAAATTAGAACTCAAATTTTCATGCTTTGACCCCAATTATGTAATAGCCACCATAGACAAGGCTCAAACAAGAAAAGTTTCCTAGCACAGTTTCTTGGATATATCAAATCCTATAGGGGATTTATGTTAGGGTAGGAGTCCTTTAAAGAACCCGGTGCCAGATGTTCCGAGTCCATCAAAAAATTGAATGCTTCGGAAAACGTTTTATTATAAAGGACTTAACTCACCATTATAGCCGTTTATTTGTTATCTACAGTCAATTTAAAAAATTAACTTCTAATAAAAGACCAACTTAACGCTGACAATTGAAAACCCTCGAGAACGATTTCGTCGGAACAACTGTTGAAAATTGCTCCTTTTCACAAACACATATCCTTGAAACGGTCGATCGATCTAAAAGAATTCCAATACATACCACCTCTGCTTCGCTTTATTGTTCGCGGGGAAAATATTTTAATGAATGGACACCGAATGACTCGCTCAAACGTAGTCTATTCAAAAGAATCAAATCAACCAGAAAAATATGAAAGAATATCATAAGAATGGTGCCGAAGAGGCTAAAAATCATAGAATAGAAACTTTCGTGAACAATAATCAAAAATCAATTTCAAACTCAATACGCATCCATTCTTCGACTATTAACAAAGTGACAAACAATTGTTCAATACGGTTTGGCTGGAAGGCGAACAAGTCGATGAGGGTGTTGTACGTGTAGTCAATAGGCGCGGCGGCGACAATCCATCCAAGTGTGTCCTTTTTTAATAGCATCTTATTATTGCTCTGTATGAGCACTTTAAAGGTGATTTTCTCATAAATAGCCACTCAATGGGACAATTTTTCTATTCATGCGCGAGTCGAATTTGTTATTTTTGCCAGACAGCGTGGTGACCTATGACTGGGTGTACTCGTATTTGAAAATGTATTCGTTTCGTTTTGAAAGAATTTTTCCAATTTCCTGCTGACTCCGGTAAGTCAGTGTGACATGAAAAATGGTCTATAAAGTCGGGCAAAATGCATGCTAAGGTTTTGTTATTTTAAGCGAATTCAATGGATGAATTTCCATTGATTCGAAAATTGCATAGAAGAATGAAAATTCAATACGGCACTTAAAAAGCAAGTAAATTGGTTTTTATATGAGACTTGAAACGCATTGAAAAGAAGTACGTATATTCGTTACGGAGGAGAGCAAATTTTATGGTCCAATGAAATACAGTTTTCCTTGAAAGTCAAAAAAGTGTCTCTTTACCAATTTATCACTCGTCAATACGAAGTTGGTTTGAAGTATCAACTTCATATAAGGAGATGTTATGAAAAAAAAGGAAATGTATCTTGGAATCGAAAGTCCATTTCAAGGGTTTATATGAGGCTTAAGAATAAGCAAACTGAAAACTTCTTGCTAAAAAAAATGTTAGTTCTACTTTGTTCCGAAATACAATATCAATTCCTGCTAAAGAGTAAACCACTAAACGAACAATAAATTTTTCAGAGTTAGATTATGGACGAAAAAGTCTTGCCTTTTTCTTATTTCTGAGGCCCAATGGTTTCATGACTGATAAGCATTACGATAAATCTCACAAAACCAACTATGTTGTAAAAGGTTTCCGCCAAAGAGAAAGGCGATAGCGTACCGCTACGGCACCGCGGTGATTTGGTCAAAGCTTTTAACTAATTCAATCGCTTTTGAATATGTATATGCTTGAGACAAGATGCGAGTATTTTGGCAGCATTGTATTTAAATAATGCATTTTACGGCAGACAACTTTTTCTTTGTCGAAAACCGATTACATAACAGTTATTTATTGTGAGATATATTTTGTTTGCAGTTTTAAGCAATATCTATGAATTTTGCCGTTAGTTTTGAACGAACGCATCAGACTATGTGCTCTTCCATTAGAACATTAATTATGTACGTACTCGTATATAAAATTCACCAAAACCAAAACCAGATCCTTTGATCCCTTTGACCCTACTCTTTCAAGCCCCTTTACAATCCTTCACTTTTTTATGCAAAAAACGACTTTCTATGTAATTTTGGCCCGTATTTCCAATTTTCCAAATTTTTTTTGTGGAACTTAAGAACCTTAAGCGAGAAACTCGATGCAATCTCACATTTTTCACTGTATCCTTTTTTTCTAAAGAACGCATCGGAGCAAATTAATGACAGCCTTTGCACACCATCAAGACAGACTCTATCCGTGGAAAAAGAGAGCAAATCCCGGGATGATCTCTACGAGGCTGGAGCTGTCTGGCGTTGTTTGTGTGTCTTCTAAAAATTGTTTTCACTTCGTAAGATGACGCGAGCGACAACCTATACAAAATTTTAACACCCACAGTCTGAACTACAGAGGTCCGAGAACCAATACTATGTTCCGTTATGTAAACATTGTCTAGGTCGCTTCTCACTCTAGAGTTGTTTAAATATTTTCAATTAGCTTTTGGCGGGCTAGGCGCTCTGGCGTTACTAGATCCTCTTCGTAAGATTGGTTTCCTTGGTAACCTAACCAGCCTTTTTTTTATGTCTGAGGCAAGGCTTTAGGGGATAACCCTTTAATCCATGCATAGCCTTGGCAGAGGGGAAATTAGGGTAAGGGATTGAGAGGGAGTTGCGTGGCTAGGAAGTGCCGATGCACATTTAGTTTGAACTTTTGCAGATCATAATTTACTGGAAATACTGAAGATGGTAAGTTATTCCACATTCTAATTGATCGAGTAACGAAGGAGTCGAAAAATTTAACGGTGCGGCTGTTCTTGATTTCTAGTGTATGCTAGTAAGCACGACTTGAAAGTCGGGTCGGTCGTGATGAGATTGCGATGTCTGGAATGAGATTGTGTATTTCATCGGAGCAACGGTGATTATAATACCGATAAAATAATGTTAGGCAACTAACGTTACGTCTGTGCTCAAGAGATTCAATTCGAGATGTAATAGATTGATCGCCAATGATTTTAAAAGCCTTGCGTTGAACTTTATCCAGCATAGACAATGCAGTACTGCCTGCACCAGCCCAAATATGAGAATTATATTCCAGTCTAGGTCTTATGTGGCTTTTATAAATTTGGGCTAGATCATTGGCAGAAAAATATTTTTTACACCTATTTAAGAACCCAAGGTATTTTAAGGCATTTTTCGCGATGTCGAATATATGATCGGTCCATTTAAGTTTGCATGAGATGCTAGTACCAAGGATGTTAAGAGAAGGAGAATTTGAAATATTAACGCCATCAACGTTTATAGACAGAGATGTAGAAGGAGTGTACAACTTATTGGATATCAAACAACATTGGGTTTTACTAGTATTAAAAACTACCCGGTTTGCTTCACCCCAAGTAATTATTGTAGATATGTCTCGGTTCAATGATGCAAACATAGAATGTCTTTGCGTTAATGTAGCGTCACCGCGAGAGTCAGCTGCAGATCTGAAAGAGTATGCAAAATCAAGAGTACTATCATCAGCAAAACTGTGGATCGGATTGGTAGTTAAGTTTAAAAGGTCGTTGATGAAAATCAGAAAAAGGGTCGGGGACAGGACAGTACCCTGTGGTACACCAGCCTTGGTCTCCTTCATAACCTTACCAACCTTGGCCATCTTGTGCCCCTTGGTCCCCACGGTAACTTTGGCCTCCTTCGTAGCCTTAGTAACCTGGGTCTCCTTGGTAACCTTTGCCTCCTTGGTAACCTTGGTGACCTTTGCTCCCTCGGTAACCTCCGTAGTCTTAGTACCTTTGGTTCTCTGGGTTGCCTTTTAACCTTAGTAACCATAGTACTACCTCAAATTTGACCCTAATAATAACGTTAACTGCGACTTAATAATAAATTTAACTCTATGCGTTACCCTAAACTGCATTTTGACTTTAACATTAGACATAACTGGGGCCTAAATCTTTACTCCATCTCTATTTCGAACCCTAACATTCACTCTAATCTTAAACCTAAATTTTATTGGAATCATTAGGCCTCATTGTGCACTGAATATGTGATTTAAATTACATCTATATTTCCGAATTTCCAAATTGGGCCTAATTCAACACCAAACGGTTAAGACATGATTCCCGTTACTGCATACCCAAGGCTGTCCTTCCATCAAGGTTCACCTTTCTCCCTTAGACTCATATTTACTACCTTTGGCTTTTTGAGCTTCACCGTCGTTACGCTACGCTCGTTAGTTACGTTACAAAAATGTATACCCAATCCCCAGAGAAATTACATATACATGTCAAATATCCTTTTATCCTTTATCAAAGGTCCCGAAAACCTGTCCAGTCCTGACCAAAAGACTTTACCAAGCATTGCTTTCACAGTGATAAAGTAGTCTCATGACCAGAAATCAGAGATAGCCATAGTTATCAAGATCAGTTTCAGTCACTGTATAACTAAGATTGCCCTTTTGACTCGACCCGCTACCATAGCAAGATAAAACCGGGTGGTACTTACAAGAATAAACCTACATGCCAAATTATGTTAAAATTTACTTGTTGGAATTTTTTTTTTAAAAAGCAATTTTCCAAATGCCTGTGCAACTCTAGATTGAACACAACAGAATACAGCGTTAGTCTAGTCAAAACCGCCTTTTGTGCCCCAGCGCCATAAGCTTTCACCAAACGAGCGCAGTGCGGCCTTAATTCTAAATGCGTTCATAAAAATTTCAGTCCATATGCGTTAACTAAATGTTTACTATTCGAATGATATTATATGTAAGTTTCAGTGTATGTCACTCATTTTTATTTAAAGTAAACCAAAACATGGAAAAATTGTTTTAAAGTTCATGTAAACTGCAGTTTACAATGGGAATGAAAGGGTTAAAAAGACTTAAGTGAGAAACTCTATGCAATTTAACATTTTTCGTTATATCTTTTTCTACAGCACAGATCGGAGCAAATGATAGCCTAAACACACCTTTAGGACAAACTCTATCCATGGGAAAGAGAGTGAATCTCGAGATACTCTCTACTAGGCTCTAGCCCTGCCAATGAACAACAAGAACAACATTTTCAATAAAATGCGATTTTCAAAATTTTATATCTCCCCTTTTTTTATCTTCTTGAAATATTCTACATTTCGTAAGATGGCAAGAGCGACACCCGCTACCAAATTTCAACACTCAGGCCCAACCAGGGTCCGAGCTACAGAGGTCCGAGAACCCATAGTTTTGGTCGCTTCCACTTTAGAATTGTTCAAATTTCTTCGTGTTTCTTTGGCAGACGGGACGCTAGCTAGGAATCTTGCATAGAGATTCTGAGAGAACGCCTGCATGCAGTTATGTCGTAGTTTCGTCAACATTAGACCCTGCGCGATCAACTTTTGGTATTATTTCACAGGGCCAGTTTCAGCTAATCAGCCATCAGCACGGGTAGCAGACTTGCGTCTACGCTTTTACCTCTGTAGCACCATGTGAACGGAAAAATTGCTCTACGTACTGATTGCGGATTCCAGCAATAGGCTCTCCAGGCTTATGTTTTCTCCCAAATCTGGTTCTAGTTGACTGCGGATAACTCCAAATGTAGAACACTCAACCAAGACATGTTTCGCATCCTCCGCCACTCCATTGCATCTCGGACATTCTGGCGAGTCGTCTAACTTAAACCGATGCAAACCCTCCGTGGCTCGTTAATAATTCGGTCATATAAATATTGGTATCCGCGTGTTTTCAGTTAACCCCATGGGCGTAGCCAGGATTTCGGTCAGGGGGGGGCAAGCCCAAATTTTTTTCAAAATCATGATTTTCTAAGGAGTTGAAATTTCCGGTCGCAGAAATATTGTTAGCAAATTTTAGAGTAGCCTGGCTTGTGGTTGGATGGGTGCACAGGGCCATGGATTCCAGACTCACCGTGAACGAATTCATTTTATGGTATTTTCCGAACTCACGACCTACGTGACGGACTATGATGTCGCTCAGATTGTAAACAAGTATGCATTTAAAAAAAATGGAATGTGTATGCTGGGACAAAGCCTCCGCATCGCACGAAACAGCCGTGGAGCCCTGCGCTGCCGACCAGTTTCCCATTAGTGCGGGTACACAGGTAAATACAATTACTACATTGTTAGGAATGCTGCTCTCCGATCCATTTATGGGGATAAATAACATTGCTGGGCGTGCTGTTGATCTCAAAACCTCAACAAAACAGGAGTTTAGATCTTAGAAATTGGATACTCACACATCTGCGGCCCGAGTTTACTGGTTGCATGTTATTTCTTTTTTTGCTAATTTTATAGTCAAATTTTTAAAATGGAGATGAGAATGGTTTTCTTCTGCATTCTGATTACATTCAACTGGCCTCCAATATTTGCCTTTTAGAGCGTAGTTTGTCTATTTTCAGTGCATTTTTTGCATCTCGGGCTGCATATTCCACTTGCAAAATCAGCTTGTTCCGTCTGTCACTTTCATCTTAGCAAAGTAGCATCGCCAGAATATTTATAAATCCTTTATTGATTGAAATATGGTTAACGGTTTTAATAAGATTTCCTCTAAATTTATCAAAGTATTAACGGTGGCTAAATTTTATTGCTGGTATGATTCAGATAGAAAATAAATTTTGATTTAATAACTTGAAAGACCCGTTCTGTGGCTCACTTGGTTGAGTCGCACTATACGAAGCTACTAATCTAGAGGTCCGGAGATCGAATCCCGGCGT
Source organism: Microchrysa polita (assembly GCA_949715475.1). Lineage (NCBI taxonomy): Eukaryota > Metazoa > Arthropoda > Insecta > Diptera > Stratiomyidae > Microchrysa > Microchrysa polita. The sequence goes on along the minus strand of OX454416.1, from coordinate 115,942,224 downwards.
GGTTCAAAATTTCCGTACATGTGAATGGAAATATATAGTGCTTACAACATTATATTCACTCCGAATTGATATGCAATGTAACGTTGACTCGAAATTGCCTATACACGGCTAATTAACGCACCATGGCCCCACAAGGGGCTATACGCTACTGAGAAGAAAAAGAAGAACTTGAAAGACACTGAAATATGAGACCCGTTCTTCACAAGGTCCTTAACCATGGAAGGTCATGCTTATTTTTAATACGGAAAGGTCATGCTTATTTTTAGTACGGAAAGGTCATGCTTCGTCGATTCGACGACGCTCAACTTTTGACACCTCATACAAATCATTTTGAAAAAATAGGTCCCACATTTCAAAAATAAACATATTTGTTACGAGCTAGTTGTATGGACGCAGACTTATCGGTGAATAGACAACCAGCCATAAGAAATACAAAGTTCATCTTTCGTCGTTTCGACGACACCAATTTCCAAAAAATCCAACTTACCCTGCTTACCTCGTCTGTGCCGGAATGTACCCGGCAAGTACATCGGCACGGTAAATGCTGTACGAAAACTTAGCTCCAAATATGGAGAATTGTCACGAAAAATGGGATAAATTTGATGATGCGTATAGTCGATTTGTCACCCTTTCAGATGAAAATAAGTTGAATTCCACTAACTTCCCGAAGGGACCTAACGGTTGAAATTGTGTACTCCAGCTCAAAACCCATGAACCCACAGAAGCACACTCCAAGTGAAATGTGTGTGCTGGTACGCAGCCTCCGTCAGTTACGAGAGGCCACTCGCTGTCATCTATTTGTATGTGCCTCCTGACTGCAAACTGTCCCGATCAGGGACGTAGCCAGGATTTTGTTTCGGGAGGGGTCCAAATATTGCCCCCCGTACTATTTTTTTGTTTTCTATAAATTTGATGAAAACGATTTCAACCTTTAAATTGAAATTATGGTCTGTGTTATTATGTTAATTTTAACAGGGTAGTAAACTAAGAACTACTACAAGATTCCATGTGTCCCGAAAGAAATTAAGGGGAAGTCCTTTTCGAAATGAACAGTGTGATTTTGTAAAATATGTGTTACTGGAGATCTTTTGCTAGAACGGTTCAGTATTTAATAGCAAAGATTCTAAATTAAAAAGAAGGGAAAGGCTTTTTCGGGGTTTGTTAGGAGCACCGAAAGGAAGATTTAAATTTATGGTTATTTCACTAGGGTCCATTGTTAGAAAAAGTATATATTAGAGCTCCAACCAGTGGCACAACTTGGATCTTATCCTGGAAATGGCTAAGGCCACCCATGCTACTGGACATTTGAAGCTGCTGTCGCAAGTTGATGATGGTGCTATTTTCCAGTAATGATGATATTTCCGTTGCATTCACAAAAATTGTCGATGCAAATTTTTGCGTATTTCAGCGTCGTAAAAACACGAGTCGAGAATCACTCTTTTCAGCATTGTGGTTGACGAGGGAGGGTTTAAATGTATGTCACAACGGTCTACAAGTTAGATCAAGGCGCGCAGCCGGGTTTTAGAAAAAAGGCATGGAAAATACAAAAAAAGGAATTTATGCACAAACAACAACAATCTGGGCTGATGTTGAGCTAATATCTTCACAGGTAAACAAAAAACATTGGGATCACTGGCAGGCAGAACTCAAATTTGTGTGGTTCTTATTTTCATATTTTCCTTTCACAATTTCTCGGTCTACCCCTCCCGTTGTTGCGCCACCGTTTCCAACTAATAATAGGGCAAGTTATTGATTGTGGCTGCATGTTTCACAATGTTGGTCATCAGCATGATTTAAATGGCGAGTTTCCCTGACACCAATAAAGTTATAAAGTTGTATTTGGAATATTTCGGAATGTGGCGAGGCTACAACGGATGTTTTTCTATCTGCGGTTGTTTTTTTATCAAGGAATCGTGGGAAGAATTCTGCCAGAATTCGTGGCATTTGGGCTGTAATGGGGAGCACAGAGAGTAAAAGCAGGACATATCCACCTAAAGAGAGATGTCTGGCCACCCTATCCCATGCACATTTTCAAATGAATAATATATTAATTTAGCCATAGGTGTAAGCTCTACTATGTTGCATTCTGGATTTGCTAGCAATGCTCAGGCTAAACTATTGTTCATCGCGTTCTAAAATTATTTCTTAGCAACATTTAGGACCTCAGCAGCGGAGAGTTCAAAACACCAAACTCTTAGGCAAATTAGGATAAATAATAACGAGAATTCTGTACCGAATGCGAATAGTAATTTTCTACACATAATTAGTAGTGTTCACTGTTCAGCCGCATCACTACTAGCGGCACTTTCAACTAAGCTAACAATTTGAAAATATTGATTAAACTCTGAAATCGACTGCTATTTAGTTGAATGAGTAATGATGTCTAAATAAATAGCGGAGCTAAGAAGACGTCAATCTTTTTTAAAATTATGTTATCAAAACGCTGACTTCGATTATTTCTGCAAACATTTCGGGAGGGGTCCGGACCCCATGGACCCCTCCCCTGGCTACGTGCGTGGTCCCGATCATGGCTTCTCCGGCAGTACTTGGAGTGGTAAAAAAGGCATCTGCAGAAAATTTTTAAAAATGTTTTATAGTGCAGCGATTTTTTTTACTACATCAATAAGGATTTTTTACCATCTTCATCGACCAGGGGGGGGGGCGACCGCCCCTCCCTGCCCCCCCCTGGCTACGCCCATGGTTAACCCATATGGCTATGTCTGGAATACGGGTATGTTTCCATCGGCAATTAGAGGCCTTATCCCATCGGACCACCTTCTCATAATGTCTCTTCGCCCTGGGGGCATAACCGGTGTTACGCGACCGCTGTACAACCTGCTGCTGGATCTCATTCACCAGTATCTGCAAAGACATAATTCCTTGTGTTGTGGTTCGGTACGCACAGTATACACTCTCAAAGCATCATCTACATCTACCATTCACCGCATTTGAGGCGAACCGTAGTACACTAGCCCAAACTGGTGAGACATACATTATAATTAAAGTTACCGCCATTGACAATAGCAACCACCTACTTGTTCTGGAACATAGGTTTGGTATCATTCTTATTAGAGCCGTCGCCACCTTATCACCTATATACTTCAAGTGTCCTCCAAAGGATATTGGCGAGTCAATCATAACCCCCAAATACCTAACAGCTTGCTTAGAGGTTATGACACACTCTCCGACTGTGATTTTGAGAGAACACTTTTTTTCTACGCTTCCTAATTAAGACCATTTCCGTCTTATGCTCGGCGAGCTACAGTTCACCAGTTTCCAGCCACATACTAATGGTTGTTATCGCTTCGCTTGCGACAGCGAAAACTGCTATATCATCAGCAAAACTAACCACCGTCACTTCCCTCGGCATAGTGAGCTTCAGGATAGTATCATACATTATATTCCACAAAAGTGGACCGAGAACAGATCCCTGCGGCACCCCTGCAGTCACCATGAAGTGATAGGGAGCTCTTAATTATCGTGGTCACGTATTCGGGCACATTCATCTTTTCTAGAACGGCATATATGCACCCCCAGTTTGTGGAATTAAATGCGTTTTTGACATCTAGCGTCACTACAGCACAGCACAGTAATAAGCCTGTAACTAATGTGGATGATGCCCGTTTTTCCACACCTCACCTCAGACAACAACATATTCGATAAAAGATCTTCCCAGCAGTGTAAAGCGTAGACAGATATAGGAGAGTAAGAATTAGGCTTACCAGCTATTGCCTATTCCATATTTGTGGGAGAGTTAGTTCCTTTAAACAAGTTCTAAAGACGCTGATAGAAGCGCGCGCCGGGTTTTAAGGCGATCTCTTCAGTCATTGCCGTCTAGATGGACAGGCCGAACTGCAGAAACCATACGTCAATGGTCACGAACCTAAGTACCTGCTGTTGTTGTTCCTAATGCTATTCTTGTAATACGTGGTAGCTAAGGTTCGAGGCCTTTGACAGGTTCAATTTAATCAGCTGATAATCCGACTAGTATGGCGTTTCTTCAGTCCATCAGTAGTTATTGCGTCTTTTATTGGCCGAACTCTTTTTGGTCATGGAGGCACTAAATGCTAGTGCGAATTTTTCATTTGTTCGTTTCTGTATTTCGACCCTATTCTGAAACGAAATGTTAGTGAAAAACTTCAGTTTCATGCTCAGCACCAAAAAAAAAACATAAGAAAAAAAAGCTTCACCAAATTTAGCAATTTAACGTACTGGCTTTTTGACCTGATTATTGAACTATTGTGCAATATTAGTATTACAATAATTTACGGTCAGACGCACGTTAGCAAAATATAAAAAAAGGCATATTGTGAAAATTGATTTTTGAGCTATAATTAATTTATTGATACCACATAGCCTCAGTATTTTGCTAAGAACAACTAACAATTTCCAAACCTTTTACGAAAAATAAAATATAGATAGCGCCATTTGCGAGGTTTGTGTCTCGACTGAAAGAATGGCCTGAAAATCCAATTATAAAAATCGCTCAAGGTAATCCAATTAGAACACATTATACTTGAGGCATTTTGTTCAGGAGCCGATGTTGTAGAAGTTATCAACCATTTTTTCATACGTACATACATTTTCCCTTTGTCACGAATATAATCCACTAGATGGCGCAGTCGTGCTCGAAAGCGCCATCTAGGAAAATACTCTAAGACCGCCGTACAAAATCACTTTCCAATAAGATACCAATTGCAAAATCCAGGACAGCAACCACCAACACATCGGCATTTTCTTATCAAAAGGAATTCTTTTTTAGAAAATTTTATTTGAACAAGCCCAACTATTTATTTTCAATGCTAGAGAACCAACAAAACCAAAAGGGAAATCCAAAGAAGTAAAAAATTAATAGAAAAATATTTTTTTTTGTAAATACATATATTTTCTCGTTATGGTTTAAAAAAAAAATACAATATAATCAATAAAAATGGAAGACATGATTATAAAAAATTTCTTTTTGCCTAACAACATCACAAAGTCCCATCGTAATCCTAAATATCACGCGTCGAAGTAAAGCTCTTCGTTGCTCAGCATTGAGCCATGCTCAATTCCTGAATTTCGTTAAAGCCTTTTCAGAGATCGGAAGAAATACCGCCGGGTCGTAACCACGACCAGCCAATTTGCGCCGCCTGGAATGCACCACCAAATCCACAAATTCCAATTGCGTTTGCCATGAGTTGTGATCGACTTTTTCAATTGCTTCCGTGCGATGAAGTCCAAAAGAAAGTTCCAACTTCGGTGCGGGCATAGTGAACAGGAATGCATCGTTCGCGTCTAACCGGTAGATTGTTGAGCAACTCCTGTTCCAATTGTTCGTTGGCGGCATTTTGATCCATCTCTTCCGACAATTCGATGCTACGAATCTCCTCCAGTGATGTGTTGTAGTCGTTATCCAGAATTTCGGCCAATGTTTTACGTGTACAACGCTTCTTCTTGACGATCTTCAGCAGGGGTTTGAGTACGTTGCGAATTTTCCGGATTGGTGAAAATTTGCCGCTTTTAGTCAACACAACAGTTGAGCTATCGAAAGTGTAGTCACGACCGAAGAATGCCATTTTTACTTGGTATGTGTTCGTTTGTAGATAAGAAAGGACACGAATTATTTTCAAATTCTTAGTTGTGCTCGCAAGGAACGTGTTGCTTCAACTGATGACCTCTGCACGTGTTGGCATCCTTAAATACCTCAGCATCCCGAAGGATCTTCCCACTCCGTCTCGCACGCTGACCAATAGGATGCCTGAAAACAGGCAGGTGTTTTTCGTCAATACACATGATTTACTGTAATTTTGGATTCATTCAAGTGTAATGAATGCGAACGGGACAGGCTCAAAGAAATATAGTTTCGGATTTCGATATTGTTTACGTGGGTGATTGGTCCGACCCAAGAGTCCCTTGGGATATTTTTCGTTATTGCACTAACAATAATACGCGGTCCCGCAATTGGTTACGGACCCAATGCAGGAAGGATTATGTACGTGTTGTGTATGAAATGCAAAGGAATTTCACGTAAGTATGATAATGGAAATTCAAGGTAGGCGCAGGTAGGATTATTAGGATTCAATGGGAGCGCACAAGTTAGGGTCATATCTGATTTTATGGGGTAACCAATACGTTGTATTGTCAAGGAAGGAAATTCCACGTACCTGTACGGAACCCCACGCGGTTCAATTGTGTAGGTTGACGGAATTTTGATGAACGTGTTGTCGTCTCATGGGGATTGGGATAGGATTTGAATTTTAGGTACATGCAAAGCATGTTAAATTGAAAATTATACAAGTGTCAATAGTGTACTTGGAATTAGGAAGGAAATATTTTTATTAAGCCTTTGAGTTAGCTATGGGATGAATGGGGTGTAGAACAATGGAATGGTATTTCTCGAATTTGGGAATTATTTTTATGTTTTTCAATATTCATGGCAAGCATTTGCAATAAATAATTCTTCAATGCTGTCACCTTTGGCGGAACGATCCATTTAAATTTCATTTCAATGACAAGGCATCATAAAATAAGTAATTATTTGAATTTTTAAAAGTTTCGCAGTCACTTTCTAAGGAAGTGCTAACTTCGATATGGTCGATATTGTGTTGATTTCGTAAAGAGGTAGAGTTAGAAACTTGAACGGAAAATAACCCAACTTATTTTCCGTACAGGTTACTTGAAGGTTTTTAATAGATTCGTATTAAAAGAAAGTAGTGTTAACACGCTAAATTTCATTCACGGCGTTCTAATCTTTTTAAATTAATTATCCGATCCGTTCCGATTTCGCGCTGAAATATTTTGTTTATATCTAAGTCAAAAATATTGTATAGGGTTTTGGTAAACCCTAGGACTATCTCGGCATTCCTAAGTAGCTCTTCAACGTCGTAGGGAAATGAATCAAAGGATTAAATTTATTTTTGGTAAAAAAAAACACAATAAAAATTAAATCTTGCTTGTGAAGGCACCATGGACGTAGTCTGGTTGGTGTAGTCATTAGAGCTCTCACTTTCGGTGCACATGGTCGCGTTCGAGATAGATAGATAAAGGGCATCAATCTGAAAATTTGCAGACTGTACCAATTGAAAAGATTATGAGGCCAAGGGGTTGCCATAGAAGCCCGCCACAAAATTAGCTTAAAATGCTAATGTAAGAATTGAATTAATTAGAAGACATTTCATAGGTTGGGCCACGCCCCAAATAATCCTCGGTCTCGTTTTTTATTTGAGAGATAGCCAAAAATCCGCCCTAAAATTAGGCATCCAAGGCGACCGCCCGGTTTGATGGCACTGACAAGGAATCGGTGGGATTCTTTTATTAAAAAAGGACATTTTCTGCAGGAAAACGCTAATAGGGCAAGATGGATGTCATTCCAAAGAGGACACTTAGGAAAATGAAAAACTTTTGAAGGATTTTCGTCCTTTTTAATCATGAAAATAATGTCAAATCATGGTTAGAATGAACAAAAAGGTGAACACTGAACACCATTTACAACCTTTGATTGATACACTATGGTCCTATTAAAAAATATGGACGTATACTGGGAACCTGTCCGTTATGTTGATCATCAACAATGCCGTTATGAAGATCTATATAAAAACTTATTTCAAAAGGAAATGTGCCACTGGTTGAGTTATTTATTACTTCATGTTCAAACTTAACAATTTCGGATTAAATAATCCTTTGCGATATTTCCTTTGATAACTGGGCTTAGAAAGCTAATTTTATTAGAATTGTTGATTTATCATTTATAATTGTTTTCCTAGGAATGCCTAGGACAATATCTATATTTTCCCATTAAGTATGATTCTGCGAAACGGGCTTTAAGTCCCGATCCCGACGAGCACTTGTGAAGGTTTTTTTTTTTAAATCCAAATCCATTACAGTTTCTCAAAGATGTCTTGTGGTCCACAAGAATCAGTCACGTCGTAAAAAATGCATGCTTCAAAATTGTTCTATGCTACTAGATCACTCAGCACTATTGAGGTTTTTGAATGACAATCCTGCAAAAAAAAAATTAATCAAGAGTTGTTTCCGTTTCGTAACTATCTTCTGGAGCCGTTTTCGAAATCTGGCCTAAAATTTTTGCAGTAGACCTAATTCGTTACATTAGCATTATATTCCTTGTTTGGCTTCAGTCGAATGGAGAGATGCAGTGAGCAGCACGTACGACGAAACAAATGGATATGGTTCCCTTATTCATCCATATTGGCTGAATAAAGATGATCCACTGCGAAAGTGAAAAGGTACCGAAATCTTCAAAAGTTTAGTGACCAAAAAATGCCACCATTTATTGTCATACAAATTTATACAGCGGTGTCATATAAAATCCTTATTTGTGCTTAGTTTCTGTGGTTATAGTAAAATCCAAATTTAAGTTGTATCCTGAAGCTTTTTCATGTTTGAAATATTTCTGTAGCAGATTGAAACTGCTCTTAATTTTAAGTTAATTATATCCTTGATCTGGCAACGCTGCTGTATTAATCGAAAGTAGTAAAACTCAATGAAACAGCTCGTGTACGTGATTCACTGAATTTGATAGTAATGGCGATATAACGCGTGTAACTTAGAAGATTTATAGGTTCAATGATAAATTTGCTGAAACTCTACTCTATCTAAAGAGATTACGATACTTCGATTTAAATTTTACTTTAATTCATTTCTGTTGTGAGGTTTTTAATGGTTTATTTGAATCTTCAGAGAAATAAAATACCATTCATTCTCAATATTGTATTTCAGTTGCTGTGCAGAAATTCCTCTGATTTCTGAAAACATCACGTCCTACTAAATTTGTTACGTTTAATTCCATTCATTCATTTGCGTATCTATGCCAAACGGATTTTCTTACATTATATTCAAATAAACATGTCCCTAACAAATCTGTTTACATGCTCAATATCCTTATTAACTGCCAACATATTCAGACCATAGAAAAAGGATCCTCGTTATTCTTCAATTCCCTTACACGAAAACGAAGAATTCAAAAAGTAACAAGCAAATCCTATGCAAAATCGGACCTGAACATGTCCGAACACGTCTATTCCTGATCCTTTGGATTTCTTCCGTAAAAATGACTAAATCAATTGTCCTATACTTATACATCCTTTCCGTCGTCTTTCCCATGGAAAATCTTTTCAAACCAATGAAATAAGGTTTCTTTTAAGATTCACCTACACACAATCTTTAAGGAAACAGAGATTACACAATAGAATGTCTATTCAAGTCAAGTTTATTTATTTTCTCTCGGCTTTTTAGCGCAATTGGAACTCGTAGGTGTATGATAGGATACAATAGACTAGCCTTACAGAAAAGTAGGACACAAAAAAGGAATTTGTTGAATAGAACCGAAGAAGCCGAAAAAGTTAAGAATGGTTTCTCCCGGAACGTGAGAAAAATATTTTCTCAAGGATTAGGCGGTGTGTGTATTGGGGGTTGAATGATTATGGAATGAAAACGTATTAGGTTTGCAACCGATTTAAAAAAAAAACTGGTGAAACGATTATTTTGCAATAAAAATAGCAAACTTGAACCATTTCTCTTTTTTCTTGTATTTGCACGCACGTTCAATTAAAACCGTAAAAGAATCGTCTTGATTGCAAGTGCCGATAAGAAAGTGACTAAGAAGCGATTCTTTTCTTCGCTTGCCAATCATGTCTTAAAAAATAATTGAAATTTATGACTCATTTGTGCACGTGTCCTCGAAATCGTTAAACTGCCAAGGAACCTTTTAGTCGGACTCTATTCTTTCCGGTTGCTGGTGCCAATCTCCCGTAGAACTGTCTACGTTCACCTGAATAGATTTCGTCGAGAACGCAGCACGTAGTCCTCGTCCTCGCCAACTTGTCGTAACGTGTCTAGACAGTCAAGGAAACGGTGAAATCGCTTCGTCTCCAGGACTATTTTTTTACGGATGGCGTAAACAGGTAACGAACAAAATTATCGGCGAATTATATAGGTGCGCTGAAAGGATTATCTTCACGCAGTCAGGATGTATTATGCTGGTCCTCGGAGATTGTATGCACCGCTAAGTGCACTCCGCACGTACATTTCCCAATCAGACTTGCGATGCATTATTTTGATTAGGATCTTAGGATAGTAGTCTACCGTTGATTGGATGTAATGCGGGCTACTAATTGAACTTATTTGTATGTTTTGGAAATTCGGAAGGAAAACGACGAAAAATTACTGCCGTGCCCTGATGATAAGGTTTGGGTCAGAATGACGAGACAGTATTTCGTCGTCTATGTGGATTCATGAATGAATGAGATCAGATCCTTTATCTTTGTCTGTCAACATCCAATGGATCTTTACTTTTTTCTAGCATGTTTTCAGGAGATTAGAAAGATTAAACTGATTTAAGATGCAATGTTTGTGGCTTGTGGCACTGTCGAGACATTGTAAAGATGTGTCGCGACAAATCTCAAACTAAAATTATGTGGCACGTGTAAATAGCAAATGCAGATAAAATAGTGGCCAAGATAAGATTATTTGCTAAGCTAGTTCCTTGGGAAAGAATAGGTACTGTTTTCAAACAAGAAGGTTTTGCTATAAAAAATAAGGAAACAGTATCAGTATCCACTAACGCGACATCGTCTAATGTCGTCGGCTCCATGCCAGACTCTACCTTCAATTTACCGGTTTCGAGATAATGCGATCTTTGAATGTTAAAATGTATTTCACTGAGAAAGATATTTAGCCGGAATGTCCTAAAAAGGACAGACGTTTGCAGCGTTTGCGGTAAAGCCGGTCGATAGCTTAGAGCGCTGAAATTCTGGGGCGGCGTGGCACGCTGATTTCGAAATTCACAGAGAGAGCTACAAAGTTGAACCAAGTGCTAAGAAAATAAAAGCACGAATAAGTGAGAGGAGTTTTCAGAAATTTCTACTGATGACGGAAAACTTTCCAACTCTATAAAATCCAATAAAGGAATGTAAAAATTACATCGACCCATACAGAAAGTATAGTTTGCTGACTTTGAATTCAGACCCAGAAATAATAAAAGCGGAACCTAATTTTAAAAAGCATTTCAATCACATAGCGAATATACGGGTGGGAAGAAACTGTATATGTTGGATATTGTCCCATAGCATAAACTGTCCCCAAACATCCTTAACCCTTCACCGAGCACGGGGGGTCTTTTAATAATATAATAATAATAATAATTCGATTTATTGCAAAAAACTGGAATTTTTACAAACATGTTACATTTCATATATGTTTTTGTTTTTGCAACTCACATAAGTCAGAAGGACTTGTGTGTGAGCGCTGAAAAATGACAGTAATCGTGAATTCAATAATAATATAAAAATTTAAGTAATAAAAAAATAAATAAATAGAATTTTTTATGTTAAGACTTACGTTAAAATGTTTGTTACTTCTTTATAAATGTTTGGATTATCTAAGACATATTTCCTTAATTGAGATTTAAAATTCATTTGAGTTAGTTGCGTTTTAATACTGGTGGGTAATAAATTAAAACTTTTCGGACCTAGAGAACAAGCATGAGTTTGCAATACAAATAGCCTACATTTATGTAATTGCAAATTATTACGTTCTTGATAACGTGTCGAATGTCTTGACGCCAGTCTAGGAAATTTTTCATAATTTATGAACATATACTTGTATAGAGCATACATAAAGAGTTGTCGAATGTTCATTACGTTAAAGTCTTTGAAAGCCTGTCTGGTGGAAGAGAATTTTGGTTTATGTAGGCATATTTTAATCAACATGGATTGTAAATTACATAAAGGGGAAAGTAATACAGTGTAAGTCGACCCCCAGGCAATAATTCCGTACTGCGCCACACTTTGAAATATTGAATAGTAAACTTGCCTAAGAGTTTTAAGATTGACAACATCTCGTAAACTATATAAAACATATGTGGTCTTCCTTAATTTTTTGGTTATATAATCGATATGTACATCCCATTTTAATAAGTTATCAACTACAATACCCAAATACGTTACGTTAGTTGCAGATTCAATTCCTACATTATTTATATAAATATTATGATTGGGACCCCAGAGGGTATTTTTTAAATATTACTTTTCAATGGTTCAGCCCATCCAGGTGAACTTGTAGGACATCTAATCCAACAAAATTCTGCTCTGAAATATGATTGAAAATAATCCCAATTCTTTTAAGAAAAAAAGTTTTGATAGGCAAAAGTACAAATTTGCAGGAACGGGCACGTGGGGTCTTTAAAGACCCCATGAGTACCAAGGCCAATTGTCCTGAATATCCCGGAAAGGAAACTCGGAACCAGACCCTATGTTGAGACCTTTTTATCTCCACTGTCTCGATATCTTTACTATTCTTCCCCGGTCGTTTTATTGCGTCTTTTCACACTGAGCTGTAGGCAGAGGTAAGCCTCATATAATTCTTAGCTGCAATGAAAGTAAAGGAGGAGATTATACTATGGATCAACTGGTCAGAAATTATCCTGGCTTAAGAAATTCACGAAAACAGCTACTAGCTTTGTTCTTCAGTTGCTGCGATAGCTTCTTTTTCTGATATAGGACGGAAAACACTCCTTGACTGTAGCAAATCTGAAAAAATTATATCATAATTTTGCCTCCCGTAATTCTTACCACAGCTTATTCTATGTCAAATGAAGTCGCAGGGGCATCTAGAAAAAGTTGAAAACAAGTTTACAGGCATTGGCTATTTCATATTTTTGAAATTTGTTCTAAAAGTTAGCTTCACTACTCTAGAAACAAAGTAGTTTTCCTTGAGTCCCAGGCAGAGGGACAAAACAGTAAAAACGTTGATCGCCATAGGCGCTTCAAATGTGTACAGCTTACGATATGTACAGCACATTCTGTAAATAATTGTCTCAAACATGTTGAAAACATAACACAGTACTTAAAAATTTGTTTTTTTTTTTTTACAATTTGATACATGTTCAAGGATAAGTTCATTAAACTTTGGGGTCCGAAAAGACCCCACGTGCCCGTTCGCGTTGACCGCGGCATGTGCCTGGCGAAGGGTTAAACAACCTGATGGTCGTAGGCGTTTAATACAAACGGTAAGTATTTACTACTGCGGAGCTTTTGATGAAATCTTCAAGAAACTGAACTCAGTCTCCGCTTAGAACAACCTATTTGTAGAAATTGCAGTACATAATACATTATATACTTTTTCGATTTTGTATCTTGTGGTAACTCACAAATGTCTGCGGACCACTTAGCCTAACAATATGTCGCTATGGACCAGGGAGTTTTTAAGCACGGTAACTTACCATAACGTTTGGTAAAAAGTCGGGGCATTCTAGAATTCCAGGTAAGCTAACGCCTGCATTGTAAATACGTAACAGAAAACATTACCGAGCGAAAACATCAAAAAGGGCATGCGGCACTTACGAGGATCGCCGCACTGAAGGCCTGGAATATGTTGGTTTAACGGGCTTTCGGGGCAATCCGAATAGGTACAACGTGTCTGCCCGTGTCTGTTCATATGTTTAGGTGTCATCAAGCCGAAATGGTTAGCAGAGCAAGTAGCTCAGCCCAGGAATGGATTTCCCATACAGGCATCATGGGGAAATGCCCGTTGGGGCAAACTTTGAGGGGCGACATATTTCTGAAACTTTTGCAGTTTTTTACAATTCTACAATTTATCGATTGATCCTTGATTCCTAAATTGATCAATAAGGCTAACATCTAAGACCAGTATAAAATATGGTCGCCGAACTTTTAATTTTTCCTCCGGGTAGAAGTTGTTTCAACACCTTCAAAGCTAAAAATGCCGCTCCTAAAATGACTGCCTTAGGTTTCCAACGACTCAGCCTGCTAATTTAAAATTTCTGTGCAGTGAGTTCGTCAACAGAATAGTGGTTATCCTTTACCGATCTCGGTAAGAATTTGTGTGAGGCGGGAGACTGTTTGATTTAGACTGTATGTAGTATGGTACTTGCGTAAAACAATCAACTACCTCAGCACTAACAGGGATACCTTGGAGACATAGACTCGCTTAAATTCTTTTGCAGAATTGTTCGTGTCAAAAGGAAACCGACCCATTTTCCTATAGAATCGTAGGAAGAGATGGCATACTTAGAAGTGGTGCAAAAACGTCCTGCGTAACGAGAAACACGCAGCCCTTGACCTTTTATCAAAAAAAAAACAGTAGTGGTAATTTGAACAGCCCCAGCCCCTATATTATACCTGACAATTTCACTCGATTTGTAGAAACCGGGAAATAATGTCGGCCCGACACTGATCGGAGTTCGCCGAACCGCGCGGTAGAAAATATCACATAATTCAATGAATATTATCTGTTCGTTGCATTTCCCACCGCCTCTGTTCTTCCAAGCTGTATGTTGTCCACAACTTTAATCTTTTGTACGCAGGGCGGTTCGGTCAACCTCTATCAATGTCACGCCGGCATTAGACTCGGTGTTGCCAGATATGCTACGTGGCTTCCCTCCTAAAATGATGGTCTTCCCCAAAATCGGAAAAATGACAGAAAATTACCTCAAAGGCTCTACGCCGGGGACCAAATTGTGATGTGTGGACGAGGCTACGAAGCCTAATGAGCCAGTAAGATGGCTTGTATGTAGGCAGAGCGATGACAGGAGCTCACTGTAGCATTAAGTTGGGCTAATGGTAGTGGTAATTTATCGTCCGTAAACTACTACCATTCAAAAAGAAAAAAAAATCAAGTTGATAGTTGAAGCGACTGTCACAGACACAAATTTTGACGGTATTTGCTGATTTGTGTTAGGAAACAAAACCCCAAAATTTCCTCTAAGGTTCATTATGTTTCTCCTAAAATTCCCGCTTTTTTATCCCAATAAAATTGCCCCTAGTGTGAAAGAGCCTAAATTTAGAGGATTTTCTCCTAGTCTGGTATTACGAACAGTTATCATCGGAAATCTTTCCAAAAGCCACGGAAAATGCGACAAAACGGGCACAAATGTGTATCAATCAACACTGACCACAGCCACTTTATGCAAATCATCTTTCCCACCTAACAGCAAAAATTCTGAATATCCCAATAAACATTTCCTTCACCCAAAATATTTTTTTTTTATTTAATGAAACAGTTATTTAAAAATAAAGTTGAATGATTAATTTTGTGCCACCCTCTGTGTTTACACTGAGAAAAATTTAAAAACCGCACATTCGATTTAAACGAAATGTGCGCCCAAAAAAGATCATTTCAATTTAACAACTGAATAAAAAGAATTTCGTTAAAAATAAAAGAGCAGCTCTATTTCAAACGGATACCATTAAAACCAAACGACTTATAATCAAACTAAAAAAATGGAGTTGGCCATGCTCAAATCGATACGATTAATACATTTCGCTACGTCTGCATACACTTTCTTTTGAAACAATTCTTTTTGTCTCTCATTTTCATAGAGAAGGCATTTCTTTGTAATGATTTGAGTTGATTGCAACGCAGTTCGAGATGTTCCATTTTTGCATTATGTTCGGAGGTTCAGACGGTTGAGTCGTAACTCTATGATTTTTGCATTATACAATCGAGATCGAATTGCGGCGTGGTTAAATTTCGGTACATGTCTAAATTTTCATGTATTTGAATGGATCCACATATCAAAAATTAACCAATATGCGTTTAAATTAACTATACCAATCACCACCCTCGCATTAAAAGACTTGCGTTCGAATTAGATTTCTTTTGGCGGAAAACGAAACGCACAATACGTTTGAATCGAATGTATTCTTTTTTAATATTAGCGTATTTTTTCTCAGTGTACTACATTATTCGTGACAAACTTGATCACGTCCGCAAGCCACCTTAAAAAAAAAAAGAGTTTCGGGGTCTCAATTATCAGCCTTATTTCTGTCAAATTCTGAAAAAAATTAATGACACCGATTTAGTTGACAAGTTAACTGAATTGCATTTGTCACCTATCCCTTCATCAGATTTAATGAATCTTGTTTCAAATTCTTTTAGACAAAAATAAAAATTTAATCCCAACCCCTATGTTCGAACAAAAAAAAACATTAACGTATTTTCCAATTTTCCTGTCAATTCTCAATTCCTCGACATTCATTGTTATCCAATAAAACCAAACGAATGGGTGTACATCAATTTGACACTAAACGCATTTGATTACTCTCCACTGTCTCACGAAAATTCCACTATTAGACATTCCCATCGAAAAATTTCATGGTCAAACAAGACTGTTAATAACCTCATTATTCCAGGATAATTTAATCCTTTTTCATGTTAATTGGATCGAAATGGAACAACCCTAAAATACCAAATAGACAAGTACAGAAAAAAATCCAATAAAAATCCTTTTCAGTCACAATTCATTTTAAAATTCGATTCGTTTCTCACGATAATATACTTACTACACGCCTGCATGATTGAACCCAACGAAAAGGATCAATCGAAGAAAATATTATTATGTAAGACCTCAAATGTTACAAGTTGAATAACAATTTTTCCCTTTTCAATCGTCCACACCCAATTGATCGTGACTCTGACAATCAAGTCTGTGACGACTACAGTACCCACAACTACGCACTCTTTATGTCGTCGTTTTATAATCATCACCCTCTAATTCACCGTGCACTTTGTTCATGTTTTATGTCAGCTCATATTAATGACGAAGACCCTAATGTTATGAGAGGGTGTCGAATAAATCCAATTCGAATAGAAGACGAACTGTGACCATGCCACAAAAACCAATTTTGATAGGAAAATCGTCTATGTTTGGGATTTTATTAACGCGTCTTCGTCTTCGACAAAAGAATATAAAATCATCGTCAAGAGGGTTTTTTTTCGGGTCGTTTCAATCTCGCGACGACGAGATCCTTTTTGTGCTCTTGTGGCGCGTCCATGCGATCATTTGAAGATGTGGTGGCGCGGTTTTAAGCCTCCAGGATCGTCCATAGAGTGTGGCGGGTAAATTCTCATTTTCGTGATGGGTCATATATCGAGGCTTGTGTGCACACGTGCACTTTTTAACCGAAGAAGAGAGGATCAAAAAATCAGTATTGAGGTCTTAAGTGTGTCAAACACAACCGAAACTATGTATTACCCCCTACGATGAGTTGGTTGATTTGGTTTTTCTTTTGAATCATTTTTTATACGTAGGAATTGTATATCATCTTATTAAGAACGGGCTCTTGTCGTGGAAAGGTCTAATTTGAACTAAGGACTATGTGGTAATGGGAGCGTTAAAGGGACACATACACATATGGATTATTTAGCCAACCATTTTCGCTAACAGTATTGTACAGTTTTGATTTTTGTTAGTTCAAGAATGACTGCTTAACATTTTTAATAATATTCCAATTCCGAAGTTACTCGCTTGAATCTTTCGTTTTATATGATTGAAAATTCTTATTGTACAAAAAGCGGTGAAGTTGATCGTTAAATGTGTGAATACCGAGCATGTGTAGGGCCCCTTAGATTTTTTCCATTATATTATTACATTAATAAGAAATGCCTGTAATGAAATTGATGGAGGGATTTTAAGGTTTTTTTTTTCTTCAGATAATTTTTATTTATGGCTGCTCGGTCGGTAGTTTGCTTCTTTCAAACATATAGGGGCTATTTGTTTACCATGAAATATTGATAAATTTCCAATTCAAGGAGCTGAAAATAAATTGAAGTTTCGATTGCTATCGAATAAGGATAATGTAAAATAGCATTTCTTGGATAGGATTTTAAAAAAAAACACAAAATTGCGAAGTTTTAAGGAGATTCTTGGATTTGGTTTACACATAGGGGATATTGAGGTTGCCAGTTTTTAAGTTTATATTTTTTTAACGCTGGGTTTTGCTTTGTATATTACACAAAACATTGGTATTTTAGATTACATCTCTAATTACAACCAATGCATATTGTGTCACCCACCCCCATGGATTAGCCAGGGAAGGGTGTAAATCCAATATTTTTTCAACTTTATAATCATATCCGGGACTATTTTAGGAGTTATAAAATTTAAAATCGTCAACAACAATTAAGGTTGCCGGTCAGTTTTGTTTATTGTCGGCTCTTAAAATATTGATAGAAAATGTTTTAAACATTTTAAAGTGAAATTTTAAGAAAGCATCGCTTTTTAACGATAAACTCTATACTCTTCTTACACTGAACATTTTCCGTTCTTTATTCCGTAGTTCGATTACACACAAGGGATAGGTTTCAGATTCGAGAAACTATATGCGGAACGAGCTGTTGCTTCAATTTATGCATTGACAGCTATGAGCAGGATTGATAGGTATCAACTTAATACTTCATCTGAAGATAAACTGCTTGTCTTCAGTCAGGAGATATTCCTCATTATCATTGGTCAGAACCGACCAACGACATCCGAAACGGTGAGTACCAGACATATAATTCCTGTCTCTGATAGACTTCCACAACCGACGGCATCAAGCGCTGTAAGTGGAAGCACCAGTCTGAGTGCCCATACTCTTCAAGGGAGAAAAAATTAATCTAAGGGCGTTGTACTGAACTCACAATGCAAAAAAGCTCTAATCATACGTAACAAGACTGTCAGAAATGAACGGGTGGGTATTGTGCCTAACCCTTAAAAGACACACTGGGGTATCTGACACCCCAGCATTTCTGTTGTCGTCCTTATTTTGCTCCCAAGCTACACTGGGAAATTTTTATTTCCACGTAAATAACCTCTACTCACGTTTACATGATTTGCAACCTCAGGTTTGCCTCAATATGCTATTAGAAAGGAACACGGTTGTATGAAATCGTGCTTGGGTATCTCACACCCCAGTGTGTCCTTTATGTTATATTTTATATCCACTTTTGAGGAAATTCTATAAATTAATACCGACCCGAAAATTGTGGAACATTGTCAAAAATATCAGAGACTCTGATATTGTCCAAGGCAAAAGGACTGTAAGACAACAATTGTGTCTAACTCGTGCAAAACTACAATTCAAAATGACCACCAAGCATTGATTTGCTTCAATTGCACGATGTAATTCAAGCTTCTCACAAAGCGCTTAGAATTTGATTTTCTATAAGCCTATTTGATTGGTATTTAACCCATTTAAAAACAAAGATAACAATGATAAAGATAAACAATGAAATTGTTCATTAAAGTAATGAATATTTACACCGATATCCCACCGAAGACGGCTTTCATCAGCCTTATGAATTTGTTGTTATCAAAACAATGAACAAAAAGTTCATTAAAATTATGAACTAATTCATAAAATTAACAACTTGTTCATTGATATAATTACTGAGTTCATCAATTAAAAAAAAAAAACTGGCGCAGGCCGGCATCCAGGTTCATAAGTGTTGACGACATTCATTCTACATTTTACCTCTGCTCTGAAAAGCCATAAAAATTACCTACCTACCTACAGTGGGAATCGATCCCGGGACCCTATGATTTGAAGACAGACGCCCTACCTACTACACCACGCAGACTATACGTAATGAAGGTTTATAAAATACACTTAAAGCGATAATGACATCGTTCATAGTACATACATATTTCTATGAACGATGTCATGTAATTAATGAACAATAACATCAAATTTTGTTTTATTTACTTACATTGCGGCTAATATATGGGTTTATAGCCGGAATGTACAATGCATAAGATTCTACTGGAAGTTCATTGTGTTCATGATCGCTTAACATTAAGACCGATGTTTCCTAAAATAGATGAACTCTGTATTATCTTAAGGAAGAGGAGGTTTATTTACTATGAACTAATTCACCATGGTAATGAAAAAAGTCTATGCTCCTAGCTCATTAATATTATAATGATTTTTTTTTTCAGTGTACCCCAGTGTGTCTTTTTTGTTACAAAAGTTGAAGTGTGTCTTTTGAGGGTTAAAAAGGATATAGAGAACAAGAAAATGATATGCGGCGGTGTTTGACGAATACAATAAGCGCTTTTTCACAAATATGCAAAGCAATTCTAAGCAGCATTGGTCCTAAGGATTGCTAAGAGATTTAGAGCACTAAAACCAACTAAATTAAATTATTTAGTGGTGTGACCAGAGATGGCTTAAATGTTGCGTTGTTGGACAGATGCTCCAACTGTGTTTTAAGATGGCGACAGATGTGTGGATTAAGACTAAGGCGTACTTGTCGGAGGTAATCGTAAAACACATAACTGGCAAGTAAAAGGTGCCACTGCTTATTGTGAACTCATCAGTGATGATAATAGGCTTCGAGATGATCAGGTGGGAGGTTGGATTATCTAAGGACTTCATTGGTGCTTGTATTTCTAGGATTAGCGACAAATGAGAGTGTTCTCTCGACCGAAGATTTTTGTAAGAAGGCCAAATCTCGCATCTGATTGCCCATCATGCCAATCGAGTGACACAAGCTCTTTTTGCCCCACGTTTGCAAAGCCCAAATGTCCCGATGGATGACCGGGTACTTAAAGCTGAGGAGTCGCAAGGACGAAGAAAACACTCGTCGTTTAAGAGGAGCGTCTGTGGGCTCGTGAAGAGACATAGTATAAATTACGCTTTAGTGTAGAGGTTTTCCGGTTAACTTTAGAGGACGAGCAGGATCTGGTGAACGACTTATTGGGATGACATTAGATCAGCGGAGGTGGTGAATCAACATGAAAAAAGTGCAGATTAACCTACACCACTCTAAGTTTGCCTCGGATAATCTGCTTGTTTTCTTGAAAGACGATCGATTTCCATGGCATAGGAATTGTTCAGAAACCCTATCGCTATGGATTTTTCAATGCGCTTATTGATAAGCAATACATTCTCGTCAACATTAGTAGCAGCCCAGACCAAAGTAAACCAAGAACTTGCATTTCAGTCAAAAATGTCTGCCCCCAATTTAATTCATCGCAACTGACAGTTGTCAGAATAAAGGTTTCAGAGATGGGTGTGCAGTAAATTTCCTCTGTCCTCCTGTCGCATGGAGGTCCGGCTCCTCCGGAAATGCTGAAGGGCTCCTGGTACTATTTTAAACTTCAAGGAACTCAACTCTTTTGGTTCATACTTTGTTGGAAAGCACCGAAATAAACTAAAGAGGTTAGAACCTGTTTGATTTGTAGAGCCTAGCATGGCTTTCAAAACAAACAATACACGGTAGCCACTTTTATCGACTTAGAAAGGATTCCAATTCCATATAGAATCTATTAACGATGCTCTCACGAGTTTAGAAGTGGAGACGGGGTCCAACAAATGTTCACTCCACTGAGGACTAGAAGAGGCTTAGGAAATATCCAGCTGACAAACTCGTTTGTAGAACAACACCTCCGGGAGATGCCATCTCTCCATTACTATGGCAAATAGTAAACAATAAAATTTAAACTAAACTCGCTGAGGAATTGCAGCAATCTGTCTCTGCGCGATCAAACAGATCATAAGAAGGGTCCTCGAGCTGGTCAGCAACTGGGCCAGAAGCTGTGGCCTTAGCATAGACAAAACTGATATTCTTTACTACAAAAACCAAATTACCATATTTCATCCTTCTAAAATTAAATGTATACAACAACTCACATCCCACACCTGCAAGTCGTTTAAGACTCGAAGCTTAGCAGAAAGTTAAACATGAAAGTGCGCGCTAACAAAGCCTGCGTAGTTTTCTTTGCCTGCAAAATAATCTTAAATAGAAGTGAGGGGAATATGTGGTATTTTGGCTCTACAGCGCAATTGCACACTTTATCCTGACAAATGGGCCAATGGTCTGGTGGCCAGCGCTCCGCAAAGCTTACAATACTACGAGACTGGGCAGAGAGTTGAATGTTATTCTGCATATTTTACGTAAGAATCTTTTTGTTAACAAACTAGCGGGGTGTAGAGCTGTCAGGCTCAAAGAGTCGGGTCCGTGGACTATCAAGTCATATTGCCACGCTGATATCAACCAACAAACTACCAACAGAGGTGATAAAGGCCAGAACCTCGATGTCAAATTCAATTACATATAGTGCCATTAGCTCAAAAATGCTATCTCTATTGGCGGGTTATAATTTGAGTAATATCATGGTAGTTATGACCATCATATGACTTGGGGAGCTGCTTCACTTCCCTTCTTTGAATGGCTCTAGACGCCTCCGTACAATTGAAATTGAGTTTCCTGTAACATCCATCATTGAAATAGTTAAACGGAGTTTGTGGTCTCAAAATGGCGCTTTTTGTGCTAAATTGGCTTCTGGCTTATCTTGCTTTAGCCATCACTTTCACCCACCAACTAACTAACGTATTTGCGAATTTCTTACCGGCGTGCTTCTGTGGTTTCTTGAAAATCCGCAATTAATCAAATTTTTTATAAATAATTTATGTATATTGTGAAAGGGGGTTTCGGTTTATTTTGCATTGCATTCAAAATCAATCCAAGGTGTCCGGAAACCATAAGCGCCCAAGAGAATGATTTGTCTTCTTCTCAGTTTTGGCAAGAAGGAATACGCAGTATATCCTTCCTAGATTCTTAACTCTTTCGCAGTCACAGGCGTTCAAATTAAAAAAAAAATCTTTTGATTGCTGGAACATTGATATCTTTAAAACTACTGCGGCTACAATTCTGATATAAAATCTTTATCATAGCCAACGAATTTTCTTGAAATACAAATCTTACCCCACTAAAATCGGACAAGTTTTTAAGTTTCCACAGCTCTTTAAATCGGCATGTTTGTTATTTCAAATTGTGATGATTTTTGATCTATGTATTATTTTTCTATCTCTATTTTCTAAAACTTTGACCAAGGTAAAGTGCTAATTCGAATCTTTTAACAGTTGGCGCATTGTTTTGCAATCCTATCATTCTTACATTATTTTACTCTGGATCCATTATTTCCGGCAGTTTTAATGCCTTAAATTCCGAAAAATATAAGATACGAGAAAAGAGGTTTTTCATTTTTTCTATTAGGGAGGTGAAATAGTTTTTTGTCGACTTAACTTAATCATAGATTCTTATTGCATATGAGGCTAAAAATCACATTATCTCGAAATCGGGAAATTCTGGGTTATATGAGTATGGCGTGGAAGCCACGATATGATAGCAACAAAAATGCAAAATTTAATTAAGTTTCACACATATGCATGAAACATGCCTAACATGTATAGCTGAACAGTCGTCTGTCGACTTGATAACAATTAACGCCAATCCATAGACCACCTTATGTGTCTTGACCTTCGTCGTCGTCCAGACATCCATAATCCCTCACTCGACTTTAGAAAACATACATATGCATGCATCATTAAAAATATAATTGCCACATGTTTGCATAAAATGCCCAAGTAAAATTACCCTCTAGCTGGGCTAGATAAATAAAGTCCCTGGAAAAACCACTTGAGAAAATATTCAAAATTTATAAGTCATACCAACCGCAGGCTTAGACCACTTGATATTATGTCTTGGTCTTGGTCTTCCCCGCCGCTAACATCGCAGCCATCATGAAAGCCACCTCAAATAGAGTCAGTTTGGTTTTTCAACATTGCATAGTGTCAAGTGTAGGGCAAACAAAATTTCCGAATGTCTTAAAATAACCTTACGTTTACGATTACAGGAATAGAGGAAAAATATTTGCTTGACCATAATTCCACCTTAAATATTTTCTTCTTTATTCCTTTCATAATACTATAGATGTGTTCAGCCCCCAGAGAAAATGATCGAAAGGTTTTTATCTTTTTTTCAGGGACTAGAGTTATGCTTCATTGAAGTGAAGGTATTTTATTTGGAATAGGTACTGGCTATGAAATCCAAAGGCTCGTGTAGACGATGTATTTTTTGGTGAAGGAACAAAATTAGATAACGTTTATAGTAAAATTAAATTAAGGAACTGATGAACTGAAATTCAATTCAACACAAATTTTGTGGGAACATTTATATTTTAAGTTCTTAGGAAAAAGGCCTAAACTTAGTTTTTGAAAACCAATAATAAGACTATCCCAAGTTTTTGTATTATTTTTGAACATTTATAATTTTGATTATAAAATAATTTATGGCTTTTAAAATTTTTGATTCATATTTACTTCTTTTTTTATTATTACGGGCGATTCAGTCTACACGACACCTTAAATTTTACATCATTCAAACACAACAACCATAAATGTAATCAAAAATTCAAACATACATGTCTCTCTTCTTGAATAATAAATATCCAAGAACGAAACCCCTAAAACCATCAACGCACTTGATGGATGACAGTAATATTTTCTTAACCGGATAGCTATGAACGCGACGAACGTAGAGTTAAAATCAGACAATGAAAAGATTTCAATTTTTTTCGTTAAAGGGTCATTCTATATTTTCCTGTGTGTATACTCTACGATAATTCCCTCCATATTCCATTTAGGACTCATACTTACGATTTTTTTTTCCCATTTCATTGTATACTGTGTCGCCTACAAAAACGGACACTTCACTCTCCGACCCAATATGAATATACGAACACTATTCGGATAAGATACAATTTTCAGATAAGGTCCGGGGTACGTTTTTTTGTGTCGAAGGATTTGAGTAAAAACGACTAACGAACGGACAACGCTATCATCAAAAGTGATGGGCAATTTGAACACGTGCAAGGGTCTCGAAAAGATAATAACGTCGTGCATCTCGGGATCCTTTGGTCCAGTTCTTTTTTTGTGTATGAGCTGTTGAGGCAGGTAGAGAGCGGCCACGAAGAGCCCACAATCATTTTCTACATTTAAAATCACTTTTTTTTGTTACTTTGGATTTGAATCTTTTTTTCTTTTTGTTCAACATTGCCGAGAGTTGACTTTTGTTACTTTATGCATGTCCCGAAAATTCCGACATGAATTTTTATAGATTGAATATATAGTTCGGAATGACTAGGATGGCACGGCGACGACCGCTTGGAGACAGCGCAAAACTACCGGACAGAGTACGAAGGGAATAAAAGGATGCATTTTTGTATACTAACGTATCGTAACCGTTTTTATAACTTCTATGGTATTTTCAGTGCGAAGAAATGCTAAAGAATGACCACTTCCTGTTGATCGGAATCCATATTTTAGGATTAAAAATTCAATGGTTTCCCTTTTTTCTTTTGCTTCGGTGAATATGTGTGCTATTATGGAATGCAGCGATCATGAAAGTGTGCAATGTTATAACAATTGGAATCAGCTTAGATGCGTAACGGGTTCGAGAGGGTTCTCTTTTTATATTTTTATATGTATGATTGACACAATTTCGATAGACGGTTGATATTTTAGTCCTTTCTTTATCAGGTTACCTATATTGAATTGAAGAGCAGATGTTGGACGTATGAGTTGGATATGGGAAAATAGGATTAGATGAGTTTTGGAAGAATAATTGGGAGTCCGGTGCATAATATGTTTTTAGGAGATTTATAGTGGACACTTTTTGGTGTACATTTTAGGTATACTGAATTGTTCGGTACGATGATCAAGATGAAAATTATTATCGAACTCAATAAAGTGGCTTGCAAAGCGTTGATAATTATAATGTTGAGTATGTGCTAGGGATGTCAAAAACCGGACGGTTAGTCCGAAAACCGGTACTTTCAAAACGGTTAACCGGTTTTTTTTCGGTTTTTTCATCCTACCGGTTTTAACCCGGACGGTTGTTTGCCCATCCGGTTACAACCGAAAAAAAAACTTTCCAAATTCATAAAATTTTTATATTTTCTTGATTTGTCAGTCTGTAATTCTATTGCTTGTCTTCTATGAAAATTTTGTATTTCCGAACACTCTCGTTAGTGCTATTATTCCAAGAACCATCGCTTCGTCAAACTACCGCTCCTTGCATTTTTCCTTTCCAAGGCAGATATTGTTTACGTTGCGTGTCACACGTGTATCTTTTGTGCGTCGTGAATGTATATGTGTATCAGATCAGTGCATTTAGAGTTAATTGTTATAGGAAGACGAATCGGCAGTTGTTACGACGTCCGCGTCCACATCGATATCCGCCTCCACTTCAACATCCGTCGTGTCCACAAAGACTTCAACATATACATCATCTATTAGTGCAGTCATAGGTATTAGCATTTTAAATAGAAACGAGACCGAGGCTAATTTCGGGCGCGGCCGAAATTTGAATACCCGTCACATTTGAATGAAACTTAAGCTCCTTTTGTGTTAAAAATTTCTACCGCAGCCCTATGACGTGTTCCGATTCCATCTGTTCCTGGATACGTTGGGGTTAATCAAGGAACACACTTGGATGTATTTTGGTTAAGATTCAAAAAGAAAAAAAGTTGTTCTTATAAGAACCTAATATTTGGGGGTTCGTTTGTATGACAGCCCTATGATGTAATGTTCCGATTTCATCCATTCCTCAATATCTTCTGAGGCTTTACTAGCCTAAGGTGACCAGATTCCCGAAGGCCCAATGCAGTACACATTCCGGAATTCGGTTTTCAGGCAAAGCCTCAATCTTACTATTTTATTATTTGTTATCATTCGCTTAATGTTATCAAAACAGCAAGGTCCCCATGTGATCGCATTAAGCGGCGTCAACTGTATGTCACGAGGCTAACACCGTGATGGATGCCATAAAATGACCACAAATTCTCCATCCTTTCATAAGTGATATCTTCCTAAACGGAATACAGCAAGAATAGTAGCCTTTATTCTGGGAAATGTGTGGTGAACCTTGGAAAAGCAAGGTTCCAGGGACGTAGCCAGGGGAGGGCCAGGAGTCCTTAACTTCCCACAGTATTTCTAATTTATTCATTCTTAAAATTCTGCCGAAATTAAGCTTGCAGTCAGATAAATTGTGTCATCTGGACGAAAGTAGTGACTACATATAAACAATTCGAAACACATAAAAATCTAGTGACCCAAAATTGGGATGGTCTCTCATAATGGAAACTTCAACAAATTTCGTAAGACCTCATTCAGGCTACACAATTTGAAATAAAATATTTCTCTGTAAGAATGAAGTAATTTTTTTGAGCCGTGCGAAGGGAAGGCAAATTCAGAACGACACGGGCACTGAATACGCGATCGTACTTTCCATAGTTCCATGGTTGCTGCTTCGTGCATATACCATGAGCCACGAGCACTTCCATAATAATTGTACAGAATAGAAGTCTTTGGCGTTGTAGACGTGACACTGTCTGCTTCCGATGATAGCGGAGCAATTAAGTAATCGTGCGTGCTATCGTGGTCGCCCAGCCTCGTCAAGCGATAAATTTCAATTCGACACAGGAACAGTGGGACAGGAGGCATATTATGCATTGGGGCAACGAAACTAGTGTCTAGAATAATTAATAGCAAGATTCTAATAATGTCATAGCTTCTGAAGCCCAGCTAAATACTAGCTACGTTCTTGTAAGGTTCTGTTGGTACTAAACAAGACCCAGAAAATATCCCTCAACTTCTAAATGGCCTCATTGACAAAACATCATCAGCATGTGAAGTGCAAATGTATGTTTTAACACGCAAAGTTATAACAGGTATGGGAGAAGTGTAACCAGGATCTCGTTTAAAAGGGACACAACCAACATTTGTTTAACACAATTTTTTTACAGTTAGGAATAGGTATTTAATTCAAATCTACGACAAAGATTAAGATTTTATGTCAGTTTAAACTGTCGGTTCCATTTTGTTAGAAAGGTATTTTTTTAAAACCAAATTTCAAGAAAGGTCCATTTATAATCCAATTTGTTTCAATACGGATTCGATTTCCGCTTTCTAGACAGTCGATACTCAGTGATTTTCCAACTTTTGAATTTCAGTGTTCGAAACTGCAGTCTCAGCAGCATTGTAGCAAAAATCATGAAGCTGTTTATTTGAAGTACGAAAATTACACCTCCTTGTACCTAGCTATTTTAAAATATCGTTTTGTTTATTACAATAGATAAATTAATTACTCATTGCGTAGAGAATTCTTAAGTGGGTGGCGACCCTCTGGGGATTTATTGCTACTTTATTGAATTTGATCGACATATAGGAGCCTTTAGTTTGCATTTTCTTTTTCCTAAAGAGGTTGATATAGGAATCGGATGGAATACAGTAATTTTTCCATCGTTTTGTGATAAATTCAAATCGCATCTTTACATGGCTGTTACTTCTGAGCCTTGGCACCTATAGATACTTGAAATTTTCACCTAATACGGGCAGTGCGGTCCTCTACACATGGCTGTTAAATTTCCAAATTTTCCGCTCCAAAATTTCCGAATTAGGGACAATTTTCGATTGATACGATTCAACTCCCGAACGCAGATAGGTAGGACCTTGAAATTTGGAGACAATGTGAGCGGTGAGCGCCAAGTATAGCTCTACAGCTAAAAGTGTGAGCTAGAGCCTTGAAATTTTCACAAGTCTGCCAATTTTCAAATTTATTGGACAAATTTTATAGAGTTTTCGATTAGAAAAGACGAAAGTGCGATTTGGGCAGCTGTAACTGTCGAACGCAGATAGGGGGACCCTAAAATATGAAAAAAACTAGGGGGCTTCGCCCCCTGCTCGCTTCGCTCGCCAACCCCCGGGGCCGATGCTAATTCCGGGCGCGGCCGAGATTTGGATACCCTTCGCTTGGGCTAAAAGTTTTTTCGGGCGTACCTATGACTTGTATTTAATCCCCCTCCTCATTCTTTTTCTTCCGTCTTGACAAAAGTTTTGGGCTTGGTTGAAATAAGTGGGCAATTAAAAATATTTACTCGGAAATTTTATTGGGGTTGCGGGAGCATGACCCCACAGTACGATTCCATTCGTTTTTAACTTTTTTGTTGCTTTGGTAAAGACACATTAATTCAAGGTTTTGTGAAATTGGTGCAACAAGTGTTTCTTAGAAGATCTAAAATGGGGGTTTGTATGGCCACCCCATGACCCCATGGTCATTTTTGATAAATTCTTAGATATGATTTGTGTCATCAAGAGAAACACGTTTGTGTGTAATTTTGTGGAAATTGGTGCACAAAGAAGAACCTAATTTGGGGGGTTGGATTTGTATGGCAGCCCCATGACCCCATGTTCTGATTTTATCCATTCTTGCATATATTTTGTGTCAACAATAGAAATACATTTATGTGAAATTTGGTTGAAATTGGTGAACAAATAAAAAAGTTTTTCTTAGAAGAACCTAATTTGGGGGGTTAAGTTTGTATGGCAGCCCCATGACCCCATGGTCCCATTTGATCCATTCTTGCATATATTTTGTGTTAACAATAGAAATACTTTTGTGTGAAATTTGGTTGAAATTGCTGAGCAAATAAAAAAGTTTTTCTTAGAAGAACCTAATTTGGGGGGTTAAGTTTGTATGGCAGCCCCATGACCCCATGGTCCGATTTGATCCATTCTTGCATATATTTTGTGTCAACAATAGAATCACATTTGTGTGAAATTTGGTTGAAATTGCTGAACAAATAAAAAAGTTTTTCTTAGAAGAACCTAATTTGGGGGGTTAAGTTTGTATGGCAGCCCCATGACCCCATGGTCCGATTCCATTCGTTCCGACATATGTACAGCGTACACTAAAAAGAAACTTCTGTACAAATTTTCAGCCCGATAGCTTCAAAACTGAGGGACTAGTTTGCGTTGCAACAGACGGACAGACAGACAGACAGACGGACATGGCTCAATCGATTTCTCTCGTCACGCCGATCAATAATATATATACTTTATATAGTCGGAGGTGCTTCCTTCTGTGCGTTGCAAACTTCATGACAAAGTTAATATACCCTTTCACATAGTGACGGGTATAAAAAATAGAGTAAGGTTAATTCATGTGGTTTTTGAATCAGTGGGCTTCCAGGAATCTAAAACTCATTTTGCAAAAAAAAAATTTTGATCGGAAAGGTCCCAAAAAGGACAAAAAAGGATACTCTTTAATCCTTGAACGGAGGTCGGCATGTGGGGACGTCAAGTACATTACATATCCGTGTTTGTTCCATGTTTCAAGGACCCTCAACGGAATAAATCGAGATTAAATGGAGAATTATTGTGTTTCCCGTGTATCTTTCCGAAGCCCTAATTACGGGAGTAATTCAAATTGTCACTACGTTTCTCACTTTTCCGAATCTATATATAGCTAAAGATTCTACCATTAAATTTGCTAAGAAAAAAAAATGATCGGAAAGCTCTCAAAAAGGACACTAATTACAAACCTTGATCGAACGTGGGCATGCGGGGTGTCATATCAAAGAGGACGTCGAGTACATTCCATATCTGGCGTTTATTACTTGTTTCAAGGACCCTCACAGGAGAAAACTGGGATCCAATGGAAAATTTTCATGTTTCTCGTATATGTATCTTTCCAAAGCCGTAATTTTTCGTTTTAGCCCGAATTTTTCCATTTAGTGTCCTTGAAACAGGAAACAAACACCGGATATGCAATGCACTCGACGTCCTCTTTGACATGACACCCCGCGTGCTCACTTTCAATCAAGGTTTGTAATTAGTGTCAAGGACCCTCACAGGAGAAAACTGGGATCCAATGGAAAATTTTCATGTTTCTCGTATATGTATCTTTCCAAAGCCGTAATTTTTCGTTTTAGCCCGAATTTTTCCATTTAGTGTCCTTGAAACAGGAAACAAACACCGGATATGCAATGCACTCGACGTCCTCTTTGACATGACACCCCGCGTGCTCACTTTCAATCAAGGTTTGTAATTAGTGTCCTTTAATGTCCTTTTCAGAGCTTTCTGATAATTTTTTTTTAGCAAATTTAATGGTAGAATCTTAACCTATCATAGATTCGGAAAAGTGAGAAACGTAGTGACAACTTGGATTATTCTCGTAGTTATGGCTTTGGAAAGATACACGGAAAACACAAAAATTTTCGATTTAATCTCGATTTATTCCGTTGAGGGTCCTTCAAACAGGAAACAAACACCGGATATGTAATCTACTCGACGTCCCCTTTGATTTGATACCCCACATGCTAACCTCCGGCCAACGATTAAAGAGTATCTTTTTTTGTCCTTTTTGGGACCTTTCCGATCAAAATTTTTTTTAGCAAAATGAGTTTTAGATGCCTGGGAGCTCGCTGATTCAAAAACAACAAAAAAATAGCCTTACTCTGTTTTTTTTCTATTTGGAGGCCTGAAATGGGATATTTTGACTGCACTATATGCATTGTCTAGCAATAAAACTCAGTTAACTATTTTTGAAACATTATGAATACTTCTGAAAATTTTATTTTATTATCTTTTTTGTTCAACATATTTCTCTTTTAGGGCTCCATTACACAGTCATATTTCTATACGAACATCAGCTTAACGAGTGTGTATGCATTATTTTGCTAAAATTCTAAGCAATTCAATGAAAAACCGGTTAACCGAAAACCGGTACTTTGAGCCCGGTTAAAACCGGACGGTCTAACCGGCTTTGCAAAAAAACCGAAACCCTAGTATGTGCACATTTCGTTGGAAGGAAGCACGCTTTTGGTGTAATTACATACATTGTAACAAAAAATATTCAAGACAAATTTTTGTATACCTATACAATTTTGGAAGTGTGAGATGCAGAATTTTGTATAGCAGAATAGCTTTACTTAGCTGAAGTCGCTGTAGTTTAGTAGTTCATAGTCTATAAATGCAACCTTGTATATTTAGATCCTTCGTCAACCTAACCGTGTTATAATGGCTGAAACTAAAATTGTTGCTCCAATCGGAAGTATCAGGCTGAGTTTGAGCTGTCCTTTACCATTTATCATCAAGAATAGATATAACATCATGCCATTAGCAAATATGGAATGGGAAAAATCTGGGAGTGTAGTGTTGGCGACAACAGAATGGGAATTTCCTCAGCAAACTTCGAGTGCCGAATTCGATTAAAAGGAAGAAAAATTCTCCACGTTATCGACAAATAAAGTGCTTGCACAATCTATTTTCCTGTATAATAGGTGCCCATCGCCCGAACCGATGAACGAATCTCTATAGGGATGTCAAAAACTGGACGGCTAGTCAGAACGGTTAACCGGGATATTTTCCTCCTACTGGTTTTAACCCGGACGGTTGTTTGTTTATCCGGGTGTCCTTGTGACATCAGCCAGAAATGGCTGTATGTAGTGGGACAAAGATCTTTGGTGAGTTGCGCGACCACGGACCTAGCAGCGCAAGGGGGCCCCTGGTACAGTTGATACGCCATGGCGAGGATCTGTACAAAGACCATTCGGGCGGTAACGTTCCCGAGCTCCGAGTTATGTACGGGTGGCTCATGGCGTGACCTAACTCCTCCCATGACTTACGGGAGGGAAGTCACTAAAAGCCAAGCACGATTATGGTGTCCTCTGGTGGGGGAGTGCATCGTATGGTAAATGCCTACGCGCCGATATCTAACTAGTTTGTGGATTGATGACCACACTGCCCGAATCGCATTGCTGACTAGTAAACTCAAGGGGCCACCTGGATGTGAAAAGCAGCGCTACAAGTCTGCACAGGCTCGTAGTCACAGATCCAACGAGCCTGGGATGTGCACATCTGAATTCTTACGTGAGGCTTAACCAATAGGGGGCCGAAGGAGGATCACACCTGCTATAGAGAAGTCTATGGCGAATAGTGAACTACGGGGATGGGAGTGCCTAGGGGACCATGACCTTATTGCTACAGGGTGCGCAAGAGAAACTTACTTATTTGAAGATCAATAAAAACAAAAATACTTCAGAAATGGTTTTAATTCTTTTTTTATTTGAGAATACAATATCCCAAGATTTTTTCATACAGTATTGAAAATGACATCGGTTAAATAGGGCATGGGGGTCTACATAAAAGGAGACTAATTACAAACCTTGATGGGACGTGGGCATGAGGGGTGTCATATCAACGAGGACGTCGAGTATATTCCATATCCCGTGTTTGTTACTTGTTTCAAGGACCCTCACATGAGAAAATTGGGATCCAATGGAAAATTTTTGTGTTTCCCGTATCTGTATCTTTCCAATGCCGTAATTTTTCCTTTAATCGCGACTTATTCCATTTATTGTCCTTGAAACATGAAACAAACACTGGATATGTAATGCACTCGACGTCCCCTTTGATTTGATACCCCACATGTCGACCTCCGATCAAGGATTAAAGAGTATCCTTTTTTGTCCTTCTTGGGACCTTTCCAATCATAATTTTTTTTTAGCAAAATGAGTTTTAGATTCCTTGGAGCCCACTGATTTATAAACCACAAAATTTAGCCTTATTCTATTTTTTTCAATTTGGAGGCCTGAAATGGGATATTTTGACTGCACTACACCACTCTTTGCAGCATATCAATCGGTATCGGTATGTTAGCAATGATGTTGTTGAGGTGAGCTATGGTAATGGTCCGTGGTTGAACGACATACATCAAGGATTTCAAATAACCCCAAATACGATAAATCTGGAGAGAGTGCCGGGAATGGGAGATCGCCTCTGAAAGAGATGAGGCGGTCGGGGAAATGTTGTTGCAACAAATTCATTGAGCCTTGTGCTGTGTGTGCTGTGGCTTCGTCTTGCTGAGACCACAAGTCCCTAACGTTCATTTCTTCGAGGCTTGGAAGAAAAAAAATCCTCGATCATGTTCCAAGTGAGCGTAGAAAAGCAAATCAATGAAAAGACTCGGTTAACCGGAAAACCGATACTTTGAGCCCGGTTAAAACCAGACGGTCTTACCGGCTTTGCAATAAACCGAAAACAACCGAAACCCAGGTTATGGGCCGGTTTTTGACATCTCTATCGCTAAATGAGCAACGTAAAAATTATAACGGGAAAGAGGTTTAGTAACGGTTTAGCTTATTTTTCTCCAGTCAATACTGACAAGTTGATTGCATTACGCCGGACATTTATCGGATAAAAACACATCTAGCACACTTTCTCTCTATACTCTTTGACCAAGGCCGCCGCAAGCTTATGTGGGGCCAGGGACGAAGAACCTTTTTAGCAAATGAAAACCCGATCAAAATCACCTATTTTTATACCCTTCACTCGTAGAGTAAAGGGTATATTAACTTTGTCATGAAGTTTGTAACGCATTGAAGGAAGCATCTCCGACCATATAAAATATGTATATATATGATCAGCATGACGAGCTGAGTCGATTGGGCGATGTCCGTCTGTCTGTCTGTCCGTCTGTCCGTCTGTCCGTCTGTTGCTACGCGTTTTACTCGGCCAGTTTAAAAGCTATCGAGCTGAAATTTTGCACACATGCTTCTTTTCATTGCAGGCAGTTTGTATGTTTGAATCGCTAAAATCGGACCATGGGGTCATGGGGCTGCCATACAAACCTAACCCCCCAAATTAGGTTCTTCTAAGAAAAACTTTTTTATTTGTGCACCAATTTCAACCAAATTTCACACAAATGCGTTCCTATTGATAATACAAAAGGTATGTAAGAATGGATCAAATCGGACCATGGGGTCATGGGGCTGCCATACAAACCTAATCCCCCAAATTAAGTTCTTCTAAGAAAAACTTTTTTATTTGTGCACAAATTTCAACCAAATTTCGCACAAATGTGTTTCTGTTGATAACACAAATTATATGTAAGAATGGATCAAATCAGACCATGGGGTCATGGGGCTGCAATACAAACCTAACCCCCCAATTTAAGTTCTTCTAAGAAAAAACTTTTTTATTTGTGGATCTATTTCAACCAAATTTCCCACAAATGTGTCTTTATTGACAACACAAAACCCATGTAAGAATGGATAAAATCGGACCATGGGATCATGGGGCTGCCATACAAACCTAACCCCCCAAACTAGGTTCTTCTAAAAAAAACTTTTTTATTTGTGCACAAACTTCAACCAAATTTCGCACAAATGTGTTTCTGTTGATAACACACAACATATGTAAGAATGGATAAAATCGGACCATGGGATCATGGGGCTGCCATACAAACCTAACCCCCCAAATTAGGTTCTTCTAAGAAAAACTTTTTTATTTGTGCACCAATTTCAACCAAATTCCACACAAATGTGTTTCTATTGACGACTCAAAACATATGTAATAATGAATCAATCGGACCATGGGGTCATGGGACTACCATGCACCCCCCCCCCCCCCCCCTTTTTTTGGTTCTCCTAAGAAACATTTTTTATACCAATTTCACATAACCTTGAATTAATGTGTCTTTATCAAAAAACAAAAAAGGTCCGAGCTAATGGAAAAGTACTATGGGGCCATGCTACCGCATCGCCCAATAAAATTTTCTGATTAAATATATTTATTTGCCCACTTATTCCAACAAATATTGTTTTATCGGCGCCACGGAACTTATGTCAAAACGGAAGGCAAAGAACGCAGGGGGAGGATTTAACACATGTCATAGGTACGCCCGAAAAAAACTTGAAGCCCGTGGGGAGTGAAGGGTATCGAAATTTCGGCCGCGCCCGAAATTAGCCTCGGTCTCGTTTTACTAAAAAAACCGTCGGTCTGCATCAATCATCTACCATAACAGACTTCGCTTGTTGTGGCTACTTGACAAGGAGAATATTCGTCAGTTATTGTTATGTTTTTCAAAACCTTAATTAGATGATTAATTTTGCACGATCCTGTATAAATGCAAGGACTTTTAAAAGTGACATTTTATTTGTAAGACTCAAGGACTGCCTAAACAAAATTCAGAAATTAAACTGAACTGATTTGGCCACACGGTAGTTTAATTTTTTTATTTCAAATTTGGAATCAGCAGCCCAAAATTGCCTTAGTGATTCCACCATTCTAATTCGACGTTTATTTCCGGAAAAAACTGGGTTATCACTCTTGGCCTAGCAATACAAATTATTTTCTTGTTTTTGACATTAAATTCGCAACCAGAGACCCAAAATTATCTTAATGTTTCTGCCGCACCGATTCGACGTGTATTTCCCGACAAAAAAATGTTTTTAGCATTGGTCTCAAATTCTGAATGAGTGACCAAAAATTACTTTAGTGCCAATTTGATGGAGTGGGATGATTGGAATACTTTCTGAAAGAATCGGAGAAGCATTCTTCCAACTTCCAAGCTTTACTTCTCACTAGTACTAACCTTTTTGCAAAGTCCGGGTATGAGTGTTATACTGGAAATAGAATGGATGCAACAACAGCAGCAGCAACGATAATGCAGTCAAATGCAATTTAAATCAAGTTGTGCTGTACTGAATTTTTCTTTGAATTTACGCATGTCAATTTTTTATCCTTAGAATAAGTACACTCCCAATCAAAAGGATAGTTCCACTTGAAAAAAGGCTGTATCTCGGTAAATGATAACGGTATTGTCTTCAAACTTGGTGACAATATTTTCAGTAGCCTGCTTGTTCTTTGCATAGCAAAACGTCTCAAATCAGAAGTCGCGTTAGGATTTTCTTACGAGAATCCTTAAAAACAGTACAAGTGGTGAAGTCAATAGGATAGTTCCAGTGAAAAAAAACATCAAATAACGGTACAAAAGGGTAATTTTACTTTGAAAAATGTAGCTGGTTTAACTGGTGTAACTTTATTTAAGTCATTTGAGCTCAAATACTTAATATGGGATGTATAGGTTTTAACGGTAAAATAAGTTGATTTGAAATCAATCTTTTATCAGCCTTGCTTCATAATTGGCGTCATTATCTTGTTATCATCTTATAGGAATGGCATGGAAAATGTCGGAAGTCTTAGGCAATACATTAGAAAGAATATCTTTAAAAGCCTGGGTACTCTGAATACCACTAATTTAAAAAAGCTCAATAGTTCCATACCAAGATATTCAACCCCAATGTAGAAACTGTATGGACTAGACAAACGCGTTGTTTTTACTGACGGAAAAGATTAAATCTCGTCGGTTCAGATGGATTTAGGTATATTATTTCTACGATTTAAGCAAGAAGGAATTAATTTTGTAGACGCATCACTCAGAGTAAGAGAAGTATGTATGGGGTTGAATATCTCGGTATGGAACTATTGAGCTTGTGGAAATTAGGGGTATTCACAACGTCCAAGCTTACGAAAATATTCTGGGTAATATAATTCTTAAAATTACCGACATTTTCCATGCTACTTTTTTGAAATTTTAACAAGATAATGGCGTCAATCATGGAGCAAGACTGATAAAAGATTGGTTTCAAGACCAACTAATCAAGGTTTTGGAAAGACCTCTATACTTCCCAGATCTAAATACCATCAAAATTGTGTGGGGATGAATGACAAGGAATATCTATACCGTTAGATGATAGTTTAAGAACACTAAAGCTTTTCTGCGAACGATTAGAGGTGCTTGGGGTGAAATTTTAAATTACCGTTAAAGCCTATACAATTCTATCCCAGATTAACTTTTGAGCTCGAATTACTTAAATAAAGTTCTACTTATTACCAGGTAAATTTTTCGAAGTAAAATTATCCTTTCGTACCGTTATTTGATGTTTTATTTCCACTGGAACTATCCTATTGACTTCACCATTTGTACAGTTTTTAAGAATTCTCGTAAGAAAATCCTAACGGGACTCCAGATTTGAGACCTTCTGTCATGCAAAGAACAAGCCGGCTACTGAAAATATTGTCACCAAGTTTTAAGAAAATACCGTTATCACTTACCGAGATACAGCCATTTTACAAGTGGAACTATCCTATTGATTGGGAGTGTATATGCCTCGACAGGTAAAATGTCGAATTGCACATCGATTTCTTCCGTTTACCTTTTTGCATAATAAGAAAATATTACGCGACATTTTGGTATAGTGCAAGAGAAGTGCAGTAAGATTATAAATGTCAAACTGATTGTCTTTCGCCAATTCTTGCCGTTATTCTCTATCATGTCTTAGTCATTTCCTTTCCTAATAGCATTTCTAAGGCAACAACATGATATCAGCTGTGAACTGACAGTATACTCTACTCAGCGAATTTTTCGCGCCGCCCAGGTATGAATACCAAAAATCCGCAGCGGAAAATTCGTTCCGCGGTGGTGTGAGCACCACTTAAAGCAAATTTTTGACGAATAAATATTAATCTAAATCGAAATGCCTCAGTCGGTTATCTACTCAATTCGACTGAGTTGGCATCTTCAGACTTCTGTTTGATGAAACTTTAAAAGTCCTTAAATAAATTGATAGGAAACCCAGTAACACTGGAAATTCCCCTTTTTCCTCCTTTTAGACTCTCTAATTTGAATTTATTATATGAACCCCCAAACACCTAGCGGTTTGCTTAGAGGTTATGCCACTCTGATTTTAAGGACACATTTTTTCTGCGTTGGCTAATTAGGACTGCTTCAGTTTTCTGATCGGCGAGTCATAATTCAACGGTTTCCAGCCTCAGTTTGAATTATACAGGGTGCGCCAGAGAAACTTAGTTATTTAAAAGGTCAATAAAAGCAAAAGTACTTAAGCTATTGTTATACCCTTCGCTCATAGAGTGAAAGGGTATATTAACTTTGTCATGAAGTTTGTAACGCATTGAAGGAAGCAACTCCGACCATATAAAAAGTATACATATGTGATCAGCATGACTTGGGGAGTCGATTGGGCCAGGGGCGAACCCAGGAATTTATTTCGGGGGGTGATTTGTATTTGCAAAGTGGCTCATGAAATCCAACGCTTTAAATGTTCTTAGACCTTAGGCTTAAGACTGCATATACTGTCCGATCGATTGACCAATCGATCTGACGCCCGTACAGCACATACACTATGCAATTGATCGCGCAATCTGAAATGACAATCTCGCGGTTCACACGAGACAACACACAAACACATAGCGAAAATCATATATTTTGTGGTGATGGAAGATCCATTGCTACTTTCGATGGAGAATGGGCCTGTCTAGACACTCAATTTTCGTTCGTCTTCGTCATTTTGACAATTGAAACTTGTGAGGTCTGCGCTGCGCTATTTATTTGATTTATTGATATTTGATTTATCCATTTATCAATAAAGATATTTTGTGTGAATTTTATTCATACCTACAATTTTCATTTTAAAATTTCGGGGGGTGTTTCATCCCCTAAATCCCCCCCTTGGGTTCGCCCCTGGATTGGGCGATGTCCGTCTATCCGTCTGTCTGTCTGTTGCGACGCGTTTTACTCGGCCAATTTAAAAGCTATGAAGCTGAAATTTTGCACAAATGCTTCGGCCGCGCCCGAAATTAGCGTCGGCCCCCGGGGGTTGGCGAGCGTAGCGAGCAGGGGGCGAAGCCCCCTAGTTTTAATTCATTTTTTATTTGAGAATAAAATATCCCAAGTTTACACTGATTAAGTCAATTTTTTAAGCTCGTTTTCACTCTTTGCAGCATATCAATCGGTATGTTGGCAATGGCGTCGGGAATGTTGTTCTTCTTCTTGGCCAGGGATTTTAAAAAACCCCATAAAAAACGCATGGAGCTGCATGTTTGAACGCAGGGAGAACGCAGAATTGACTGCCTCACTCTTTCGGAGTGTTGTGGTCCGTTAATGTCCATTTCTGGGTTTAGCGACACTTATGTACTCCCGAAATAAGTCTGTAAGGAGGAATTTCAAAGCGAGCGCGTAAGGCACGTTGCGTAGCAACAAATAAGCGACCGTTAGAATAGAAGTTCTCGACAGCGATGGCCTGCTGCTCTCTAGAACAGAGCATGATGACAATTGACTAGAATGAGGAAAAAACTTAGGGACTTCCTTCTCCAGATGCACCACCTCCCACCCCTCTACCCGACTAACTCACCGCTCGGGAGTTTTTTCAAATAAGTAAGTTTATCTGACGCACACTGTAGAAGACCGTAGACCGCGCTCGTCTAAAATCGTATTGACGATCTGATAGCTATAGAGACGGTTATGATTATTGTTTCCCCTTATTGAAAATAGCTTATATAATTTAAGGAAATCGTGGTGGAACTAACTGTAACATTAACGGAATGTTCGGATTTATAAGACCGCTCCGCTTGTGGTGCGAGCTATGAAATGGTTTGAGCGTAGTTCTGAAAGCCAGCCGTATAGAGGACAAATTAAATTACTTGGTTATGCGTACGTGATTTTCTTGATTAAGAAAAATGCAAGCGAGGAGCACAAGAACAGACACACGGCCAGTAGAAGCCTGCAGCTTCACATTTAAGCCTAATCCATATAGAGGAAAAATTCTCCAATCTCAGCCTGTAAATAGGAAATCGTGTCTACTTCTCACTGTAAAATTTACTTGAAGTTTACCTCTTTCTCTGATTAAGGCAATTGTAAGCTCATTTCCTTTCGATTGTTTACAACCAATTTCATGGAAATCTTTCAACGTTCCTCATTTGATTCCACACATGCACTATTGAATTTTTCGTCTTATGCAAATAACCTTTCAATGTTTAACACCGGGTGTAACATGCTTTACCAAATGTAAACCTACGCCTAGATATAAAACTGCCTCGTCATTCACCGTGCCACTTCAATTGGGCGGAAAATACACAAATCAGTCCCATCACTAAATGCATCTAATTATCTACAAATTCCTAGTAGCGCAGTAGCTGCAATATGTTCCGCGCTTGTGTTCCTAGAAATTTCCATTATCTTCCTAATTCCACATACATATATTTGAATACCACTTAACATCATCATCATTTAATTCATCGGTTAATTCACATCTCAAATAAGTATTTAAAGTCGGCACAGATTGATTTCATATGTATGTCGGTTTCATTTGAAATGTTTCCTTTTTTCCGCCTTCCAGGTTGGTTTAAATTTCCGCGGTATTTTATGCTGAAACATCCTCTTGAACATAAATTTCATCGAGTAGCTGCGCCGCCATCATCATTATTGCGGCAAGGATTGATGCACCAACAAAAAAGGACGATTTGTTGCCATCCGACCTAAACAAATGTGATCCTAAGCAGAGCCTAATTTTCGCCTTTGGCCAAGAAGTTGGCTCAGTTTACTGATGCGCATTTTTTTTAACTCAGCTCTCAGCATAGCATCAGGATCGTTATGATGCATGGGTGTCTATGCAAAAAAAATGTAAACCGTTTTGAATCCTTAACACGATATCGAATAACAGCTGAAAATGTTTACCACATTTGTTGCTCAAGTGAACATGTCTCGCATTTCAAGATTAACATACATAAAGACGATTTGGGCGAGAAGTGAAAACAGTCTGCGTTGTTACAGATGCAATTGGTTTTGAAAATAAGCTAATATAAAAATTACGCAAAATTTAAAAACTCAAGCTAGGTATGAAAGAAAATCGATTACAGATATTTGAAAATTTCCAAACTTTTAATTTTTTAATCAAATAATAAAATCAAATAAAAAGGATTGGACTCAGTTTGAATTTATGAAGGTTCTTCTCTGACAAATTTAGCTATAATGTTGCCCTCGTATTTTCAAATTCAAGAAATTTAATCAACTTAAATAATAAAATTACGTCCAAGCTTACACTTCTAGAGTTAAAATGATAAATTTCCCTGACAAAGCAAATTTACAAAGACTTAGTGATTTTTTTGCTCACAGACTGTATCCGTGAATTCGATCCTTGGCTGTTTTCCATGTAGATAAATAAGCTCATAAGCACTTATTGAGACAACATAAGCAACAAATATGAAAACTCTCCCTTTGAACCATTTTTTAGATGAAATTAACCTCCGCCACATTGACCACTATATTCGGGTTGTTCTACAGTACACTCGTATGCAAGAATGAACCTTCTTGAGTTTTTAGTTGAAAGCGAAATTTGATATTTTTAGAAGATTTTCAGGATTTTCAAGTATACATATCGTCCTTTATGAACAAGTTGCGCTGTCGGCGTCGTCGTCGTCGCCCGCCCGATACGATAATGAACGCCGCATAACAAACGTTAAAGAAAGTGAAACGTATAATAAGGACATATACTCGTATATAAAACCACTCGTAAAAAATGATGATGTCTCTCTGGAATGTTTCGGCTTATTTTCAAGATAATGAAATATGAAGTGGTTGCAGGCTGTACAACAAAAATATTTTTCTAATATCGATTTGGATGATTTGGATGAGTGACTAAGGCTATGATGACGCCGATAAGGATTTTGACAAGCAGAGCAAATATTCAAATTTTCAGGGTATCGAATTTTTTCAAGTTGGTTTTTTTTTTAATTTCAAAATACATTTCATTTTGGATGATAATTAACTGTAAAGTGTGTAACACATGACCATTTTCATAAAGATTGAATATTCATAAATTTTTAACGATGTACGATCGCTTTTTGAAAGGCATGTGTGAGGCCATGTCGCTTCGAAAACACATATGTGCGATTTGACGAGACCCGAGGTCCATATACACGCACAACAAGTGTAAGGAACTTGTTTAGGGGGTTGTCAAGTAATGGGTAAATAGTGTACAAAATGCTATAATCGAATTTCATTTTTTGTTTTGTAGAAAATTATCCTAAATTTAGAAAATTTAGTTTAGTTTGGTGTGTAACACATGTGCGAGACGAAATCGTTATGTTGTATGAGCGCGTAATATGATAATGGGTTGGTTCTGGCACCATATTGCCAAGTCCATGGTTGATTGGTTTTTGGGTTTGATTAATGCTCTCGGTTCATTATCGGTTTTGTTATATTATTTTTTTTTCGGAAAGTGAAATCGATCGTTTTTACCAGCAACTGGGTGGATTTTTCAAATTGTCATCCATGATTGCAAATTGTGAATACAGCCGTTTAGCTAAATTACTGAATTCAAGGAAAAGTGTAACTAAATCTCTTGGTCTATAGAGGAGTATTTTACTAATCAAGAAATAAATTTGAAAGAGGTGGTTATTCTCAAATTGAAATTAATGACCCGTTGTGAATAAGAAAAACGATGATTTATAGACTGCTTTGCTTTCTCATGATGACTATAATTTACAAATATACGTATTCGACTCGGAAGTTGATTTACAATATTCTTCTGCCTATACTGGCTAGGGTGACCTAATTTCAGGAAAGAAACTTAGAAATGGTTAGTCAATACTGTAAGAGTCGATGAGACAATTTGTGCGAGTAATTACATTATTAATATAATTATGAATAAATAAATAAAAAAACCGTACTATCGCGTTTTTCTGTCGAAATTAGCGAACATTTTTGAAGAATAGGTACACTCTCGAAACAAATTTAAAATAACTTTTGTAATACATCTTGAGATTAACCGTGTGGGAGGAATAAAGGACAAACAGCGAATCTTTTCACTTTAAAATTGAAACGGACGGGTTTCATAAAGACCTCAACCATGAGGGTAGGCCTGCGCTTCAACCGAGTGTCCTCCTATTCGTCGGTTACAATCGCTAACTATACTACTATGCTAAGATCATGAATCGATGCCAAGCTGTGTCTGACAAAAGAGCGTCTGAAACTGGGTTTGCTAGAAGATCTACAGACCATCCTTGCATCAAAAATGATATTGACAATTTCCTCATTTCATCATCCCCATTCTTTGCCCGTTGATTTTCCAATATGCCCACGTCAAAGGGCTACTAGCTTGAGTCTTTCGTTTTAGTTGAAACTGCAATTTTTCACAAACTAGATGAGGGTAAAACGATTACTCTTTAGCAATAAGAGCAGTATATGTTCATAGTGAGCTAGATTAGTTCCTTTTTCGCAACCTATGATTGTTACTGACCGCATACCGGCCGGCCGGCGTGGTGCCTTAACCTTCCAGCGGGCGCTATACTAATGCTAACACGATTGGGCGCAATGCATCTGACAGATTAAGTCCAGAAAAATTTATGAAACTGAGTTTATGCATATTTTACTACCTCTTATTTATTGTTGAATTGACTTTTTGAAACAGATCTACGAAATTGTAGAAACGACAGTTTTATACCCTTGTCATTTTCAATTTCCAATGAGAATTAGCCGATTAAAATCGCTTCAATATTTCAAAAATCACTAACAATTCGACAGCATCAATAATGTGAGCTTCTTTTACTAAAAACATATTACGGAACGATTTTTTTAGCCTAAAAGTTCAGCACAAAGTTATTATGCAATGTGACGAGTATAAGAACATTTTTTTATACAAAAAGATAAAATAACACATTCGGACACAATTCATCTGAGAGATTCTTTCATCCATCCCGCCCCTCAGACAAGTGGTAGATTGAAACTGAAAACTGCTTTGGGCAGTGGATCGATAAAGATTAAGCTACTGAAAGTTTCACTTCACTCCCTTTTTATTGGCGTAAGAAAAACGGGTCACTTTATCTGTCAGATGCATTGCGCCCGCCCGTAGGTTAAAACAAACAATCCAAAAATATGTTTGGTTCTAAAAATGTTTAATGGACTGTCTACACAAGCCAAAATTCTAGTGCAAATCGATCGTTTATTTCATTTGACCCGGGGAAATATACAAAAATATTTAATTTCAAGTTTTTATGGGGGAGTAGGCGCTCAGTGGCCCATTTTCAATATTTTGTAGGAGTAAGTCACATCTACAACTAGGCAACATTCGGTCAATAAATATGGCGTGTTATAGTTTTGTAGGAGAAGTAGTGGATCTTTTAGCCAGGCTCATTGTGTACTCCATCAAGTTGGAGAGTATATCAGAGCATGGCATTAGTCATAATTTCAGCTCGCTTGCAATATTCTGTCAATGAAATAAAATATTAAGGTGGGGACTATGTATGGGCCGTAAGGAAACAGTTCGACTGATTTGACTTATTTTAAATACAACCGACGATTTTACAAATATAAATCTGATCCAAATTTCAAATCGATAGCTTCGTTATTTCGGGAGTTATCGTGCGAACGAAAAGAGACACGGACGAACAGTCAGACAGACATGGTTTATTCGAGTCAGTGAGCCAACCTGTTCAATGAAATTATCAGGACATATTGCTTTAAGGCGGTATATACTATTGGCGTACAAAAAAAAAATATACCCTATACCGGGAGTGTCCAACTTAATGCGGATCATATTGTTGGTTTTAACCGAAACTGTTGTCAATGGCAAGTTCGTCAGAAGGAGGGGGTGGAGGGTTCCCTTCCAGCCCCCGCGCTTCTTGGGAGGATATTTGTTAACAGTTTATCGAATCACGGTATTTTTTATCATAAAAAAGAGAATGGACATTTTTTTGATGACATAAATACTATTTATATTTTCTTGGAAATTTTCTCTTCGTGAATGTGACTATGCTTCTAAATTCGATGATCCAAAGATTGAAAATCTTCAAATAGAGAAAAAATGTCTTCTAGAGTCGGTCCGAAAGATAAGGAAATGTTCGAAGCATTTTATCCATTTTTTGTTGTTTGAAATAAAACATTAGTTAATAATCTTGATCATTACTTTACCAAGGATTATTGC
Source organism: Microchrysa polita (assembly GCA_949715475.1). NCBI lineage: Eukaryota > Metazoa > Arthropoda > Insecta > Diptera > Stratiomyidae > Microchrysa > Microchrysa polita. The sequence continues at coordinate 115,897,256 of OX454416.1, read as the reverse complement.
TCTATCTTTTTGATAATGATTTACTTTAGGAAGTCCTCAAATTATTTGTTTTTGCCTTGATCAAGCAAGACCTCTAAACATTGGCGTAATTGATCGTATTTAACAAAAATAGTTTAAAATCCAAAATAGAAATAATGTCCTGAGGGTTCTACCGGCCTTCAAAGATTTGGAAATTTTACATTTTTACCACCATCCATAATTTTGAATTCTGAACTAAATCCACATACTAATATTAACTTTAAGCATTGATAAGACGTAAAACATACATGACGTTTCGTTTTGCATATAAAGTGGTAGTCAATCTCATCGGGAATTCGGATCGTATTAGGCACCAGTCCAATGTCGAGCCTAAACCGCGAAATGTGTTAGTGACATTTCACTTCCATGATCCTTATCTTTTTTCTAGAGGCCATGAAATCAAAAATGAGATCATGGTCTGTGAATATAACCCCGAATTCGAAAACCATCATAAACTGGTTCTTTGTTGGAGTTTCAGGCCTAGGATTCTGCACTTTGAAGGTGAGCTTGCGAATCACTACACGCACCAAATTACAAACATGAGCTACAAATTTATCTAATACTGGTTCTCTCAAGAGGTTACCCTTATTAAAAAATTCCGAGAAGCGGTTTTTTGTTCAACTTTGACCCCTCATAGCTTCGTTGGGGGTGCTCGCATAGATGAGTGGTTTTGACATTTTAAGTTGAGGTTACAGATTTAACAAATTGTTATAGGCCTCCCTCCCGAACGCGTTCCCGTTTTGAAGAAATTCACGAAAAACCGAAAAATACCGTTATTGTACGGTTCAGACCCTCATAGTGAACTTAGTATTGCACGCATCGATCTGAAATTCGGATATTCAGTTGAGCGTTGTATAAACTACAAATTTGCCATATAACAGTTTACCGTGGACGTTACCGTTATAGAGATGTTCCCCAAAAACTGCTTAATTGAATCTTTGGACCCTCATAACTTCGTTAGGGGGGCCCCCATCTTTGGGGACTTTTGGCGTCTTACTAACAGTATGAGGCAGTTATTTCCAAAACTCGCTTCTTGCATTTTGGAAAATTTCAAAGTAGGTTTGGTTTTTTGCAAATAATTAAAGTCTGACTTAGCTTTTTCCCTAAAAATTTTACATAATAAACTTCTTACTGTTTGGAGAATATATTGAGAGACAAAACGATTTCAAGCATTTTTTCTTGACTTTACAATCAAACTTGAAACTTGGACATTGCTATTTTTTTCGAAATGCAAGAAGCGAGTTTTGGAACTTACTGCCAGAGTTACATAAGCTACAAACTTCTCCCAGAAGACCAGAGAGCACCCTCCCCCGTCTTAGCGCCATTCACGAAAAACCCCAAAAAACACCTTTTTTTAAGGTTTGAACCCACATAGCGCCCTTAAGGCTGCACGTATTGATATGAAATTTGACCGCTTTCTTCAAAACTCTATAGGCTACAAATTTTTCACACAAAAGCTTTTAGTACGAGTTACCGTTATAGAGATTTTCTTGAAATTTTTTTAAAAATACGGTTAGACCTCATGGCACCGTTAGGAGTCCCCGAACGTATTCGGTATTTATTATTTATTTATTTATTTATTGAAAAAGCACAAGAGCTTCAAATGTGCCATACACGACTTTTTGTGTATACTACCGTTATCGAGATATTCAGAAAAAAACCTGTTTTCGAGGGTCTTTGACCCTCTGTAGCACCGCTAGCGGCACTCGTAGAGACGGGGACTCTTAGGGTCTTGTTTAGGACCTTGAAAGGAAGGCTCATGCAAAAATCCAGCTTTCCCTTAATTTTTCCGAAGTTTGGCCAAATTTTTGTTCAAATTATCTATTAATTTCTAACACTTTTCATTATCCGAGAAACATAAAACTGCGTAAATTACATTCCGGAAGTGTCCTACTTTAATTTAAGAAGTAAAAAGAAAAATTATGTTTTTAACCCCAATAAATATGGACTCCTTTCACATCTCATTAAAAGGGCAGTTGCAGCTAGTACGCGTTATTAACTATCGCAGCGATCTTACATTGCGGGCATAATTTGTCAATTCAATATAAGATTTATTCCTCCTCATTAAATAATACAATAATACAAGAAAAATGATCATGAATATACAATAAAAAAAAATAATACAATAAAAATAAATAAAAAAAGAAAAAAACTAAATACAAAAATTAAATAATCGGAGAAATAAATAAAATATGTACATTCTATAATTTAATAAAAATTAGTTTCGAATGTATTGTTAAATAAAAATACGAAAAAGAGAAAAGTTGTTGGTAAAAATAAAGTCAGTATAATACATAATAAAACAAAAAATAAAATAAGATAAAATAAGATAAAATAATACAACTTAAAAAAAGCAGTTAGGAAGCAAAAAGAATAAAGTTAGTAGTTAAAAATACAAAAAAAAAACGCGTAAAGTAAGGATTATAAAGAACAAAAACATACTAAACTATTCAAATCGTAAAGATATCAACATGATCATAATTTAAGAGCCATGATTTTAATTCAGAAAGGAATTTGGGTAATATTCGAATGCCTCTAATAGTAGGTGGCAGCTTATTAAATAACCGAGGTGCGGAGCATGTGAAAAATTTCAGATAGCAAACTTTGTAATGGCGCGGTACATTAACTTGGAAAGACTGACGTAGACTATAAATACTTGAGGTGCGTATATCAAGGTAACCACTCCGAATAAAAAATACTTTTAAAATTTTATAGCAATATAAATGAATCAAAGGAAGTATATGCAAATTTTTAAAAAGCGGAAAACTGCGATGAAGTCTATTTTTTTTTTTGCAAATTAGTCGAATGGCATGTTTCTGTGCTACCAATAAAGGATTTAACCTTACTTTATAAATACTACCCCAACAAGAAAGCCCATATTCCAATTTAGAATGAAAGATACTGAAGTATACCATTTTCAAAGGACTATGGGTACAAAAAGGACGCAACATATAAATTTGTCTAATAGCTGATAACAGGTAGTTTCTGAGTGAAGCAATATGAAAAGACCAATTTAACTTACTATCTAAAATAACACCCAGATACTTAAAGCTAGATACTATACCAATTTCAAAACATTTACAAGAACATAAAACTTCAGAGCAAAAAGAGGCGGAAACATTGGATGAACTATTAACTAACAAATTATTAACAACGAAGCGTTTACAACTATGGTGGTGATACCAAAAACTAATCGGCTCGAGGGATAATAATATATTTGAATTAAAAAACATAATCTTCGTCTTATCGCTAATATCAAATTTATGCGCGGTAAACCAGTGCCTTAGAGTTTCCAAGTCATGATGGATATCTGAAATAAGGTCAAGAAGATAACTTGCAGTGTAAGTACAAGCTAAGTCATCAGCAAAAGCATTGGGCTTGCTTATTAATTTCTGGTTGAGAAGTGAGTTTACATAAATAAGAAACAAAAGTGGGCCTAGAACAGAACCCTGGGGAACACCTAACTCAATTTTGCGAAGTTTACTATAAGCAGCTCCTACTTTTACTCTATGCGACCTTCCTTTTATAAACGATGATAGCCAATCATACATGAAACCTCTAAAACGTGCTTTAAAAATTTTATCCAATAATATATCATGGTCAACCGTATCGAACGCTTTTTTAATATCGACAAATAGGGCACCAGTAAATTTACTGGCATTTACGCCTTCAAAAATATGACCACAGACGGATAGCAAAGCATCCTCCGTAGATTTACCCTTTCGAAACCCAAATTGACTATTGTTGAAATAATTAATTTTTTCTAAGAAAGAAACCATCCTATGTTTTATCGCTTTTTCAAAAATTTTCGAAAAGGGAGAAAGAAGAGAGATAGGACGATAATTGTTTGGATCAGATGTGTCACCCTTTTTGAACAGTGCTAAAACGTCAGCTGTTTTCAGTTTGTTTGGAAAAACACCACTCGACACGGACATATTAAATATAAAAGCTAATATATCAACAATATTAAGCGCAATTTTTTTCAGCATAAAGTTAGAAAGACAATTATTGACAGATGAATTTGAATTTTTTAGCGACATTATGATTTGATATAATTCGTAAGACGAGATTCGCGCAAAGAAAAAGCTTTCCGTCTGAAAAGCATCAGAGGCAGGACGATCTGAATGAAAATCCACAGAATCAGCAGAAATATTGTAAGAGATGTCTGAGAAAAAGTTCACAAATACATCAGCTATCACTTCCGAGTCAGATGAAACTCCGTCACCACATATAATGCTTTTTATACTATTGCTCGAGCTACCTCTATTAATAATTCTATTAATGGTTGACCATTCTTTTTTTGGGATTGCCTTTATTTATGTTTAATTCATTAATGAAATAATTTTCTTACATCATAGGGATTTCCGTTTTTAACTCATTGCATAATTTTTTATATTGAGCCCTAAGAAGCCTATTATTGGGATGTTTTTTAACATTTCGATCCGAGTTTGTTTCTTTTATTAATTTTGGCCACAAGGTAGTCATTGATCCAAGGTTTGAGTTTTTTAGATTTGCGATTTCTAGAAGACCTCGACAGAATACAGGTATTGGCATGATTCATTAAAGTATTTAAAAAATTGCCATAAGCCACTGATGGATCATCCGTATTGTAGACGTAATTCCAGTTTTCACGAAATAGTAAATTGTTCAACATAGCAAAATTATATTTAAGTTGTGGATGCATATTAACATTTGATTGACTCTTTACACTAGAAACATTATCAAAAATTAGACAAGTCATCAAATGATCTGATATATTTAAGTCATAAATTGAGCTCTTAAAAGAAAATTTTCGGCAATCATTTACACGAAGAAAAATATGGTCAATACATGATTTAGAATTGTCCGTAATCCGAGTTGGCACATTTATACACGATTCCATACCAAAAGACGACATGAGTAATTTGTAATTATCGATTTCAATAGAATCAGATAATAAATCTAAGTTCATGTCACCTAAAATTATAAGATTTTTACTCTTTATCCCAGACAATATATTTTCTAGATCATCGGAAAAAGCTTCCCTTGATACATCATTGAAACGGTACACACATAAGAAAGTAAATTTCTCATTATTAATGAAGCACTCCATTTTGAGAAAGTCGCCACTTTACATATTGTAGGTGCAAGTTTCACAACTATAGTTAATTTTAACAAAAGCCGCAACTCCACCAGAAGCATACGAGTCATTGCAACAAGTAACAAAGCTATAACCAGGAATATCAAATAGTTGAACTTCATTACTATAAATCCAAATTTCAGATAAGAAAATAAAATCAGGCTTGTTGACAAGAGAATCAATTTCGCAAACAAGTGAATCAAAGTTCTTACGCATACTACGAATATTCTGATGAATAACGAACATACGATTAGAATGTAGAGAAAAAAATCCTTATCAAATGTAGAAGCGCCGGAGAAGAAATCAAAGCAATTTGGAGAATCAAAATTTTCAGGCATAGCTACACTTAGATGGTCTGTTTAAGGCTATTATGAGCCTAAAGGCCTGAATATACCTCGGGCGGAATGAAAATGAAATTTTTGTCCGCTGCGATTTTCTCAATGAAAATGCATGCTTACTGTCGTGGAACATGTCGGTAATGATGGGGAATTCCATAAGCTACAATCCGAATATGGTTCCAAAATTTTCCTCGGCCATTTTATGTATTATTTTTCGATTCCCCCGTCATTTGAAATGACCGGGGAATCGAAAAATAATACATCCGACAGTTAGCATGCATTTTCATTGAAAAAATCGCAGCAGACAAAAATTTCATTTTCATTCCGCCCGAGGTCTATACTGCGCTTAAGAGTGAATTTAGATCCTCCCTCGCCTTGATTTCAACGGCCTCAGCGCCATCTTTTACTCTTACTAACACTTTGCCATTTCTAATCCACACATACTTTATTTTACCTTGATTCCTAACTTCCTTAGCAGCTTTAAACATACTTCTAGTATAACTTGACAGACTATCATTAATAAAAATATCCGTAACATTACTATCGCTAATTATCTTAGTATTAAGTTGACTTTTGTTTTTAAACTTCGAGGACATAATACTCCGCTTTACCAAATGAGATGTGAATTTAACACATAAAACATTCCCTGGATTACCTCGCTTCAGAGCTCCAATCTGTGGTACTACACGATTTAACTTTTTAACGTAGCACGCATCAACATCACCCGCTGTTACAGTTACGCCGAGACCCTTACTAAATATATTCAAAGCACACTCAAGTGCATTCATGTTGTTGACATTTGGGACTCCTATGATATCGATGCATTTGGCTGTGCCCCGTTGTTCAAGCAGATTGATTTTGTTTTGCATTTCGCTAATGACACAATGCAGTTTATTATTATTTATTATTATATAATAGACATTTACTGAAATCTGGACCACACAAAAAAAGATTAGGAAGAATTTTATAAAATGGATTTTTTGTAGCGCAAAAATAACACCTCCGAACAGGTGAATAAAGTTGATTTATCTATTTTTCGTCAGGGCGTCTGCGTTCTCAAATCAAAGGGCTTGATACAGTACATGGCATATCAGTATTTTTTTTTTTAATTTCGAGTAACGGTATCGGAGTTATGGGGAGTTAAACCTAAATTTACGGTAACCCTCCTGTTTCTCCAAACCGCTATACGGATACGAAATTTAACACAAACGTTGATTAGTGCAGAAATACCATCAAAATCCTTAATTATGGTGAAAATAATAAGAAATAAATTTTCAGTTGGACGATGAAATTAACACATGATGGTCCAAAGTGTTTCTTTAAAAAAAGGACTTTTTAGAAGTTGCTAAGTCTTACAAAGCAATATCGGATTCGAAATTCGGCGTTTCTAAAAAAAAATGCCAAAAACGGTTGTAAAACATTTTTGCCGGTTTCTTTCCTGCCTTGCGAATTTTATCTAGCCCCCTTTTATTTATTTCATGTGTAGTTTCTTCGGTTTACTTGTCACTAAATCGAAATTCATATTGATTCGGCTTTTTACACAACTGATTTTTTTTACCCGTTTTTATGTTGTTGGAATCCAATGGAAACCTATTCATTGAAATTCTGGATTCCTCACATAAAAATCATCCAACAAAGCTTCAGTAATTCAAACCAATTTCCGAAATGAAATCTATTTAACGTTTTCCAAAAATATTTTGAGTAATTCGAGAACAAATCCGTGTTTCAATCATTCCGACGCATCATTGAACTAATAACGATATCGTAATTACCGAAATCGACGTGTACTAAACAGGAAGATATCACATTTCCACGGCAATTACTTGGCCGACGAAACCAATCAGACGTAAATTGCGTCTGCGTACCTAGAATGAACATGTCTTTTTTCAAGAAAATTACATTTTCTTAACAATTGTGTTAGCCCCTTTTTTCTGAATTTATTCCATCGTCTATTGCCATACTCAGCAGGCAATCTTCTTGCTTCGGGATCCTTTATTATATTTGATACGACCTCGAAACTAGTGTTGCGTGCGATATAGCAATTATATTGGCCTATCTAAGAAAACATTGAGATATTGCCAAACAATACGATTAATTCCTCAAGCTGAGAATAATAACATGTTCATGGAACAATCCTGTGATGTGAAGACGAGTTTTCTAAAGATTTGTTCAATGCCCTCGCACGGATTTGTTGCTTGACACAGAGAGCGCAACAGCCAGCGCAGCGGTTCGAAGACAGACATGAAACGTGTGGAATTGGTTTGAATAGCGTTTCTTTACACTCGGCGTTGGCATTGTTTGGGCAACAAGCGAATGGTTAGTTTAGGAAGCCCACAGTACTGTGGCCCAACAAACAAACGAATTTCTATTCAATGTTGTTTGGTAATAAAGAACCATCGGATCACACCATAGGGCAACTATTATGTCAGCAGGGACATATCTGTTAGGAATGTATGCACACCATAACAATGACGAATCGACCGACGACAATTATTTCAAAAGACATTGTCAAACACGATATGTCTTTACAAAAACACGACAAACGAATCCTAGATATCTATGTATGGTCATTTTCTTCCAAGGATCTTCTGCAGCCACGGGATAATTGTGTCATTCAATCGAAAAGTGTCATAGGAAAATTGAATGGCTTAAGAAATTGAGCAAATACCCTCTAAGACATTTTTCTATATATAGACATAGGGGTCTAGTGTTTAAAAAAAAGATGCATCCAACTGATTCGACAGGAAATCTCTGATGTTTGGGCAAAAAATCGTCCAAAGGATCGGGATAATGCAAAAATACGAATTAGGTTTATGCTTTTGATTCCATTGACACCGAACCGACACTGCCGAAGTGTATAGTTTGCGTCTGAACAACTTCTTTGGTAGTCGAACTATGCTAAGAAATGAAAAGAACAGCACGATTAGCCGATTCGTGGGTGAAATATCAAACGAGGCGACACTAAATTAAATTGAGGGCATGTTATTAATTCCGATTAGGGATTTTGAGGGTATATGTGTTGGCGGATTGGGGATTACTAGACAATTACGTGTGTCGAACATAGTTGTTTTCTGAATAGATGACCTGAAGGATAAGCTGTTTTCCCAGGATCGCGACGGCGAGGCGGTAACACACTATCGTAATATTACCTACTATTAGGGGTTAGGTAAAATGCTTCGAGGTCTGCTATTTAACTTAAAAAATAGTATTTAGCAGACCGATTAGTAGAATTTCTGAATTAGTGTTTTAAGAAGAATTTTGGACAACCCTTAAAAATTTTTGATAATCGCCTCTTGTAAAAAAAACATGATTAGCAGCAGTATGCTACAGCTTACGACTACTGAATGCTTCTTCCAGTCTATTTAGCTGCATTCATATGAAAACACATATCCTAGACCTACGATGTACTGCTACTGAAGACGATGAGACAAGCGAAGGGGATGGTCTTTCAGTGGTTGTTTTTAACGCCCCTGGTCGATGGAAGTCTTCGAGTTTACATTAAAGGGCGAGAAAAACACTCCAAAGAACTCATACAGGCCAGAAACAGCTAACACAGGCTGTGTTGAGTTAAGAGCTCAGTACGCGTTTTCCTCCGACATAGGTACGATGGAAACAGATCAAACATCACCGAAAATTATTAACGTTATGTTTAAGATAGCTAAGATTATATCTAACAGAAAAATTGGTTCCGGACTAGCAATCGTTTCAAGGAATCTACGGATTCAAAATGATCACTGTTTTTCATTGACATAGGTTCAAGCAAACCTAGAGTTTCCGTTGTGCTTAGCAATCGCACTAACTACAATTATTCTTCACATTTCCACAGAGTATGGTAGCCGTCATCATTAGCACATCTTAGCACCTGTACCAAGGTATCCAACAACACCTAGTCGTGGCATTGGCCTTCTATCGCGGAGAGGCAGAAGAACACTCTCGGATCTCTAACAACCAACATTCTCGAATTTTTGATTTTTTAAATTTTTGAATTTTTGAAATTTTGATTTTTTGATTTTTTGATTATTTGAATTTTGGAATTTTTGAATTTTTGAATTTTTGAATTTTTGAATTTTTGAATTTTTGAATTTTTGAATTTTTGAATTTTTGAATTTTTGAATTTTTGAATTTTTGAATTTTTGAATTTTTGAATTTTTGAATTTTTGAATTTTTGAATTTTTGAATTTTTGAATTTGTAAATTTGTGAATTTTTGAATTTTTGAATTTTTGAATTTTTGAATTTTTGAATTTTTGAATTTTTGAATTTGTGAATTTGTGAATTTTTGAATTTTCGAATTGTGAACAAACGGTGAACAATAACACAAAATATTCCCCACGGATGCCCTCTAGGGTGACGGTGATGAAGCACTGTCGTCATTTGGGCGTTTCGTCGACCGTTGGACTGAGTCTCTCGATTTCAAAAGCCCTGCGAGCTGAAGTCAAAGATCTTCTGTCACTGACTGTCTATAAAGAGCAAGTGGTTTCAGTCGCTCAATTTAGTAGACGGTATTTAAATCGGAAAACTAACTGCATCAGAGTCGCGACAGGTTGATGAATGTGGGCATTGATTGGTGGGTCTAGAAGAGCTCTGGTTCGTGGATGTCTGAGAGTTGACGGGCGGCAATGTCCCCGCTGGTAGACGGAGTGAAGCTCCAACCTCTATTGTTCGTCGCAAAACATGACACCGCTGCCTTTTGACGGTGTCGTGCCAGACCCTTTTCCGGGCGAGACTTGACATCGAGCATCAGAGTCACCTGTATGAACCGATGGCCGATGTTTCTGTTGATTCGTCTCATTTTTTTCATGGACACCTCGGAAACACTTCTGCATAGTATACGCCTTAGAAAAATTACTTTCCTCAACGTAAGGTCAAACGTACATTTCGCATGTATGTGTTGCTGATTAATTCTCACGCAAACAGTCTGATCTTGCGATGCAGAACAGGAGAACAGTATCTAGGGTTCCTTGATTATTTTAAGTATGGCCGTCTAAATATGAAATGACCAACTCGACAGGTAATTTCTTAGTGGAGATTCAAAGCTATGCGGACATAAAACTAGCTTGATCAAGAAAACTGGCTAGCTAAAAGTAGCAGAGTTGGGTAGTCCTAAACCATCCTTACACCGCACCGTCTAGCAACAGCAGAGTCAAGGAACTGCTCCTCCGACCGCCCTTTTTTTGCAAATGGTCTTGGATGAGCCTCGCCCGCTGAGGCAGATTCTCTGTGTCGCCCTCCGCTATGGCATTTCTGTATCTGCGATTTTGTGCAGTTGAAATACGTAGACGGCTCAGGTTCTTGTTGAAATCCATGCGATCAACAGCCGTACGGACAAAAGAGTCCTTGAGTTGTAATAGTCACCATAAACTTCGCAGTCTAAACAGTTACGGTGTTGTCATCGTTATGACTGCTGCAGTCATACGACGAGACAGAGAGAGACTGCCACAAGCCGCAGTGGTGCACTGGTGCGCGCCACTATTCGTTTATCTCTACCGTAAGGGGTGGTAGGGAGATGATATTCTCATTTATGGCTGGCTCTTCATTCTTACCTTGATAGTTGCATAACATCGAAGTTACCAGCACATCGGTAACTCGTTCCATGTAAATCAAACGGAACCAGGAAAAACCGTGACGACTAAACCCAGTTGCCGCTGGAAATCTAGGTTGAAACTTGAAGTAGATTGTTATCCAAAGTACGCATTGTAACAATCAAGCTCCCTCTCGGTCATGAATCCCTCATGCGCATGCTATTCCACTTTGGTTTACGAGTACCTTTATTAGGAGATACCGCTCTCGCCCGACCTAATTCAGTCAGCAGATAAGGTGTGTGACTACAAAAACGGAAGACCCGCGATACAACCATCATTCTACACAACACGTTCTCCTTCTTATTTCATATGTTACACTTTAACAAAAATAGAAAAGAGATGAAATGCTGTACAGAAAGACGGCTAAATCACAACTGTTCCGCTCTAGAAACCCCATCTAATTCAATTACCAAAAGCCCTCTTCCCCTCTTAAAGAGTAAAGATCATTGCCAAGGGCGTCACTACTTCTAAATTTTGTCTTTCTGTTAGACCACTCGGTCGAAGTACTGTTACAAGGCGAAAAGGGAAGTTGATGGAGATCTTAGTGTATAGATCCAGGTTTACCTCAATGTCGAAAAAAAATACACCCCAAAAAGCTCATAGGAGCCGGAAACAGCCGACACATACCGGACTAAAGACTTCTCAATAGCAGGTGTGATCCTCCTTAGGCAAGGGAGCAAGGTTAAGCGTCACACTGAATTCAGACGTGCATTACCCAGGTTTGTTTGACCTGCGACTACCCATCAGCTCAAAGCGATAGGTAGCGCTGCTTTTCATATATGGATGGCGTCCTTAAGCATACTAGTCAAGAATTTGACTAGATTTGATATGAGGAATAGGCCCATAGGCATTCCAAGGCCATTCTCCCTAACTAGCGCTTCGAGGCTCGGGTTATGCGACGCCACCGGCCGAACACGGCGCAGTGTTTCCTTGCTGGAGAGGAAGTGTGTGAATCGGACACGATCGCTTATGGCGGATTCCTCCCCAGGAAGGAAAGAATGCGCCGTGTTCGACTTGTATGACTGCCCTTCCGAAAAAGGTGGGAAGATGTCATTCATACCGTAAGCCACCCTACTTGATTCGAGCGCAGCAGGATCGTCAATGCCCGAAGTTCTTCGTATAGATCCACGTCATTGCGTATCAACTATATCTGTGCTACTCAGGTGTGTGAAGTCGCAACTCACCAATAATTTGCGAGGAAGAGCCGACACATGTAGACTCATCAGGGAGCCCAAGCCAGTATAGCACTGCACTACAGCGCAGAGGCGAAAGCGCATCCACATTTTTCGCCAACATTACCACCACCACGTCTGCCTACTCTTCTATGAATCAAATGCGACTCATGAACAAAAAAGGAAAACAAAGGGTTTCCATATCTTTGGAATGTAATATTTAAGGGCTCTTCGGAAATCCTTATCATCAAATGGATAGTTTGTATTTGATTTAAAAGGGAATATCCCGAACCCTAAAGGACTAACTCCTTAACCCTCTACTTGCGTTCGTTTTTGAATGAAATTCGGGCATGACTGGTTTGATTGCTTAACAAAACAGAAATAACATGTCATAGAGTTATCTATTATACTCTACTAGGCCATAATCGAATACCAATTTTGTCTTGATTTATTTTGTATACCAATTAAAAACCAACATTGATCAAATCAGCGCAACATTAAAACCCATCATAACACAACCAAAAATCAACACAACAAATTATGAAATTAATAACAAGCTAAACGCTATTTTCCAACAAACCGTCATATCAAACCAAATAAACCCAAAAACGTGGCCTCAACTATTCCATCATTATAGGACTAAAATCAATACTTACATCCCTCTCTATATTAACAATTTCATCTTACCAATCTTATTCAGAAAAATATTTTGTAAAAACATTTGTAAACAGCGACAAGTCATTTATTGTCGAATTCCCTTGATACCGACCGCCTTTTATCAATACATACAACTCGGCAGGCAAATAGAATCCTGAACAAAGAATGCGAGGCTTCTCAATATTATACTTTGCGCTCAGCGTCGTTGTCGGTCGTCTTCCCATTCTTTTGGCGAACAAATACGAAAAAATGATGAAAAGGTAACCCAAGCCATAGAATGCATAGAATAGGAATGAAAAACTGCCCTAAAGAAAACTAAGGAGAATTAATGGCTCCGGTAACAATAAAAAAAAACGACACGAAGAATTATTATATTTAGTCGAAAGTCCTTCCGCTCAGGATTGATAATATGTAGCACGACCTTTTTTCACCTACCTTTTTACCTTTAATTTTCATTATATTGATAGCATGTCCCGACATTCAGTGTTAACTCGATAAGTTAGTAACGATGGTGATGTAGGGGAGTGATGGGTTTCTGTATTATAGTTTTTAGTACCCTCAACTAATAAAGTGTTTATAACTATAATTTTAGATAAAAAACTAAAATGGTGACTATTATACGATGTTAAATTTGTTCATAAAAAATATTCGCTTAGAACTATATACAAACTTACCAAATGCCAAACAATTGGTTATAACTGTAATGTATATGTAAGTTCTAAGTGTGGCTTTTTACTTTTCTAGAAATTTCAAAGTAAATTAAATCTTTTACATATACAAACATCAATTTCAAGTTCAATTTATTATTGTCAAGACTTTACCAATAACATTGAGCTCCATATCCTAAAAATTAGCCTCTCAATCAATTAACTTCTTGATTTCAGATTTATTCCAAATGAAATCCTCAAAATCACCACTCTCCCGTATGATCCAAAAATCCATTTGAAAAATAAAACGACGACGTGGCAATTGTGATACCTAATAAATACACTTTCAGGAACCGTAAATTGTAAGGCAAATATAGAGCTCAGGTAGGTTTATCTAAGGCTCTAACCTACACCAACTTTGTAAATAGAGAAAACAAATTAAGCGAAAAAATAGAAGTGCGGCCCATTCGTACAAATGCACCAACAAAAACACACTAATATTCCAATGCACGCACGTTTATAATACCACGGATAAGGATACGCTTATAAGTTAAAATCTCGAAAATGGCTCACAATGTTCCTATAAAGAAACAAACTCGTCCTCGAATTGATCCTGAAAATCAGTCGAGTGCAAAAAGATATTCCAGATTAACGTATACGTGTAGGAGTATATAGATAAAAGGCCAACCAATTGTAGATACTACGGCGATTTATACAATAATATAATCTTTTTCTTTTCAATGTTTTCTTTTTATTTGAAATTTAGTTTTTCCTATTATTTGTGAGGGCGACTCATAGGAATTATATTATTGTTATTGGAAAATTGAAAGGGAATTTGGGCAACCGAGGTAGTAGTGGCCAACGTGGTATTGATTTTCGGTTGCAATTTCAATGGATTTTTAGGGAATTTACATTGTTCAATTTTTGGTTTCAAATTTTTATTTTGTGCTGATGTTTCATAGACATGTTAAGACACACCATCAATCAATTCTCGATGAGTGAGATCTGAAGAATTAACGAAGCGTAAAAAGGATTATTCATTCGTAGAACGATAATAGAGTTTGTAGAGTTTGCCAAGCAACGAGACTATTATTGTAAGTGGTAGTTTTGCTCACTTCTCTTTTTATGGATTAGAAAATTAACGAGAAGGTACTAATGTTAAACAACTGTTGAAAATTTAATTAGGATTAACTGATATTGTCACAAAGAGACTGGTAATTATGATCTTTTTGGTCGCTGAACTTAAATAATAGATTCTATTGTACACAGTCATTATTCTAGTACGTGGTCAAAGGATAATGAACGGATAATAATTAAATTATCAGTATATCATATCCTTCGACTTGCGATTGACAGTCGTTGCGCATGCCTTTCGCATTGCAGTCGTTGTATAGTTTTTCGTTCTCCAATACTTCCAGCTCATAGATCAGTTGCTACAAATCGTGATTGCACTCTAATTTGTATGCGCCAAATTCATCCAAGTACATTTCGATCGAATCTATCCAATAAAAGCTCGGCGGCTTGGGCGAGTGTGAGATTCCATTCCACCAATTCTAGAACTTCATTTAAAAATATCCAAGTCGGACATATCCCATAATTAAGAATGGGTTAATTTTTTCCAACTATCAAAAAATATTGTGGCAGTCCCCTTTCCTTAGAATAAAAAAAAATCTGTCCTCCACATCCTTTAGAATAAAGCATCCTAATAAGGGGTACTGGCACCATTCCATGGAATTTCACCGATATACAGTGAATTTGATCGTATTGGAATGACAATGGGGTTATGGGGCTGCATACAATCCCAGCCACTGAATTTGACTCTTAGGGAACCCCGTTTCCTTTCGGCACAAATTCCAATCGAAAATTAATTCTAAATGTGTCTCCATTGAAACCGAAAAAAAAATGTATTTAAAAACAAATACAATCCCCCCTCCCCCAGGAAAAAAACATTCTTCATATTAAAATACAAGCTTTGTGATTTGATTTTTTTTATTTGTGGAGCAATCCTAGCACCTAGTTATTCTACCGACGGCGTCGCGTAACTTATGTAAAAATACCGGCGTGCAGAGGGCTGCGCCCGCAATACGAGGGTTTTTTAGAATTTTGATGCATAGTGAATATTTTTGTACATATATTTTAATAGCAATAGATAAGAATTGTGCACAGCATTAATGGAATGCTTCCTGTAAATCTATTTTTGGATTGGTCTAAATAAACGCGTTCCACCTTTAATTAGACCAATCGAAAAATAGATTTACTATTTACCTAGTTTGTATAAAAGTAGGCAAATCTACAGGCATTTTTCGATTTAAGATTTCTGATGGCCTTTGAGCAAAAAGAAACTCAGGCAAACGTAAGGCCGGCTTGGCTTTATATATGAACTGAATTATTGGCTGTAAAACTACTGTTACTCTTTTTTTAACCCTTCGTTAGGCGCGCACCTATTTGTCACGTGGTTAGGCGCGCGGGCTACAATTGTAACCCAAATAAAAAATAATATAAAAAATATGGTTCAATTTAAATTTTTTTTGCTGCACGGTCTGCGGTCTGGTGAGTGTTGTACAGAATAAAAAATATAAAATCCTTAATTTTCCAATAAAATATATATAATAAAAGAGGGCAAAGTGCCAATTAGTCTTATTTTTAGTGTTTTTTCATATCAACTTACTTAGGTGGACAAAATAGTTACTTTTTAAAATTAAAAGTACAAAAAAAGTTTATATTCGCAGAATTCAATAAAAAATCTTCGAAATGGAACATTGACCGAGAGAATGCAGTTAAAAATGCCCAGTTTGTGGAATTTCAAACACAGCCTATTTTTGGGTATCCAATATTCACAATTTTTTACACTGGGAATACAGTTTTTTGCTAGAAAGCTGAATATATTGTAAGTCACACTGATTGAATTTTTACTTACAATATTCAGATTAACTGTTCTCACAATATTTTCGCTACAACTGAAAAAAATTTCATCCAGAAACTAATTTATGTTAGCAACATGTAACAGATGCACGCTGTAAGAAATTTTGACTTCGACTCCAGGTTTTTCGTGAAAATAGTAATGTATTTTTTGTACATTTATCTTGAAACCGTTTTTTTTTTTGTCAAACATTTTACTGTTGCTATTTACTACAATGTTTTATAATAATATTTTTATTTTAATAGATATATATGAGTACCAAGAAAGTTACATGAATCGGCGCGCGGGCTACACTTGTAGCCCAGTGGACTTTGATCGCAAAAGAATATAGGTTCTACGCTCAAAAAATATTAAAAACATTCTTATTCGATTAAGAAGCAGCATTTTAACAGCTACTGAGCAGTTCGAATGAATTCGGTTCATATCCTGAAAATGATTGCCATTTAAAAAAGTGTGGGCTACAATTGTAGCCCGCGCGCCCACTGAAGGGTTAATCAAGGAAAAGCAACTTATATGAAATTATTCCATCGTGTCCCCTGACATAAGAGCCCATGCAAGCTTTCCTATGAGTATTGAACAAGTATATTTTTGCAGTTATTCAGGGACACCCTGTTAACTTGGTCCTACAAATATTTGTGGCAAACACTATTACCATTCTATGCATATCCACCAAATTTCATGTTCATTGTTTCATCAAGTTAAAAAATACATATGCATTGAAGAAATGCTTAAGAGGCTTCCCTTGCATTGTGAAAGGCCCTTACTAAATACTAACTTGGCTATATTTCCGTTTTAGATACAGATATTCGAATGAAAATTCGTAGACATATTCCCTATGTAATTTTCTAAAAATCCCTAGCAGAATTTTCATATTTGGAAACCTAAAAGGGGCTACACACGATCAAATTCAAATTTTACAAATTTACTGTTATTTACTTTTCCTTAGCAAAAGTCAACAGTCTTAATATTTAACGTATATAAAGCCATACTGACCAATCTTTGTGCAAAGTTTCATATCGATCCGTATAACGGTTTAGAAAAACGGAGGTCGAAAAGGAAGTTTAACTTTGAACGCCAATAACTTTTTCACCGTTCCTCGAAACTGGAAAATTTTAACTGATGTGAGATGTACTCGTTTAGTTCTTTGATTTAAATACCCATATGTCAATCTCCGATAAAAAATAAAAAAGTCGACTTTTTTCAAACGTTCGGGACACCCTGTTATCTTCTTCCTACCAACTTCTAAGGTATATGTGCCAAAGACTGTAACTATTCTACACATTCCTACCAAATTTCATGATAATCGGTTGAGCCGTTCGCGAGTTATTTAGTGAACAGACGGACGGACGGACGGACAGACGGACAGACGGACGGACAGACAAAATCGATTTCATAAGGGTTTTTTGAAAAAAAAAATTTCTAAAAAACCCTAAAAACGGAAGGAATCAGATGAGGGGTTTATGGAGCTGCCGCAGAAAAATGAAGTTACTGGAAAGAATTAAGAACCGACGGAATCGCAATACAAGTCATAGGGTCGCCGAAGAAATTATTGGCCCGAAAGAATGTGAAGGGTATCCAAACTTCGGTGGCGCCGAAAGTTAGCCTCGGTCTCGTTTTTCATTCAAATTGCGCCGGTCATAACGACTTTGGATATTGAGCCTTTCTCGTTTATAACGACTGATTTTTTGGTGAGATCCAGTTTAGATTTCGGTAATAACGATCAAATTTTCGGGAACTTTTATTTTTGATTGCGAGCAATATTAGGTTGTATGAGTAAAATTATGCTATGTTTTATATTTACAACAATAACCCTTAAATCGACCATCGCAACCAAGAACTCAACAAAGCATTTTTATCCACACACTAAAAATAACGTTCCTTTGATTCGTTGCGTATTTTTGCGATAGTAAAATTTCACGAGTATGTAACTTCAATTTAGCTCTTTTTTATAATTTCTGTTTCATTGTACTGCAGTTTCCACACGATTGCCGATTACAAGGATTTTTTTAAAGGTTTTTTGAAAGTTATACTGTTGGGAATAGAATCGATGTTGGCATGCTGGAAGTCCATTTCAAAAGGAGCTTAGAAAGTTGTAATGAGGATAACGCAGTACTCTAGGCGAGGACGAAGCCCAAGTGGAATGACGCGATTTTGGATGCGAATATATCCAAGGAGGAGGTGCAGCTAGCTATGCAAAAGTGCAAGAATCGAAAAGCGCCACGACTAATAAATACCAGTCGATTTTTACAAATACCGCGCTGATCTACTGCTTAACGTATTATATGTTGAATTTAATCGTATATTCGACAACGCAGATGTCGCAAATGAATTTCGGGAGGCGGTGATTTTCTCCTTATTCAAGAATGGGGATATGAATGATCCTGCAGCGTATACTCGTAGCGCTGCTTTTTACATCCGGGCGGCCCCTTCAGTATACTAGTCAGAAATGCGATTCGGGCCGTGTGGTCATCAATCCACAAACTAGTTAGGTATAGGCGCGTAGGCATCTTCCACCAAGACCATTCCCCCTAACTAGCCCCTTCGAGGCTCGGGTTATGCGAAGCCGCCAGCTCCGAGGCTCACATACGATTAACCGTAATGGTGAACCCACATTTGAAGATCGGCGTGTCAGTTCGATTTGTTTTTAGCTTATTTGATAATTTGAAGTTTTACTAATGTATCAAGATTTCATTATTGTGAATACCGTTTTGAGATTCGTAGGGCTTTATCAAAATCTAATTGTTCAACTACTAAAATTGATGCATTTAAATCGAGTGTAGTTTTTACGCTGAGTGTTTAAATTTCGAAGAATTTCGACATTGTTTTCAAAACTCTCCACTTGAAATAATCTCAGTTTAATGAGGGCGGATAAATTTAACAGGCAGCTTTAGGCTCTGCCGAGCCGGCCAATTACCCTTAGGAGCTCACACTTGTCGGGCCCTTTTACTTCACCGCAGTAAAATCTTACTTGAAACTCTCGCTTGAAGTTGCTTCGTAGCAAAGAAGAGAACTTCTAATTTGTTCAACAGTTGTGTTTACGACGCAGAAATCCACAAAGCAGTCCACAATTTGCTACTCTTCGCAACTACGCTAGGGGGCTCCTGGTGGTTGGGGGCCCGTGTTCCACCGAACACATGGAACACTGTACGATACGCCACTGGTGCACACTTATCGGATATAATTTTCCACACCTAATCTAATTTATGCAGTTTATTTACACTGCATATATTAGATCTAATTTTGCGATTATTTTTTTGGTTTTAATCACTGTTTTTAAAAGTTATTACAAATATAAATAGGAAAGTAAGTTTTAAAATTCAGAAGCTTAGTCTGCTACACTGTATCAGAAATCAATTTAGCTCCAAATATTTGACCAGCATCAGAGACTCGACTGATTTTCTTTTACAACTTTCTACTATATAAAATAGCAAAGGAAGTAGCGCGTTTACAAAATAAAGCATGTCCAGAGTGTTTGTGACGAGGTTTTTTGGTTTTTTGAAAGTAGGGCGCAAATAAATTAGAGGAATAAATTTGTGTTAATCAAAACTTTTCTACAATTATTGTTTTAAAACGAATGTTTAACAGTCCAAACTTTAAGTTCTACCCAGATTTAAAGTATCCTTTTCAAACAATTGTTGACTGATAGCATCGAAATTTAGCAAACTAGCTAAGAGAGCTCGCTTCGCTCGGTCTCCTATCTTATCTCGCTTTGCTCGTATTGACACTAATTTAACTTTATGAGCGATTTTGAATGCCAATCAACCTGCTAATTATAATTTATTGGGATCGACGAATCGATGGTGAAACTCAACTGGATATGGAAACAAAGCGATAGATTTGCGTCGCGCCACTACTTCTTAAGGGGTCAAGGCAACTACAACATACTCAACCCCCTGACTGACTGATGAGACTACACTTGCCCTTCAAAAATATTGGGAGTATTATTATTAGCGTGAGTAAATAAAAGAAATACTCGATGTAGATCGACCGTTAGATTGTCGTTTGGGAGGCACAATCAAAAACTAAATTTCAATTAGGTTAGGTTTGGTGACATATGTCAGTTCAATGTGAGGAATTAAGCACACATTCAACTTTTTTATTGCTATAATCACGAAGCACACTCATTTACTCAGTTTTCGCCAAGCTTACTAAAATGTGTGTTCATACTAACCCAGAAACCATCATACATCCAGGTTGACGGTTATCGCTGACCACCCTGTGCACTGATCAGAGAAGAGACCCTTTAGACAATTTTGTGGTGAGTCCGGCGACACCTCAATCGTGTCACTCCGCCAAAGGATTGCGGAGATATCGATGGATTTCCGAAGTAGTACGAAGTTGATTGTGAAATTGATGTGACAACATCCAGGATTTATGTATAGGTACATAAAAAGTCACCTTGATTACAATTTATCGGAGATATCGACGGATTTCTGACCACCCTGTACTCTGATTGGGGAAGAGGGTCCAATGACCCTTTAGGTAATTTTATAGCGAGTCCGGCGACACCTCAATAGTGTCAATCCGCCAAAGGATTGCGGAGATGGCCAACATCCAGGTTGACGGTTATCCCTGACCACCCTCTGCACTGATCGGTGAAGGGGGTCCCATGACCCTTTAGGCAATTTTGTCGCGAGTCCGGCGACACCTCAATCGTGTCACTCCACCAAAGGATTGCGGAGATATCGACGGATTTCCAAAGTAGTACGAAGTTGATTGTGAAATTGCGGTGACAACATCCAGGATGTATGTACGTAAACATGTAGTCACCTTGAATGCAATTTATCGGAGATATCGACAGATTTCCGACCATCCTGTGCTCTAATTGGGGAAGAGGGTGCAATTACCCTTTAGGCAATTTTGTGGAGAGTCCGGCGACACGTCAATAGTGTTGCTTCGCCAAAGGATTGCGGAGATGGCCAACATCCAGGTTGACGGTTACCTCTGACCACCCTGTGCACTGATTGGAGAAGAGGGTCCGATGACCCTTTAGGCAATTTTGTAGTGAGTTCGGCGACACCTCAATCGTGTCGCTCGGCTAAAGGATTGCGGAGATATCGACGGATTTCCGCAGTAGTACGAAGTTGCTTCTGAAATCCCTGTAACCATAACATCCAGGATGTATGTATGTATGTACGTAAAAACGTAGCCACCTTGTATATGATTTTTCGGAGCGACACCGAAGTTTATCCAATGACAACTAAATACATATTCCCAAGTAAATTTAAATGTTGTCGATGAAAACTTGATTACAACAGGTGACTCTCATACAAAATGGAATTTCGATTTTTACCACCACTTCCTTTGAAATTTTCCAAAAAAATTTTGGTAGATAAACCTTCTCCAACGTAAGACGGATAAAACAAAAAAAGAATCATCCAAATCGGTCCAGTGGCTTAGACGTTTACTGGCAACAGACACAAATACACATTCATGCATTTTTATACATATAGATAGATATAATATAGCTTAACGGTGTCATATAACAAGTCTGCAAATTTTAGAAATATGTACTCACGAATTCCTCCTAGTTATCGGAAAATTTCGATTTTAAAACACAAAAGCTGTACTTTATCCACATATGTTGGGTATTCCCAACGAGCTCTCGTCTTCACAATTTCTGGACATATATGATTTATTTTAATCTCTATTTTGAGGTGTTCCGCCCAGAAAAGCGATAATGCTAGGTGTTCCGTGATTTTGAAAAGTTTTGGAACCACTGATCTAACCCAACATCAAGCTCTGATACTCAAATCACAGTAGCGAAAATTTTTACGGAAATTGGAATACTGTGGATTCACTCACGGTAGTAAAAAAGCAAAAATTATCGATGCAACATTTCCAGGACTCAGTTTTTTTCGCATGGCAAAATTCTATCTATTTTGCACCAAAATTTGCTAAAGAAAACTACTAATTTGAAGTGTAATGAATACAGAAATTGTTATTCTGAAATTCAACATTTGATAACCGTTAAGTATAAGTAATCTTGAAAAATGATCCCCCCCTCGTCGAAAAGCTATCTACGCCACTGCAGACAACTAAGCAAAATTTTTGCGGGGCGCCAGACTGTTCAAACTTTGCAAAGAGAGCATACGTATTGAAAAATTAACCGGTAACCGCTGGTCTACATAAAAAGCCGAATTTCACAACGGCAAGGCAACAGGAAGATCCTATGCTATTAGAATAAACTGTTTTGGACATCTTCCGAGAATTCAAAATTGACAAATTTTCGGAGAAAAGAGCTCCCCTTCGTCGACTTTGTATAGTAGAGTAAAATTATTTCATTAAAGAATACATTTTTTAACTCTACTGGAGATAATGGTTGCAGTAGAGTATAGTTTCACTCTACCGACTAGAAAACAGCCTGACGATTTACTCGACTCATGTAAATCGTACTTAAAAAATTTAAAAATTTTTTTGCCAGTCCTACCATATTTTTTTGGTTTTATCGCCCTTTGACGGTTACCTTTTCGTAAATTGGAATGGGTATAGATGCATCCTTCACGATGGTTGCAGAAACGTTGATAAAAGCCAAAAATCAAATGTGTTTCAAAATAAAATCATTCTTTTAAGAGTCCTCTCTGTTAGCTTCAGAACCTTTTGAAACTCAGTATATCTCTAGTGCGCTATTGCTATTGGACCATCAAGTCTATTGGACCATCAAGTCCAAGAATGGTGTTGCTCCATATTTTTCCATTTCAGTAGTGAATGTCAAACAGATGTTACACAAGACATACAGGAGATCTGAATATTGACAAGCTCCCCTGAAATTCCCCCTAACAATTGTATTTCCCTTAAACTCCTCCAAGAAGGTTATTTCTAGCATTTTTACCGCATTAAATTTAGGAAAATTAAAATCCTTAATTAGTTTGGAAAAATGACTGAAACAGTGTTAATTTGAAATAAAGCCAAGTTGCAAAAAAATAAGACTAGGTTGGCAGAACCTTGAGAAATTTGTGATGAAATAATTAATTTTCTTTGGACCAAAATCATCAATTTGATTTTGAAACCTTAAACCGCTTATCCGATTTCGACACGACTGGTTTTGTTTCTTAGGCAGATCAGTTAACATGCTTATTTAAGCATTATTTCTGGTATATATGCTTCATAGATGGAATCGTTGGACGGTGCCCAAATTATCCTTTATTCCATTACTGAAAGCTGAAGAACTGTTCGTTTGATTATTTTTAATCCCCTCAGTGAACTTAAAAAAAAAACCTTAGTCTAAAGCTATATTAAACCGAGACCGAGTCTAATTTCGGGCGCGGCTGCAATTTGGATACCCTTCACTCCCCTCAGCAAAATTTTTTTTTCGGGCGTACCTACGACTTGTATTTAATACCCCTCCCCCCATTCTTTTCCTCCTGTCTTCACAAAAGTTCCGATTCGTCGGCAAAACAATATCAGTGTGGGGTTTGGTTGCAATAAGTGGGCAAATAAAAATATTTATTCAGAAAATTTTATTGCGAGATGCGGGAGCATTCCATTTGTACGATTCCATTTGTTTTGACCTTTTTAGTTGCCTTTATAAAGACACATTAATTCAAGGTTTTGTGAAATTGATGTACAAAATTTTTTTTAGGAGAACTAAAATGGGAGGTTGGGTATTTATGGCAGCCCCATGACGCCATGGTTCGATTTTATCCAATCTCACATATCTTTTGTGTCATCAATAGAAATACATTTGTGTGAAATGTGGTTGATTTTGGTGCACAATTAAAAAAGTTTTTCTTAGAAGAACCTAATTTGGGGAGTTGGATTTGTATGGCAGCCCCATGACGCCATGATTCGATTTGATCCATTCTTACATATGTTTTGTTTCATCAATAGAAATACATTTGTGCGACATTTGGCGGAAATTGGTGTACAAATAAAAAAGTTTTTCTTAGCAAAACATAATTTGGGGAGTTGGGTTTGTATGGCAGCCCCATGACCCCATGGTCCTATTTGAATTATTCTTACGTATGTTTTGTGTTATCAATAGAAAATTTGTGTGAAATTTGGTTGAAATTGGTACACAAATAAAAAAGTTTTTCTCAGAAGAACTCAAATTGGGGGGCTAGGTTTGTATGGCAGCCCCATGACCCAGTGAGCCAATTTGGGTGAATCAAACATACAAACAGCCTGCAACAATAAGAAGCACGTGTGCTAAATTTCAGCTTGCTAGCTTCAATACCCGCCGAGTAAAACGCGTCGCAACAGACAGACGGACATGCTCCAATCCACTCCCCAAGTCATGCCGATCATATATGTTATACTTTTTATATGGTCGGAGATGCTTCCTTGAATGCGTTACAAACGTCATGACAAAGTTAATACATATACTCTTTCACTCTATGAGCGAAGGGTATAAAAACTAATTGTTTTCAATTTGAATTTTGTTTCAATCTCCTCGTACCAGCAGTGATGATGTTCTAATTTCTGCCTTTTGTCGGCTGCCTCAGGACAGGACGAATCATTTTGGGTGGCAACTGTTGTACAAACATACCAAATCGCTTAAGTTGACTTCTCAGTATGTCATATCCTTCGCAAAAAATGTTATAGTGAATCTTCTTTTGAACAATTCAATCCAACTTCCATGTACCTTCCTCATGTCATGATGTCTTGCCAAAATGAAATAAGACACACTTTTGTCAATCAATCTCTTCACAATATTTTCAAAAGAAAGGATAATACCAAAATATTTCAATAACCATCCTACAACAATTCGCCAACATCCTGAATTTCTGAAGAGAATAATCCCTCGATTCAATCCTTCACAAAACTACTGTCAACTACTCCTTTTTATAAATCCGTACACATAAAGATGAATTATTATGCATTCTTTACTTGCTTGCATCTTTGCTCAATAAGATCCTTGGGATCGAAAGAAAATCGAATGGTTCGTTAAATACAACACAATTTCAATTGTAATTTATTTTCTGGTTCCTCTGATTTATTTTCGGGGTATATACTCGTACACAAAACCAAAGAACAAAACCCAACGCCCTTTTTTACCGGAAAAAAGTCTCAATCTTTGAACAAAAAAAAGTCATCCAACCGTACTGAGGTTGACCGATACACCAATAGAATTAAATCCAACAAAATGTTTATTTAGCAGTTTTAATACGCCAACTTAACAATATATCACAGTTTCATTGCATTGCATCGTTTCAAGAAATAGATGATTCACAACAGTTGAGAAGCTGAAGGAGTCCTTTCGAACAATGACGCGAAGTGGGTGAAAGAAATGCATTCGTGGACTACCTAAGTGAGCCCAGGAGCAGTACTTAATCCAACCAGAAGAAAGACATGGTTGAAAGAAAGGATCTCTGTTTTTTTTTTGGTTGTGTTGTGCGGGAGTGCAACACAAAATCATATCCTTCTTATATTCGTAACAAACAATACGTAGGACATCACTGCCGGCTATTTATCCAAGAAATTGATCTTATCTGATCGATCAAAGTGCAAGATAGGCAAGGATTATTGACAAAGGTTACGAGCTGGTGTCCTGTTACATTGAGATTGAGAGATATGATTTTGATGGGCGGATATATGTTTTTTTTTGTGGCTATAGGTGAAAAGCGGGGGAATAGGGTAAAATATTTTCCCAACCCCGAGTTTTCCCTATTTAGTGCAAATACCGAGACATTTAATTACCAAACAGAGTTTATGCAGTTTCATTTTTTTTTCGCAGTGGGAGAACTAAACAAATAAGTGTAATTGAAATTCATTGAAGTAATACCTCGCAAACTTTCATCCCCCCAACACTCGCGTACCATCGGAGCTGCCTACAACTTCACCATGTGAAATTTTCCTGTTACCCTTCAAGCCAGTTGCCAACAGATCTTCAAAACCCCGATCTCCCTATTTAACAAGGATACTGTGATTCATCCTCATCATCGAAAGAAAAAAACTTAAAAAGACTTAAACTCTCGTAAATTTGTTTCGTTTACCATCTACCTTATGGTTTTCAAACAAAAGGATCTTTTTATTCACGGATTCATATTCCACCGATGCACATCCATATACAAAAACAGAATCCTCCCGGACAAGGAATATTTACAAAATATTTAGATCGGACGATATGATAGCAGTCGACGAAAAAGGATCCATTGAAAACACATCAATGATTGATTTTTCTTCGTCGAGTTGATCCTCGTCGAATCCTTGTCTTCGTCAACGATCCGATAAACATCTAAATCTCTTGACAAAATCCTATGCAGAATACTAATAAATGCACATTATACGAACGTGCATTCAACTATAGCGTCGAGGATTTGACTGAAATGTCCTTTGAATTTTTACAGGTAATGGTGTAGAATTACACACAATTTGGATTCAAAATAAATCTTTTTCGTATAAAAAAGACCAAAATGTACGCATCTAGGATGGATTTTGGATATTCTGCGTGTGCAGTATCTATCACGGATACAATCTTGATTTGAAGTTGTAAATTTTCACAATTATCTGATAACAGAGGTCACATACACTTATCGGAAACGTAAACTTAACTATCGCGCAGTTGACATTAACGCACTCAAGATAAATTGCTTTGCTCAGATATGGTTGGTTAGTTTTTTTTTTGGCTCCTTATCGCAATATTGAATCTGGTTTTTGTGCGTACAAATTTTTATCCATTTACATATTTTTCGAGGGGTCGCGCTATTATCGAAGAGTTCCGATCAGAGTATGGATTTAAAGTTGGAAATTGTTTCTTTTGAAAATCAATTATTTGGGATTGTTAGATGATTTCCAAAGATTTTAGATTTTTTTTGTATGAAAATATAAATTTCTCTGGAAATGTGGGTATGTATTATCAGCAATTGCGAGTATGTATGTAGGGAATTTGGGAGTCATGCATTTTTTGGGCACTATATGACTAAGCAGAACTTAACATAAAAAATATACCTAGATGTATAGAAATTTCGCTAATAAAAAACAGGAAGTTAATTTGGAATTTTGAAAATTTCGCTAAAATGCACATAAGAACAGTCTAACGATTTTAGGTCGCAAAAAATTGCTCGGCTCTGTTTTTTTTTGGGATATTGTCAGGATAGGTACCAGAAGTTACCACTAAGTTTGCAACTTCGAAAAACCTGTACTAACACCGTCACCCTAAAAAAAACTCAAAATGTTCTGACTTTCTCATATTTTGGTTTGTAATTTCTAAAGGGTGCTTCCTACAAGAAAGTCGTCCACTGTACTTTTAAAGCTAACAAAATCTTCTTTAATTTGAGTGCAACCTCAGCTTTGTAGGTGCCAAGTATCCCAAAAAAAAAAGCACTTTAAAAAATGTTTTTTGGAAAAAATCCGATTTTGTAATTTTAGTCATCTTCCGAGCAAAATACCAGCTAAAATGCGTGTTCAACGGAGAAAATCAGTGAAACGAAGTTATAGAGCAGTTACTTAGCTTTAAGTTAAGCGAATGCGAAAGCCTGTCGGACCAGTATTTCCCTAGCTATCAAGAAAAAAACAAAAATCGTGAAAAAAAAATTGTTTAAGAAATTTCATATCAAACCTATGTATGCATGGAATAACCGTTGGAGCTCAGTAGAGTCATCAGGGAACGATGACTATCAAGATTGGTAAGTGTAGGAGATTACAATAAATCGAAGTAAAGTAGTCATTGATAAAAAAAAAATCCATGTAGCCAATAAATAGTCTAGAGAATAAATAAGAAGTGCCAAGACGGAATAACGACAAGCAATTGTTAAATTACACTTATTTTAGTTTTGTCTTCTTATATAATTACGAGTCGTAGTTGTTAAATAACGTAATCAGGCAGTCTGAGCATGTGCAGTTGTTAAAACGAACGTGTTCGGAAAAAGCTGTTGAAACTTAAATTTGTTTTTTTTTTTCGAAATTATTGCATTGTTCCTTGCGAATTTCGGAGTTTTGCCCGCCAGGCGTTTGTTTCATGTGTCGCGGTGCACTTGAGAAAGGCATAGAGACTGTGGTAGTGAAGAAAACGCGGTATTCAGATTGAAACGATGCAAGCCTCAGCGGATGCTGACTGCCTAATTGTATTGACAGCATTGGAGAAGTGTGAAAAGTACTAGCACGTCATAATCGCTGGAGAGGATGTCGACCTTTTGGTGCTACTTAATGCATTGGGCTCCAGCATGCAAAATCTTTTCTTCCAGAAAAGTGACACGAATGGAATAGGTTCTATGCATTTCTCATCAGAATTTTCCATTCCAGAGGGGCAGTTTCCTTCTGGAATAGTTTTGTTTTGGTTAAGGTACCACCTCCTCCCTTTTCTGGCTAGAGAAAATGAAAATGATTCACGTCTTTGCAAAACAGCCAGACCTTCTTGAGGCGGCTACCATGTTTCTTAATTAAGACGTCACTCGTGAGGAGATAGCCTCTGCTGGCAATAAATGCCTCGTGGCTCTTTATGGTGGGGGAGAAAACAATGCTCTAAACGACCGCGTTACGCGATATTTGTCTGAGCTGCTCCTAATGCAAAAGTACACCTCGCTCGTCTGCTTCAACCGAACAAGCCACTGCCCAACATTCGTACAGGACCTACCACCAGGTGCAGAAGTGGTCAGGGATTTACAAAGAGCCCACCGACTGGAGGTGGACAAAGAGTGAGCAGGGGTTCATGCCAGTGATCTCAACCAAGGAACCAGCACCGCTATCCCTGCTGAAATTCCTGACATGCAGTTGTCAGAAAGGATGCGGAGGAGGGAGGTGCTCCTGCCAGAAAGCAGGGCTAAAATGGTCTGTTCTCTGCAAAGTTTGTCAGGGGAAAACCTGCTTGCATAGTCCATCGTTATCCATAGCTGATGAGTCAGATATAGAAGCCGGCGTCGACGAGTTTTACCACTAGATCCGACAACACAGGAGTCTCCGGAGTGGCAAAAAGAGCCGTCTTTGGAACCTGGGCCTTCTAAAAGAACACGACTGTTCCGCAAAGTTCTCACTTCACACCTACTCCTTCTTAATAATTGATCATTATTTACATTGCGCAGGAATTCGCTGAGGTACCGCAATAATTTCATAGATAATATTTGACGACCAGCGTCAACCCATACTTTCAAAATAATTTTAATCTTCTTCTTCCTTGCCTCGTTCTTGATACCGCTCCATGGTTTCGCGTTGCTCGACCTGCCGTGTAGGCGCAGGCCCGCATTTAGCCTCTATGGCGCCCCTGGGCAGTAGCCAAATAGCCGCCCTACGCCACTGGTTAAATTTGTAGTAATAGTCGTATAAACATGTAGGCAAAACGTTAGCTGTGGCGTGGTATGTGAAAAAAAGATTTCATATTTTTAAGCGAGTGCCCGATGTAATTTTGCTTGCCTGACAATACGGTGCTTCCGAGGAATGGGGCCAGGTGAAGGTCCATGTGGATCGGACCCTTCCCGAAATTGTTCAAAAAGACATTGAAATTCCAATGATGACAACTTTAAAACTGAAATGATGCACATCCATTACATCGACTATACATTTTCTTCAGAATGTTTTCTAAATGCCTTTCCATTTTCGGAATTTTTTTCTTTTTTGATCGTTTTAGAAGTCATAATCGAATAACCTAACCTCAAAAACTAAATTTTTTTTATTAGCGTCATGTGATAAGATTTTTTAGCAGTAGGGTTTGCCGTTTTTGTTTCTGAAGGAAAATTACATTTCGAAAATTTAGCCGTACAAATTGTGAATTTTTTTTAAAACCTTTTCATATGACAGAAACATGTTACTGAAAATTTTATAGCTAATGCATCATTTCTAATATCCTGAGTTAGACACCTCCTGAAACCTCTGGCTACATCACAATTGCTTCGCGGCTAATTTTAAGTAGGAAACTCGAACTCGAAAATGTTTGCCAGCTTTTACTAACTAAGAACACTGGGCCACCCACACAGAATCCAATGGAGAATCCATGTGTGGGCGGCCTGGAGTTGCCAATTTTTAGATCAGTCTATTCCAGAGACTCTTTTACGAAAGCGAGTTTTTGGCAATGAACTATTCCAAAAAATTAAATTTTTTATACAAGTTTACATTAGCAATGGTAAAGCCGACAACGGCAAATATACCCTTCCATTTGACGAGTCGTGTTCAGGAATTCCTTGATTGTTACAGGGATCCGGAGCGAAAGAGCGGACCAAGGAGCGTTTATTGCACGTCGAAGCGGAGTGGATCAAACTTTTGCGATAAATTTCGTTATACCTATTCTTTATTCATATATCGTACGGAGGAGAGGCATAGGTAATGGCAAAATTTAAATTTGTTCAAAATTGGGCCGCTCCGTATCCCTGATTATTGCACCCATAAGCTCCTCAACGCTTCCTATTAAAATGTACACTGAATTATGAAGTACATATACATTATATCCCTTGTTTAAGTTGAAGTCAATGTTTGCGAAAATACTTTCTACTTCTCGACTCAGTGAACTTCGCTCCACCAGTATGCTACTCGGAATGAATGCTAAAATAATTTGCAGGATAAATCCCAATTTTTAAGTTGGACATTCACATTTTATTTTCAGTTGAGTGTGTGTTTATTTTCAGTTGAATAAATCTTAAAGATGAAATTAAGCCTTTTGTCTAATTATGTCAACTGCTCTTCGAGTTTCCAAAATGCATCTTTCACAGAATTTAAAACCGAGTGATATTTTCAAAAATTGCCGCCCCTCAAAATGTGCCGCCCCGGGCAGTTGCCCAGGTTTCCCATATGGGCAATCCGGCCCTGTGTAGGCGGTAATATCTCAGCATATTTCTACAGGCAACTCTATCTTGGATCGAGTCATCGCCGAGACCAATGCGTTGTTGTTGCTTTTTCATTTGAGACATCCAGGTGTCCTTCGGTCTGCCTCTGGCCTTGGGTCCATCAATTGGAACTTCCATTGATATCGCTTTCTTTGCGGGGTTCTCAGGCGGACGCCGTTGAACATGGCAATACCAATTCATTTGCGGTCTTCGAGTTTTTCGGTGATTGGTTGGTCTATGGACAAGCTGCCTCAGATGTAGCTACTCTTGATGTGGTCCCTTTTGGTTACACCAACTGACATGCGTAACATTTTCATTTCAGTCGCTGTCATTTCTTTCGCGTAACCTTAATACATGGTCCAGCATTCTGATCCATACATGAGTGCCGGACGTACAACCGTTTTGTACAACTTGCCCTTTAGCTTCAGTGGCATTTTCTTATCGCAGAAAACTCCAGAGTTTTCTCGCCACGTAATCCATCCAACCTTTGTGCGATGTTTGATGTCATAATCGCATGTAGCTCCGTTGTTCACTATCGAGCCAAGGTACTTGAACTTGGTGCATGACTTAAGCTGCTCTCCTTTGACGTACATATCTGGAATCGGTGCATCTGGGTCTGAGAATGGGCAGCATAAAAACTCAGTCTTTGTTATACTTACCCTCATGCTCCATGCTCCTTCAGAATGTCACACCATTTTGTAAGTGCAGCTTGCACGGCAACGTTGTTTGGGCTACTGAGGTCTATATCATCGGCAAAAAGAAGAGATATTTCTAGGCCGTCGGAGATACGTGTTAATAAGTAGCACATGATGATGTTGAAGAGCAACGGACTCAATACACTCCCCTGGTGTACTCCGACATTCACCGGAAATTCTTCTGATTCACCGGCTGTGCATCAAACCTTAGTCGTAGCTCCATCATACATGTCTCGTATCATCCGGACGTATGCCTCAGGGACATTAAGTGCTCTCAAGGTCAACCATATCAGATCAGGATGTACTCTATCGAATCCTTTTCCAAATCGATCAATACAAAGTACAAGCCGCATTGATTGTCATTCAACCGTACAATCTTCCTCAATCGTAGATATTCAGTGTATGAGGTGTTAACTTTACTATAGCCCTATAGCTGTTGAGTTTGCGTGAGTCTCCCTTGTTCTTATAGAAAGGAGATGAAAACTTTCCCCTGAATTTTCGCGAAGTTGAACCCGTTCGGCTTCACTGCTTGACTCACATTTTGCCCGGGCCTTAAATGCGTTAGATTTGGCTTGCACTGCTTCCTTAGTTTCGGTGTTCCACCACCATGTTTCTGTCTTCGTGTGGAGTGGACCTTTCGAAACTCCAAGTGCCTTTTCCGCCTCACCTACTGACATTTCAGCGAAACTATTCCACATTTGTGTTGGACTGTGCTCGATGCAGTTGGTGTTGTTTTGCAACCACTCCGTAATTTGATCAATGAATGGAGTTACTACAGGTTCAATGTTGTAGTTTGTGAGATTGTGCCACTTGATTTTTTCGACAGGCTTGGGAGTTCTTCTTTTTCTTGCTCCTCCTACTTTCAGAATAAATTCTGACAGGAGCAAACGATGTTGGCCGACGACAGATTCACCCAAGATCACCTTGCAGTCTTTACACACCTTCTCATAAAATTGAAGCAGAAGTGGTACGATCTGCGTTTCGTGTTTTCTATCTCCGTGTCCACTACTGTAGATGATCAGGTGTCTCTCGTTTTTCACAAACCATGTATTTAGGATGACCAAATCATGCGTTTTGCATATGGTCAGAATAGCTTCACCTTCGTCATTTCTGACCGTTGAAGGGCTACCCCTTCCACCATGGCAATTCTCGTAATCATAATTTGATTCACCCAGATAGCCATTTAAATCGCCTCCCAAGAACACCAATTCGGTATCTGGAATGGTCTGAATCAGGGTGTCAACGTCGTTCCAATAGGCCTCTTTTTCTTCTGGTGGCAGTCCAACTTGGGGAGCGTAGGCACTTTATAACGTTCCACACCCTTCTGCAGATAAAACAAAGTACAAATTATAACATTTCGCATCTATTCGCAAAAATTAGCAATTTTTGGCAAAATTCGTTACTTATTGCGGAGCACATCGAGTCGGCCATGTAGAGACTTTTTTATGGCTTACGGAAAGACCCTTACCCTGAAAACTGGGAAAGGAATCCATCCATAAGTCGTTAATATGAAAATTTAAGATGAGACCTCTTAGCACAAAACTAACCTGGCTTATTTTCCCGCAACCATCAGCCCTTTCTTTAGGAGACTGCAAGCAAAACCAAATAAAATTTGGTATCACTGTATATCCAGTTTTTTAGTGACACTATGCATTTCTAATAACACAGTTAATTTTTTCATCAAGTGGTAACGGCATCTATAATAGCAACAGAATTACGCATCCCTGAGTGATACTAATTTATTAAAGACTCACTTAAGAATATTATTCAATTAAATTCTCTAATCGTTTTAAAATTTCATTATTGGATCCCCAGTCTATTGGCCTATTCAAAAATTCCTTAGTTGACATCCTTGATAACGCACAAATTATAATGAAGAACGCGTAGACAATTATTTTAACAGTCGGCTTCGTTTGATTTTCAAAAACGCGGCGAGGATATTGTTGAGCCTAGATTAACGAAAATAACATTCCACGAAAGGATTCTTGTATGATATAAGCCGCGGCGCGCATGTTTAAATTAGGCTCATATCTGACTTGTCGTGGTATTGTCAAGTGTCCCGTGTCCGGAAAAAAGGACGAGAGTCGATTGCACTCTAGTTAGTTTGTACATGCCAGTATGTCTTTTAGCAAAGTGTCGGCCGACACACGTTGATTGCTACTATACAGATGGATGCAGTTGAAGATGCCGACAAATGTGCTGTTTAATTGGTAACGTTGATTTTTCATTATTTATTTAAACAGTAAAAACAAAACGCCGACAAAAGGGAAGAAAAACAAAGGACAAGGCGCCTATTTCGCTTTTCAAACAAAAAAAATGTTGGAAATAAATTCGTTTTTGTTGATTTTTTAATATTTCACTCTACGGACTCATGGTTTCTGCAGTTTCCCATGCTTATTAAAAACATGTTTCTTAAAAAGTTTGGCATCATTTTGTTCCTGTAATTCCAGAAGTGACTGCATTGATTTTTGTTAGTTCTTAGGCAATCTCTAGCATATGCCCTAATTGGGTACAGGGCATTTTTCAACTCTCCCTGTTAGCACCCATCGCCTTTAGCATTTGCGTATAGATTTGACCTATGCTTGAACAGACCTTCTCTAGTGCTGGAAAAAAAAAAAGTTGCTCAAGCCCTTTTTTAGCCATAAAAGACAGTTAATGATAAAAGTAGGTAGGCATTTTTTGTTATTTGATATATTGTGTCAGTTGAAATAATATTAAGACACATTTTTGCTAAAAAATAATTATATTTGTGATTCCGAGAGAGAAATTAAATTAAGTGGAAATAGGGATTTTTTTTACCTATAAAAAGATTGTTTCGTAATAATAAAGTAAATTTTTTTGGTGTGTTTTTATATTTTTATTGATTCTTAAGACATAATAGTTTTACATTAATATTTTGTTGGACCACTTCTGGCGTCGAAAACTGCCCCCCACCTCCGATTCATCGACTCCAATAAGTTTTTCCAGGTTTTTTCCTGAGAATCGCTTGCCAAGTGACTATTATTAACCTTTTCAAGGTCTGAATGGAGTCCGGGTGCTTCTTGGCCACTTCAAGTCTTATGCTGGATCCGTATTTTCGATGAGATTCAAGTCGGGGCTTCACGGGGGCCAATCTAAAACGTCAACATTCCTTTCTTCAAAGTAACTCTTGACCTTAAAATATAAAAAAAAAAATTAAAAAAAAAAAATTTGTAATATTTTATGATATGGTTATTAAAGTTTTGACTTTTTTGTATTTAATACTTACTTCTTTATCAGTGTGACATGGCGCATTATACTGCTGGAACACAAATCTTCCGGTATCACCAAATAGCTTTTACACGCAAGGCTCCAGCTCGCCTTATAGGACGTTTAGGTACACCGAAGCTGTTACTTTTGAATGAATAAAGCATATTCGGTCCCTCTTGTCTCCCGAAAAACAGCCCCACATTATAACTCCTTCTAACTTAACAGTTAGCGCCTCCATGTATTCATCACTAAGCCTTTCCCGAGGATCCCGCTGAACTAGAATTCTCCCGTCGTCTAAATAAAGCTTAAATTTGGACTCGTCAGAAAAAACGGCTCCATCCCGTATCTCCTGAGTCCATTGAATGTGCTTGTCAGCCCACCGTAAACGTTTTCGCTTGACTTTCAGTTGAAATTCTGGTTTATGCAAAGGTTGAAGCGCAAGTAATCTAGCTTTTACGAGCCTATTACTTACCAGCCTCGCTGAAATTCCACTCCTAGTTGCTCAAACTAGATTATTCCTAATGTCCGTCGCTGTCTTAAATCGATTTCGACAGCTTAGTAAAATGATGAAGCGATTTTCCAAAGGCGCAGTTTTCTTAGGTCGTCCGGAGCTTTTTCGGTTTAGAGGTGCCCCCCTCCCCCCAATTTTTTAAAATGCCATGCCACAGTGCATTGAGGAATATCCATCCTTTGACCTATTTAACGAGTGATTAGATTTTCTTTCGCCAAAACCAAAATATTACTCTATAGTTCTACATTAACGTGTCTCATTTTTCCATTAAATTCAGCCTCTTTGTGAAAACCCCCTAATTTCACCAAGTGAATCAACCTCATTCATATAATTCAAACTATCAATAGACCGTTTATATGTCCTTTGTTTTTATCTGCCTCACTGAAAGTTGTAGTTCCAATAACTTTTAAGATTATTAGGAAAAATTGCCATTAAAAGCCTTGAGCAACTTTTTTCTTCCAGCACTGTATATATTTCTGGGTCGCCCGACGACGGCTTGCATCGGTTTCCTGTGGATTCTGATCGAGAGCCTGTGGTGTAGTGGGTCTAGACTAGAGCGTACAGGGCATTTTAACCCATGAAAAGCCATAGCACATTTCGGACAGAAGTTCAAAGTATAGAAACTTTTACGGACTACCAGCTAAAAACGTAGTAATCTTCTTTTATAGCTAGCGACAATCAAAACAATAGTCGTTATCAAATATAGTTTAGTTTCTGCATTCCAGAGAAAAATTTATCATTTCTACAAATCAAAACCAACAATCTTCGCCCACTTCCGTCTCAAATTCCCAGCAAATATCCAAACAGTCCCACCCATTGCATCCAATTTCGCACAATAATGTTCAAAATTTAAGACAAGAGCTCCGCATTGCTTCCGCCTCAAACATCCTTAAGAAATAATGTAGGTTATAGATACACTAAATGACTCATCCTCACAAAATCGAACGTTCGGCGAAAAAATCCTTTGACCATATGTTATTGTTTTTGAATATAAATTTCAAATTATTACCACAAAATAAACTCGACATTAAATCGTCCCGGGGGCGTATTTCAGAAATTTTCTACACTAATTGTACAAATTCCGAAATATTTCTGCCCATGTCATAGAACAATTTTCCCGAAACGCGTCATCCAATCGGATCAATCGAATTAGGCAGGTGAAAACTTTCAAAAATGCAATTATTTATTATACCAGCGGAAAACATTTTTTTTCCCTTACAGGATTGAATAGAATCGAAAGGATGATATAATGAAGTGTTATTCAGAGATAAGTCGGCATAAATGACTGCAAAAGGATTCCAACAACAAAACTTCGCATCGAGAGTGGTTCCTCCCCTATAATTATATCTCCAGGAGCTTCGTTCGGCAAAAAAAGTAGAAGTGATCTCTGATCAGTGAGTTGATATGATCGAAAGAAAAAAATAAACGAACGACCTTTCATAAGATGATTTTGAACGGTTATATTACCTATCACGGCGATGACGACGATCCTTGGAAAATCCGCGCCATATGGTCTTCCCATTAGTTCTCAAGCGAAAATTTCATAATAAAAACGATCCAAACGATGACAAGACATGGCCGACGCGATACGATAGTAATTCAGTCAGGGTCTGCGCGGTACTATGAATAATGGTCGGGACGTGATCATTGAGGTAGGTACGAAATGATTGGTAGGTTTTCTTTTGAATTCGCTTCACCTCTAAAGGATATTTCACTTGTGTACCCGTGAAAATTGTTCAGGTGAACAAGCGAATTGTGCACCTACTTGTTTTACTGTTCGGTATGCGGGTGTAATGATTTATTACGCACGATGCACTTGTAAAAATGGAAAGTGAGGTGGAAGTTCGTTAGGGTACCTGTACCACAGCGTCACAAGTTACTACTGGGTGTACCTGTGTCATAGGATCATAAGTTGTGCGGCGTACGTGTACTGCATCGTAAATATGAATAAGTAATTGCACCAATGACATGACTGTGAGAAATTTTTAGACAATTGCGCTAAGAGAAAGTGCATGTGCGTCTTTTAATTCTTTAAGGCGATTATATTGAAAAACCATCAACCTTGCTCAGGGCAACAGCAAGGTTGCAATAAATTGCGGTGTACTGACACTTGTCGAAGGGAAGGTGCATATTTGCATTTCTCACGTTGTCTCGGAAATTCCGAGTAACTCGGATCTAATCCCGGAAACCGAAGAATATGCACAACGTGAGAACGTTCGTAATTGAACTGGTCAACTTTGAGGAATTTATTGTATGAAAATAAGAAGTCAGTGTAAAGTCTATAATTTGCTATGGGATTTCCAGAGAAAATATGCACAAGGTTCATTGTCAAAATTGGGATATATAGAGTGAGTGGATTGATGAATAGTGTAGGATGTAGGACGTGCCGAAGGCAAAAGTAAACAATGGGTATAACGACTGCAGAAAGGATACAATGCTTATTAGCATAGTATGGTTTATTTGTTAGTTTTTGATTTACCTGTGTCTTTGAAATAACGTTTATGTTAATTCTTCAAAAGTATTTTGTTTTTAATTCTGTAGAAAATTGTTGACCCTTTCATAAATGTAATTGGTACTTTGGCCAATTGCCGTTGGTATTGAAAAAAAAAACATTTGAAACGACTTTGTTAAACTAAGGATAGGGTTAAGACTTATTATCCATCATTTTTCACAGTCTTCACCAGTGTCAGGAAAATTTAATGTATTGGATGATATTGAAAAAAAAAATCCTTTTTATTTTATTTTCGCGTATAATAATCAATTCATACTGATGTTCGATGGATGTCCAAGAGTGTATGCTTTTGTCTAAAATGGAAACACCTAGCGTATAGCATGCCACGATAAATTTGGTTGAAAAAAAAAATAAATATTCAACAAAAACATTAAGGAGATTGAGTTCTAATGGTAATGGAATTCACCAGAAATATTCATTTTAAAACTATTTTTAAAGAATTTATAAGGTAGATAGGTTGAACCTGGTCTATTTTCAATAGACCTGACCTGTCCTAGCCACAATTTGACCCCAATTTGTTTTTTTATTACATTCTAACGAACAATATAGCTGATTCTAGTTTCGAATTAAAGTATTGATCAGAAAAATATATTTTTTTTGGGTCCTACTAATTGTGGAACAACTTGACTTAGCCCCCTGCCTCTTATTCGGTCCTGGTTTTTAACGATAAAAGAAATTATGTAATTTAAAAGGCAATCTAAACTTTCTACTTTGGAGAAAAGCTCCACTGCAGTAACTATGAGGAGATTAACCTTTTGGTATCCACAAATATTATTATGTAGTTGGAAGCTTAAGTTGGCATATCGGTCGGAGACTTCAATTTTGGGAATTTTATATTGTTTAAGAAAACTGTTTAAAAAACGATAAAATTATGATCCGCAAAGTTATAAGCAAAGTCATTTAAGTTGTTTTGAAATTATTTTAAAATATATAAAAAAAAAATTTTATATTGCTTATGTACAGTGAGTCACAGTCAAAGTGAGCCACCTTGAGTAACAAAAGAAAATCCTAGAAAAACCAATGAAAAGGAAATCAAACTAAATTGTATTTTATACTATTTTATTTCCCAAAAGTCAGTCTTTTATTTAACCTTCCGGCGGGCGCAATACTAATCCTAACACGATCGGGCGCAATGCATCTGACAGATTAAGTGCAGAAAATAGGATGAAACTAAGTTTCTGTATATTTTAGACTCTTATTTATTATTGCATTGTCTTTTCGAAACAATTCTACGAAATTTTAGAAACAAATTCTGACTCACAAACTTTGATACCCTTCACATTTTCAATTTTCTAGGAATATTCCGATTTCAATCGCATCAATATTTAAAAAACCTCCAACAACTCGACCGCTTAAAAATGTGTGCTTATTTTACTAAAAACACACTATTGAACTATTTGGTGAGCCTAAAAGTCAACACAACGTTATTACGCAATGTGAAGAGTATAACAAGTGGAAATTTTCATAGAAATTTTCATACATCTGAGAGATTATTTCATCCCCTCCCGCCCCTCAGACATATGTTAGATAGAAACTGAAAACTGCTTTGGGTAGTTGATCGATAAAGATTAAGCTACTGTGAGTTCCCTTTTCATATCGATGATTGGCGCAACAAAAACTAGTCACTTAATCTGTCAGATGCATTGCGCCCGCCCGAAGGTTAATGTACTTGAAAATTTTCTTATTTTATTTTTACAAGAAAAAATAACAACAAAGCTAAAAAGAGTCGAAAAAAGATGTCACAATGAAAATGAGCCTAAACAAAAACCCGTCTTAATACTTTGTTGGCCCCCCTTTTACATTAATAACTGCTTGTTGACGTCTGGGCATCGATTGGAGTAAATTTGAAGTGTAACTAGACGGAATTGCTTCTCACTCTACTTGTATGGCTTCCAAAAGGTCCGTTTTTGTACTGATGAAGCGTTTTGGAGCTTTTGCTTCAAACGGGCCCCTAAATGTTCGATAATATTTAGATGCGGGAACTGTGGCAGCACTTTCAAAACATGGAGACAATTATTCGAAAGGCATTCGCGCGCAACGCGGGATTTGTGTTTCGGATCATTGTCTTGGTAGGAGTGGAAGTTGTCTTCGATTCCTAGTTTATCTACACTTTCTTGAAGATGTTGTTCTAAAATATCCAGATACACAAATCTGTCCATTAATCCTTCAATATGGTGAAGTTTTCCGGTTCCACTACCCGCCATACACCCCAAGAACATAGCGGAGCCATGGCCCAGGGACGTAGCCAGGAATTTGTTTCGGGAGGGGTCCAAATTTCGATTTCAGAAATTTAACTCTAAATCAATTTTTTTTTTGTTGCTAGTGAAGAACTGTTTTACTGTGTTTTTGATGATACAGAAAAAATACATTACTAAAAAAAATTGTTGACATTCATGCCTTTTTATTCGATGTATACCGATCGATTTCATCCGCTTGAAAACAAAAGTGGATCAACGTATATGATCCCTGAGGAATGCCAGATGTTGGTGGAAATTGATTTGAATTAGTTAAAGTTATGGTTACAATCACGAAACGGTATTGTCTGGTTATTCTATTAATGAGGGGCCACCGAAGTGAACGTTTTTTAGTTTAACTATAGTAAAAGGTTAGATTTAAATTTATGAATCGGTTTGGTAAAGTGGGACCAATTTTATTTAAGGTGTAATTTTAATATAAGGTTTGTAGTAGTCAATTTACCTCTGAAAAACCAAAATTATTAGTGGTCGAACTAGAGGTGTAAAGGATGTAACCCTGGTCATCCTCCAGTTCAAATAATTGAAGGATTGCTAGTTCGTAGATAATTTTCAGTCTCAGCTTTGTCGCCATTTTTAAGTGTTGGCACGAGGCAAGACATAGCTTAAATTCCAGTGTTGAGAATAGAGTGATTGGTTAACCTTC
This sequence comes from Microchrysa polita, assembly GCA_949715475.1. Taxonomy (NCBI): domain Eukaryota; kingdom Metazoa; phylum Arthropoda; class Insecta; order Diptera; family Stratiomyidae; genus Microchrysa; species Microchrysa polita. Next base: position 115,856,271 of record OX454416.1, on the reverse strand, counting down.
CGGCGGGCGCAATACTAATCCTAACACGATCGGGCGCAATGCATCTGACAGATTAAGTGCAGAAAATAGGAGGAAACTAAGTTTCTGTATATTCTACACTCTTATTTATTGTTGCATTGCCTTTTTGAATTAGTTCTACGAAATTTTAGAAACATTTACTGGCTCATAAAGTTTGATACCCTTTACATTTTCAATTTTCGAAGAATATTCCGCTTTCAATCGCTTCAATATTTAAAAAACCTCCAACAACTCGACCGCTTAAAAAATGTGAGCTTATTTGACTAAAAACACACTATTGAACGATTTGGTGACCCTAAAAATCAACCCAACGTTATTACGTAATGTGAAGAGTATAACAAGTGGAAATTTTCATACAAAAGGAAAAATAACACAATCGGGCGCAATACATCTGAGAGATTATTTCACCCCTGCCGCCCCTCAGACATATGGTAGAGAGAAACTCAAAACTGATTTGGGTAGTTGAACGATAAAGATGAAGCTACTGTTAGTTTCAGATCTCTCCCTTTTCATATCGCTGATTGGTGCAACAAAAACTGATGACTTAATCTGTCAGATGCATTGCGCCCGCCCGAAGGTTAAATAAGCAATGAAAGTGGATACCTTATTTTTTTTTCTGCGCAAATTTCTTCAAACAAATCGGAGAAAAATCATCTGGGCTGGTGTCATTAAAGATGTCAAATAAATTTATATATTTTTTTAGAATCTTGGTCTTTTTTTCAATTAATCAGAGGGAAAAAGCTTGGAGACTTGAGAACTAAACAAATTGGAGGAAAATTATATCAGCGAAAAATTAACATACATAACGTTTTCATTTCAGTTGGTTAGAAAGAACAGCGGTCGACCAAACACCTTGAGTGATAAAACATGAAGCTGTTCTTGAAAACCAATACTTTCAGCAAAATCGGATTCATTGTTGGTTTTCTAGGTTTTGTCCTCCGCGCATTGTAGAAATTTAACAAAATTTATCACTGACAAAGGAACAACTTTAGCATATCTAAATTAATTTAGCTTTCAGAGAACTGAGAGAAGAGGTTACTTTCCAAAACGGGGTAATTTATTGATAGAGCCAATTAGGATAAGAAAACCTAATGTTAACTCACGGTGACTCAAATAAACTCAATCCTAATTTCTAACAAACGTTAACTTCTTTGCAGCTATCGCTTCTTACGTGATTAATAGCCAATATCCCTTAGAAAAAGTATTTCCATCACTAAAATTTCAAAGCCCATTGAAAACATTTCGGGAGGGGTCCGGACCCCATGGACCCCCCCCCTGGCTACGTCCCTGCCATGGCCATGCTTTGTTTGGATATTTTTCGTCTTAAACTCTTCATTCTTTCTCCGCCACACAATCTGCTTACCGTCTGAACCAAAGATGTTAAATTTACTTTCATCTGAAAATAACACCTAAATCCTAATGTTTGAAAGTAAAAATTAGCATATTTACTGGAATACCTTTTGCCAAAAATGCATGTTAACTCCAACCGTTTTTTTTTTTGTTAGCTGCGGTAATATTCAGCTTCTTCCAAGCTACTCGTCCGTTGAATCCTTGCCTGCTGAGACTTCTCCTTACGGTTTCAGAGTGTACGTCAATATTTAGTTGATTTTTTACCATTGCGATCAATTGTGGGGCACTAGATGAGGGTTATTTTTAATCTCACGAACTAAAAAGGCTTCATTTCTTGCCGTAAACGCCTTTCTATTACCTCTTTTTTGTTCATTTATTATCCGTCTTCCGTCTCAAACCAGTGAATAGTGTGTTGCACTGTTCTACGGGTTTTCTGTATTAATGAGGATATCTCCCTTTGAGATTTCCCTTCCTGATGGTATTTTACGTACTATCAATCGGCGGATTTCTAGACCTGAGTTTGTCGACCCATCCTTAGTAATTGCATAAAACTACACGACTGAAGGAAAATCTAGTAGGGTGCCTCAATTTAACTGTGACTCACTGTAAGTTAAAACTACCCATTCGTTTCCCGACCGATGGATCGCAGCCTGATTTCGCGGAGGTACCGAGTTGTGGTTCCAAAGCTGCAGTACATAATTTTAAACTTTTTATACAATATCCGGAAGAAGAACGACATAATTGCAAATTTGTTGATTTGTCAGAAATTGCAATTAAAATTTCATTCACACGCTGTGCGTATGGGTATTTAATTATTGTGTTTGTATTTTTACTGTATTTTAACTTGAATTTTAATCTTCAGGCGGGCGCGATACATCTGACAGATTAAGTGGCCAGTTTTTGTTGCGCCAATCAGCGATACAAAAAGGGAGAGATATGAAACTCACAGTAGCTTAATCTTTATCGATCAACTATCCAAAGCAGTTTTCAGTTTCTATCTACCATATGTCTGAGGGGCGAGAGGGGATGAAATAATCTCTCAGATGTATTGCGCCCGATTATGAAAATTTCCACATGTTATACTCTTCACATTGCGTAATAACGTTGTGTTGATTTTTAGGTTCACCAAATCGTTCAATAGTGTGTTTTTAGTTAAATAAGCTCACATTTTTTAAGCGGTCGAGTTGTTTGAGGTTTTTTAAATATTGAAGCTATTGAAAGCGGAATATTCTTAGAAAATTTAAAATGTGAAGGGTATCAAACTTTGTGAGCCAGTTTTTGTCTCTAAAATTACGTAGAACTAAAAAGACAATGCAACAATAAAAAAGAGTCTAAAATATACATAAACTTAGTTTCATCCCTTTTTCTGCACTTAATCTGTCAGATGCATTGCGCCCGATCGTGTTAGGATTAGTATTGCGCCAGCCGGAGGGTTAAATAAAAATTAATTTTTATTGGAAATGTAACCAATTTGACACCTAGTGGCATACTTGAAATGAACATTTTTGCAATTAGGTCATTTTTCTTGTGGATGTACCATATGAATACAAATTTTAAAATATTTGCCTTAGAAAAAAGTCCTTTGACAGCATAAAAACTAGTACCCAAGTAATCATACAGAATATTGATAGGCTTAATGTTTTCAGCAAATTTCTCGATTCGTCTTTCCATCGATTTAAAAAGTGTTAATTTAAAGCCGTCACACTGATCGGACTACGACTGTCCATCAGTTGGTAAAAATCGGAAACAAAAGTTGGTTAACGGATAATATGGTTTCTTTGAGATATTTGCCCAGACAGAAGTAATCGAGCCAGTATAACTGCACAGCAACACCCACTTTAAACAGGGCGGGAGCAAGATGGGCGGTCGGATGAGGGGTCAAATTTTGGATGCGGCTTTTAGGCTAGCACTCGAATAAAAAACGAGACCGAGGCTAATTTCGAGTGCGGCCGAAATTTGAATACCCGTCGCACTTGAATGAAACTTAAGGTTTGGTGTTAACAATTTCTAATCCTATGACGTGTTCCGATTCCATCTGTTCCTGCGGATGTATTTTGAGGCTTTACTAGGAACACACTTGGGTTACATGAAAAGCAATTTTTTTAGAAGAAACCCATTTTCACGGATTTGTTTGCATCACAGCCCTATGACGTAAGGTTCCTATTCCATCCGTTCCTGGATATGTTTTAAGGATTTACTGGGAACACACTTGGATGAAGTTTGCTTAAGATTGGTTCAAAAAGAAAAAAAGTTTTTCTTACTAGAAGCTAATTTTTGGTGGTTGGTTTGTATGACAGCCCTATGACGTAGTGTTCCGATTTCATCCGTTCCTAGGTATGTTTTGAGACTTTAATAGGAACTCACTTGGGTGAAGTTTAGTTAAGCTTGGTTTAAAAATATAAAAGTGTTTCTTAGAAGAACTTAATTTTTGGTGGTTGGTTTGTGTGACAGCCCTATGAAGCAGTGATCCGATTTCATCTGTTCTTGGAAATGTTTTGAGGCTTTGCTAAAATGATGGTTGATGAAAAAGTTTTTCTCAGAAGAACCTAATTTTTGATTTTGGGATTCTAGGGCTATTCCATTCGTTCCGACATATACAGGGTGTCCCATTCGTGGTGGAGGATATCTTAATGGTAGGTAGTGTGGCTCATTTTGGGAAAATTAATGTACACTGGACCCCTCTATTTTTATCCGTTACAATGTAATAGCATTTTTTGGTAAATGCCAGCATTGAGCTGCGCATGTCCATAAATTTGTTTTTAATTAATTTTCCATATAAAATTCGTATGAGAAATGTCATCAAAACTACAAAATCAAGTCACAATAGAAAATATTTTGGTCCCGTATGCAAGTCTCATATTCAGTGTATTATGCGATTATTTGATGCTCCTTTTTATATTTCCTTATTCTTGGTTTGCAATTGAGTCGCCATCAGTGTCTGAAATAGCTCGGCCGTCGCTCTAAGATGTTACAAGTGCAAAAAGGAGATCACCCGTTGCAGACTCGCTATAGCCCGGATTAAGTGAGCTATGAAATGTTTTGGTGGCTATAGTTATGCCCAATCATCGTGCTATGCCCCGGCGAAGGGCGTCAATCAGGTAGAGGTATACAAAGTATGGTGGAAATTGGAATAGGTTCACCTTGAAGGACTCCCAATAAACGCATTTATTTCCGTTACTTAGCAAACAAACACAAGTCAAACCACCTTAAAGTAAAAATTCCACAACACTGCCATAACGGAATTTGCCATATTCTATTGAATTTACTCGTCAGTTCGATCAATTCCAACGCTATAGTTCAAGCGTTGGAAGCCAACCAACAGCCGGAAATTAGAATAGGTTCATGTGAGTGTTGTAGTTTTCAAATTTAATAAAAATATAAGTTTTGATAAATTTGGGACTAAAACGAGACAAGGTAATGTTCGGATTCTAATTGGAAAAAATAAGCGTCGCTTGCATTACAATAAATTATTTTTTTTGGAGATGGGAACAGGAAAGCGTTTATCTGCAGAAGAAATTGCGAAAATTAACGCATTGAAAGAAATGCGACTGAGTAACCGCGAAATTGCAAGGAGAATCCGTCGTTTCATAAATGTTATTAAAAATTTTGTCAATTTGGGAAATAATTATGGAAACCGAGGTAAATATGGACTGAGTCGCAAAGTGAATGATCGGACTGTTCGAGCCATTTTACGAAAAGCGAGGTGTAACGGTATGAATTCAAGCCAAATAAAGGCTAATCTAAATGTCCCAGTGACAACTCGGCGTATTTGACAAACTTTGAGCAGCTCGAAACACTTGCGATACTCCAAGTGGTTATGTAATCCTCCATAATGGCGCACTATAACGCCAAACGGATGGAATTTGCCAGAGACCAAATGCATTCGACCACAGAGTGGAATAAAATTTTGTTCAGCGACGCAAAAAAAAGTTTAATTTGGATGGTCCTGATGGGTGTCAGTATTATTGGCACGATTTACGCAAGGAGAAGCAGATTGCAATGAGCCGTCATTCCGGTGGCGGTAGTGTGATGGTTGGGCTGGCTTCTCCGCAACTGGTAGGACCCCGATCGCGTTTTTAAATCGTCGAGTAAGTTCTAAACGATACATTGATCTGCTGGAGAATGTGATGGTTGATACCGCAGAAATATTATTGGACCAAATTTCATTTTCCAGCAAGACAACGCGACCATTCACACTGCCAGGGTGGTTAAGGAATGGTTGCAAAGAAAGGAAGTACAGATTTTAGATTGGCCCTGACCTCAACTCAATTGAGAATCTACGGGGAATACTAGTCAGAAAGGTTTATGCAAATGGCCGTCAGTTTTCTGATGTTTTAGAATTGCAAAAGGCGATCTCATCCGGATGGCGTAAAATTGATACAGATGGGAAATCTAGTTCACTCGATGACTAATAGACTTCACAAATTGATTCAGAAACGGGGTGATTCAATCAGTTAATAAAAGAAAGGATTCATCCTAATCTTATGGATGAGCAAATGTATTTTATTTGGTGAACCTATTCTATTTTCCACCTTAAAATTTGCTTTTTTGTTCATCATTTAATATTTAAACTATTAACTGCAAGTTTACTAACGAATAATAATAAACTTATTTAATACTTGTGTTCCACACCAAAAGACTTTTTTATTCGTGGCTTCAATTTCCGTAGAATAAACCTTTTTTGGGTGAACCTATTCCAATTTCCACCACTGCACCAGTAGCATTGACCAAAATGATTATGAGTTGAGTTGGTTGAATTAAGCATAAAATGTTAATATTAAAGTTAAGGGCTTGTTCTGCTGTATCCGTTCTCATAAGGAAAACTTCTGTGTTTCCGACATTTTTCGCTATATGTGCGCTATGGCGGATGTCGTACGTGTCACTAGTATCGATGCGAAGTAAAAAGAATTATTCTTTCGAAAGCGGATAGCGTAATGTTCCAAATACATAGTAAAAGAGCTCCAAAAATTAGGCGTACCTATATTATTCGGGACAACTAGACGGTAACCCCCTCCTCCCCCATTCTCCTGTTGTCTTCACAAAAGTTCCGTTGCGCGGACAAAACAATATTTGTGTGGGGTTTGGTTGGAATAAGTGGGCAAATAAAAATATGTATATATTTACTATGAAAATTTTATTTGGGGATGCGGGAGCATTTCCCCATAGTACGGTTCCATTTGTTTTTACCTTTTTAGTTGCTTTGACAAAGACACATTAATTGAAGGTTTTGTGAAATTGGTGTAAAAAATGTTTCTTAGAAGAACCAAAATGGGGGGTTGGGTTTGTATGGCAGCCCCACGACCCCAAAGTCCGATTTGATCCATTCTTAGATATGTTTTGTGTAATCAATAGAAACACATTTGTGTGAAATCTGGTTGCAATTGCTTCACAAATAAAACAGTTTTTCTTAGATGAACCTAATTTGGGGAGTTCGGTTTGTATGGCAACCCCATGACCGCTCGATTTTACCGATTCAAACATACAAACTGCCTGCAGCAAAAAGAAGCATCTGTGTTTCAGCTTCATAGCTTTTAAATTGGCCGAGTAAAACGAGTCGCAACAGACAGACGGACAGACAGATAAACAGACAGACAGACTGACATCGCCCAATCGACCCCCAGGTCATGCTGATAATATATGTATACTTTTTATATGGTCGGAGATGCTTCCTTCAATGCATTACAAACTTCATGACATAGTTAATATAACCTTTCACTCTATGAGCGAAGGGCATAATAAAGTGATGACAAAAAATTCACATTTCCTTCGTTAAGTACAATAAAAATTAAATATAGTTTTTGACTATTGCGGAAATCTTGACTTATCGTTTCCGTCTATGCACCAACTGCAGTGCATATCTGTAGTATTTTTGGCATGGCAACTTTCCAGCTCTATTGGAACTACGCGGAACTTTGTCTGTTGGAGGAGAAGAGCCTGCGGGAGAAATATCTAGTTATCAATTTCAGAATTGTCAGATTGGAATGCTTGGATTGAGACCTCTAAGTGGCTATAGCTCAAAAAGTTCCGTCCCAGTCGGGACTCGAAGCTTAGACCTTCTGTCACAAAGATCAACACACAACCTACTGAGCTATAGACGCTTAGAGGTCTCGCCATCTTCAAATAAGAAATTTGAAAATAACCACTTCGTTTAAGAAGAAAAACAGTAACAAGCGAAACAGATCTTATCTTTATTTATTTCTTTCAATTCACAAATATTTATTTATTTAGAAAATAGTAAATAACATGAATGCTACAGACTATTTATTTTTTTATTTATTTATTAATAAACGGACGTAAGTCCTTTATACACTAATTTACAAAGTAGCTGTCTTAATTTCTAATTAAAATTAATAAAATGAAAATTAAAGAAATATTTAAATTCAAGTAATCGCATTAATAATTCAAATGTATTTAAAAATGTTAAACAAATAAATCGAAAATATTTTTTTTAGTTCATATTTGTTACTATTGAATAAATCAATATGATTAGAAACTGAATTACCAGTAGCTTTAATTCTTTCAATTGGAGCGTTTATTGCGTAATTTGTACGAAACGTATTTAGATAAAATAATTCATGGTGCCTTGTATTTCTGGCCGGTGTTTTCAGAGAGATTTCTTGTAGAATTTCCGGTACATCAGTTATTCCATTAATTACATTGTACAAGAAAGTTGCATCATAGTACTTTCTTCTCGCTTCAAGGGTATTAGTGTTGAGTGTTTTTAAAATATATGAGTAATCAATATTAGCTGATGAAATATGCATTTTATATCCAATATACCTCAAAAACTTGTGCTGTACCTTTTCAATAATATTACTGTAAGAACTATAAAAATTATTCCACACAACCGGCACATACTCCAATTTACTTCTCACTAAGGAAATATAAAGGCTTTTCAATGCATGTATATTGCGAAAATCCGTTGAATTTCTTATTATAAATCCAAGCATACGTCGAGACTGCTCAGATATTCCATAATGTGCTCTCGAAAATTTAAAGATTTATCGAAGAGTATGCCGAGATCATTAATTGTGTTTCTTTCGGATATTTGCGAATTTCCAATGGAATATGTGGTATTGAAATTTGTTAGCGTTCTATTAAAAACAATGTATTGACATTTAGATATATTGATTTCTAAGTTATTATAACTACAGTAGGTGGCAAATTTGTTTAGGTTCGATTGCAAAGTAGTAATATCATCGTAACTGGATATAGTTTTATAAATTTTGCAATCGTCTGCAAAAAGTAAGAACTCTACATCATTAAAAACATCTTTTATGTCATTAATGAAAATTAAAAATAGTAAGGGCCCTAAATGGGAGCCTTGTGGAACACCCGAAGAAGGACTGAATGGAGCCGATACTTCATTATATAGTTTTACAATGGAGGAACGGTTCCTCAAATAGTCATTTAACCAGTTTAATAGAGAGCCACCAAAACCAAAATTTCTTAGCTTTCTGAAAAGTAGGTCGAAATTGATTTTATCAAAAGCCTTTTTCAAGTCCGTGTAGACTGAGTGAACCTGCGGGCTGTGTGAAGTTAGCCAGTCATGTTTTTGAAATTAGGTCCTTTTGCTCGGTGAACCGTTTGTTCTACAGCGGCTACGTTTGTTCTTGATTGTTAACCAATTAATATCGTTTGTGCTTCTCTAATTATTTAATTATAGCAACTTTAAAATTGTGAGTGTGAACTTAGCCAGTCATTTTTAAATATGGGTCGGTTGTTCGCGGGACACGGCTTGCCCGTACAGCTGAGCTGAGTAGATGGCGTTGGTTGAGTGAAGATGACGTCACAACTAATCTCTTTTTCCTTAATAACTCCTGTATCCTTCCGTTTCCAGGATGAACAAACGCCCTACAAAATGAACAAACGTCTGGCTTTCGATTGATACCAAACCTATACCTTTCCGACCCATATTTAAAAATGACTGGCTAAGTTCACACTCACAATTTTAAAGTTGCTATAATTAAATAATTAGAGAAGCACAAACGATATTAATTGGTTAACAATCAAGAACAAACGTAGCCGCTGTAGAACAAACGGTTCACCGAGCAAAAGGACCTAATTTCAAAAACATGACCGGCTAACTTCACATAGCTGAACCTGCGACATATTCGCAAAAGACTTGAAAATATAATTTTCATAAACAATCAAGTTGGTCGCAGTGGACCTTCCAGCACAGAATCCGTGTTGGTTGGATATGATAAAAGGTCGAATTAAAGCAGTAATAATGTCAGTGACAATACTTTCAAACAACTTAGGAATACTCGACAGAATGCTTATTGGGCGGTAATTGGAAATGTTAGCTTTGTCACCAGATTTATGAATGGGAAGAACGTAGCTACCTTTCCAATAGGAAAGGAAAGGAAAGGAAAGTGTCCGGAACTAACTGATCTATTATAAAGAATGAATAGTGGTTCAGCAAGATTCTCAGCACAATTTTTTAACAAAATTGGCGGAACTCCATCTGGTCCTGCAGCTTTAGATATATCTAGCGAGCTCAGTTTGTTCTTAATGGAATCAACATCGAAATATTTAAAATATGACCAGATCCAGTGGGTTCATAGAAAGAATCTGCAGTGCTGTATACTTTCGAAAAATATGCTGCAAATAAATTTACAATTTCGAAGTTATTAGAGGTTCTCACATTATCTAAATACATTGTACTAGGAATATCGCGATCAGTTTTAAGAGAATTAACATGTTTCCAAAACGATTTGATATTATTCTTGACCTCTGACTCTAATATCAGAATGTAGCTCTCATAATCAATTTTTGATTTAGTTTTGCACTCAGACCTTAACCGCGAAAATTCGTTGTAATGTTCCAATTTACCAGATGTTTTATAAGTTATATGGGCATTTTTTTTCTTTTCAATCAGTTTTTTTTAAATCATTAGAAAACCATTTTGGAAAATTATCATTATTAAAGCGATAACTGGGAACAAACGACTGGATTAAATTATTTAAGGTGTTATAAAATGAAGAAACTGCATCATCTAGAGGCAAACGTTCCAAATCTGACCAGTCTTTTAAACATAATGCATTATTAAAATTAACAAAATCAGCTTTTTTAAAATTCATAACAATTTGAGAGCTACAGGCAGTAACATTAGAATTGTGTAAATTTAAATAAATCTCTAGGGCAGGATGATATGAATCTAAAGGCAAAATAGACTGTGTGGCTTGTAGAACTTTGATATTATCCACATTAGAAAAAATTAAATCTAATAAGCTATTATTACAATTTTTGATGAAATTATATTGATCAAAATTCAAAAAAGAGAACGCTTCAATAATATCATAGCTTTTTGTATTATTATTATTTACTGACCATGATGTTGCTGTCCAATCCACGCTGCTTAGGTTAAAGTCACCAGTGACAATAAAATTGGCAGATGGGAAAGTTTCGGCTAGGGCTAATATTTCATCCGCATGTAACTGGTAATGATCGGGTGATGCGTCAGGAGGGAGGTAAACAGTAGATATGATTGTGCGGGGCTTAGTATTGATGCTTACGAATAGTTCTTCGATATTATTATGTTTATTTTTTATTAGGGCATATTTGAAACACTTTTTAATTGCAATCAAAACACCGCCACCGTCCGTTTTGCTAGAAGTAATATTATTTCTATCACACCGATAAATATGATAATTTATTAATCCAAGTTCCGAAGAAAAAACACTAGAGTTTAGCCACGTTTCTATGTTTGAATTGCAGCACTTAGCCTTAGGCTAAAATTCACAAATAAAAAAAGAGTTGTAAGGGGTGGGGGCACTTATCGCTAAAAGTCATTCGAATTCAGAGACCGCCAATAGGATGAGCTTCGCCTTCGTGGAGTAATGGTAATTCTCTGGGATGCTTTCGGTACGAAAGATCCTTTCTTCCTGCATTTAGGCAATACTAATAGGCAGCTATTATTGATTCCATTCTTGGTTGAGATACTGTTAGGCAGTACTGAACAACTGAAATTGAACTTTATATTTTCGTCTCTTACGACAAGTCCGCCATAAGTATAATTATCAAAAAAGAGCATCAGAACAGTGTTTCCCATGTAGAGGTCTGTGACAGACCCCCGGTTAATTAAATATGTGAACAAGATCAGCTTTTAAAAATACCGGCGTACAGAGGGCTGCGCCCGCAATACGAGGGTTTTTTAGAATTTTAATGCATAGTGAATATTTTTTGTACATATATTTTATAAGCAATAAATAAGTATTGTGCACAACATTAATGAAATGCTTCCTGTAAATCTATTTTTGGATTGGTCTAAATAAACGCGTTCCAGAATGAAAGGCTAGCGCCTTTCATTCTGTTCCACCTTTAATTAGACCAATCCAAAAATAGATTTACTATTTACCCAGTTTGTATAAAAGTACTCAAAGGCAAATCTAAAGGCAACGATTTAAGATTTCTGATGGCCTTTGAACAAAAAGAAACTCAGGGAAACGCAAGGATGGCTTGGCTTTATATATGAACTGAACTATTAGCTGTTAATCTAATGTTACTATTTTTTTAAATCAAGGAAAAGCAACATAAAATGATTCCATTGTGTTCCCTGTCATAAGAGCCAACGCAAGCTTTCCTATGAGTATTGAACAAATATACTTTTGCAGCTATTCAGGGACACCCTGTTAACTTGGTTCTACTAACTTCAAAAATTTTTGTGGCAAACACTATTACCATTCTATGCATTTCCACCAAATTTCATGTTCATTGTTTCATCAAGTTAAATGATATACATTGAAGAAATGCTTAAGAGGCTTGCATTGTGAAAGACCCTTACTAAATACTTATTTGGCTATATTTCCGGTTTTGATACAGTTATTCGAATGAAAATTCGTAGACATATTCTATATGTAATTTTCTAAAAACCCTTAGCAGCATTTTCATATTTGGAAACCTAAGAGGGGCTACACACGAACAAATTGAAATTTTACAAATTTACTGTTATTTACTTTTCCTTTGCAAAAGTCAACAGTCTTAATATTTAACGTATATAAGGCCCTACCGACCAATCTTTGTGCAAAGTTTCATATCGATCCCTATAACGGTTTAGAAAAACGGAGCTCGAAAAGGAAGTTTAACTTTAAACGCCAATAACTTTTTTACCGTTACTCGAAACTGGAAAATTTTAACTGATATGAGGTGTACTCGTTTAGATCTTTGATTTAAATACCCATACGTCAATCTCCGATAAAAACTAAAAAAGTCGACTTTTTTCAAACGTTCGGGACACCCTGTTGTCTTCTTCCTACCAACTTCTAAGGTATATGTGCCAAAGACTGTAACCATTCTACACATTCCTACCAAATTTCATGACAATCGGTTGAGCCGTTCGCGAGTTATTTAGTGAACAGACGGACAGACGGACAGACGGACGGACGGACAGACGGACAGACGGACAGACGGACAGACGGACAGACGGACAGACGGACGGACGGACAAAATCGATTTCATAAGGGTTTTTTGAAAAAAATTTTCTAAAAAACCCTAAAAATGTTCGCGAAACTACAAACTACATAATGGGAATGGGTTGCGTGCGTAGATACTGGAAATCTTAACGTTTCTTGCTTCTGAAATCAATCAATGCAAACAGGTAAATGTTTAACTGTTAAAATCTACTTTCACGAGCACGCTTCATTAAAATAAGGATATTTTTCCCGTCAAATTGTCATTGTAACTCCATAATTGCATGTTATCTTATAAATTAAACTGTTGGTATTCACAGCTTACTTCACATCAAAAGAATAAAATTAACCGCCGAATAATTCGAGTTTCATGGTCATTTGCCTTTGCAATATTATTGTCCTTCGTGTCACCATATTATCGAGAATTACCTTCATATAGAACTCATAGGTCACGCTCAATATCATCTTCATTCCCAGATCCTTAATTGTCTGGTCTTGGTCTTACACCCTCACTTACACACGTCTCGGTCGAGGACGTAATGGTGATTTCATGCCTCTTTCTTTGTAAGGAAGGTGTCTTAATTTTGATCCAAGATAAACTCGTATAGCAATGACAATTTCAAAAAATGACTTGAAACAGTCTCTTTTTGAAATTGGCATTTATCATTTTCCGAGTTTGAAAAGAAGCAAAATATTGCATCTATTGTGGTAGCCGATCTTTATGAGACATTATTACGTAAGTGTGTACCTTGAAATTGACTCCCATTTTAGAAGGTTTGTATCGATTTCAGTTCAAGATCCTATATACGAAAAATGTGACTATTGTAATTGAATATAGGGACCATAACAAATTGTCGTGGGATTTGAGATGTTTGTGAAGAAAAATTTTCCCATGGTTTGGTGGCAGAAAATCACCTGAAAGATGAAAGAAAAGGCTTAGGTTGGGAAAATTTTTGTCTTCTTATTCGATGTCATATACTCGTACAGGTTATAAATCGTATGGTTCCAATTGAAGGCCAATTACTACTTCTTTGTTCTTTTTAAATGGAGAAATAATACAAGATTTTGTTTCAACAAATTTCGTTGAAACAAAATCTTGTATGGAAATCATGATGGAAGCTACAGCACAAATTTAACTAAAACTTTTCATAAGTAATAAAACCGAAAATAATAAAATAATTTACAAAAAAAGCATAATGAATTGAATATTATTCTACTACAATAATTTTTTTTTTGTTTTGACCATCAAAGAAAAGCATTGAAAACCTAAACAGAAGAGAACATCTCACAAAATGGTTCCTTGATTTATCTACAACTACATAATCTTAAGGTTCCCATACAATTTTTCATAATTAGAGCGCTTGTCTATATTTTTGATCATTAGAGGCTCCAAAATTTATGATCTCCCCATTCAAAGTTTTGATGCAATCAAAGATAATCTCAGGCTCAGCACGTGTTCAGAAAACCAGAAATTGATATTATTCAAAAGAATGACCAACCATTGACCTTTAGGTGTCTAGATATTCATGATAATACGCGTCATGTCTTAAAGAGTCTACAATACTACCTTCCCGAATAACACCTACCGCTACCGCTGATTGAAATCAAAATCAACCAAAATGCATTATAGCGATGGAGTACAACATTGAAAACGAAAGTTTTCATCGCGTTAAATTGAATCATCATCAACAGAAAACCAAGAACCAAAACTAATGACGCAAACCTGTTTCTAGAAAAATAAGTAAAAATCAAAAGGAATCATGCTGGCTTATAGCTCGTGCTTTATGTAGCACATAGCGCGTTCATCTCCCCGAAAAAAAGGGTCCACGCTATTATCAACAAACATCAATGCGTTGATATATCTTTGAAATGCAATGGTAGAGATACAATACAAGTTTTGACTCAACAACAAACCATAGTAACCACCACGCGAAAACCTGTTAACCCTTTTTTGTGATGATATAAGAGAACTTGTTCTTCCCAAATATGACTGTAGGTGTACCTGTAGGAAACCAGAACCAATATAAAGGTTGGAACTAAATGCATAGTGCATGTACCTGTTTAGATGATGGTGATGATGGTCTTGAAAAAAAAGTTCTTATTGGTATCTAAAAGAACTTCTCGGCCATAACTTGAATATCAAATTTCGTGTCATAATGATCACGAAGCCCGAAGAGACCATAATAAAGGGATGAGTTCCCCAAAAAAAGTTGTGTGCTTTGTTTTTATTGGCGATATTATAATCTATCGTGGAAGCAGAAGACAAGAACCACGGCGAGATCATTAGAACATGGAATTAAGGGCCACTAGAAGATTTTGCTGAAGAAATTAGAAAAACATATCCATCGTCTGTATGTTTATTTTAATATCATAAATATTCCAAAAATATATCCCTTTTCGCAACACCATTCACCCAACCTATTAAAGCCACCAACGTGACCGAAAATCACTTGTTGACAAAAAAAAATCCCGATCCCTAAATTCCGAAACAACAACATATGGTATCACTTATGAATAATAATATCGGGGACCTATTTTCAAAACCGAAAAAATCGATACGTTCCCACGGTTTCAAAGACGGTTTTCTCGACAAGGGTCTCGATTTAGTCCCTTTTGCATGCATAGCACACACAACAAAAAACATAGCCTAACAACAAAAAAATGGACCCTAAGGGAATCGCATATTCATAACCTCCCGATCCTTTTGTTCGTGCACGAAACTTGTTCGTATATTGTGAGACGAGAATTTTCCATGAACACCTGCCTAAAATCTCGTCTCTGATTCGGCAGGTCGTAGTCGGTAGTGGGGGAGGCGCGGTGCGTCTACACACAAAAAAGGGCCTCGGCATTCTTCTACATTGTATAGCGCGTCAGATCGACGATACCAGGAATGTATATAAGGATCTGAGCTCATATTTTCGGTACACAGAACGTGATTAGAGTTTTGACGATCAACAAGTCGTGTTGGTGTTCTTAGTAATTTCCCAAATTTTTCCAATCAATTTCGAAACGAAAATGTCTCAAGTCGTATCTCAGTGTTGTACCGCCAAAATGTGCTCGAAAGTTTCAAAGACGCGCAAATTCAAAAACATTTTGAAACCAGTTTTGCGCAAAATTTTCAAAAGTGGTAAATCAAGCGGTTGTGGTTCAGCGGAATCGCGAATTGCTAAAATCGAGAAGGAGTACGCTGGCGAGTGGATGTCCGAATCCACGGACAACGATGCCAACGAAGATTTGGAACAACGTTTGATTGAAGATATTCAAAACAGTCCGACCGATGCTGCCATCTTCATCTTTAACGAGAGCGGAACACCCGAATTGCAACCGGTCAATCCGAATAAATTCTTCATCCCAGTTCATTTTGCACGCACAAATGCCGGCACTTTCTTCTGGACGTCCACACAAAAGAGTGAACCCATGCAAATTGAATGGACTTTCTTGGATCGATGGGCACAGGCGTGAAGCGGGATGGCGAACCATCACGAGTTGATTCGAATTATTTTCCAACGTGATTATTGGTGAAAATAATTTCCGAGTGACTGTCTTTTCCTGTGATATTATGTCGGCTGTTAGACGCAACCCACCCCCAGCGCACCAGAAGTTCAACATATGTAACGTTTCGGTCTTTGTTGCTGCGCGGACAGTACGGGTCAATCCATTGGAATTGTGCAAGTGCAAAACCAATTATGCGAATTGACCTTGTGCCGCAAGAGGCTAGTGGCAGAGATTGGCGAGAAAGTGACGAAGAGTTCAATAAGAATGGAGAGAGGAATAGAACTACACATTTATTTTTAGTATAAATTCAATTTTTGTTCTTATTGCTTACGAAGTGCCATTAATTGATAAATAATAATTTAAAGCATTTGTATTGAATGTAAATTAATTATTGTATTTTTGTAATTTAAACACTGTCTTCCTTTAGAGTTAAGTCGAATGTCTTCCATGTCTTTTTATTTAAATTATCAAACAAAATAATGAAAATAAAATGAATTCAAATACATACGAATCTCACTTTTTTATTTGTTGGCGAAATATTTCAGGATTGGTCTTTGGGATTTGCTATTGTTCTTCCGCTGTTGGCTAACTTTACTTTTAGGTTTTGAGTATTTTCCTCCATGAATTTTCACATTGTTCGGTAGCAGTGATCACAACGTAATTGTACTTCCCAGGGATTTATTTTTTTTACGGCGTTTACGGCCGATATAATGGTGTCAAATACAACAAAACGCTCAACCTATTTCTGATTTTTTTATTCTTACGGTTTGTTGAGGAAATTGAGGATTTTAAAATTTGAAATAACACCACATAAAAATGATTTTTTTTTATTTATAGCAGTCATAAAAAACATCTCTTAAACAAACAAAAATTACGTTAAAATGTGTAGTGTTATTTCATGATGTCCAATGTCAGACAAATTCTTCAGAAACCGCCAAGAATGAATTAGCTCAGTACCACTAAAATTCGGGAAAAAATTATGTATTGCCACAAGCAAGAAGGACAACGAAAGTTAGTAGAAATGTTTCGCTATCATTCGAAACCTTCCTGAATCAAAACCATTGCAATCAACTAAGAAAACCGCCCGCGAAGTAACCGGGCGGATGTGAATTGAATCTATCGAAAAGGACTTCAGAAAATTAGTAACGAAACTGATGTCTTTGGGCATATAGTACATTCTGACAGGAGAGATTATTTTAACACTTTGATTCGTCATTTCTCATCTCATACGAATTTCTATGTGGGTTCAATATTTATTCAGTGGTCATGCTGTCCGGTGTTTCAACACACTAAACAACACTTTAGATTTTATATAAGGTAAATCAAATTGGGCCATTTCGCATAAATCCATACATGCTATTGTTTTATCCTTTATTTGAACAATAGGTGGTCCTTCCCTTTAACAAGAATTAGGAATTATGCAAGCATGTCCAATTAGAATCCTTAAATCTGGCAACCAGAAGAAAAATTTATATTCAACTGAAGGACGAAATTATCACCTAACTTGGCAATTATCACCTAACTTGGCAATTATCACCTAACTTGGCAATGGCAAGAAAACCTTAATTAGCAGATTAATGACTGTATTGTCCAACTTTGATTTTCGAGAGTACAATTTGGGAAAGTTTTACTAAGCAATGCAGCACGTTTTATCAATTGTGGGCTCTTCAAAGTTTT
Organism: Microchrysa polita; assembly: GCA_949715475.1. Taxonomy (NCBI): domain Eukaryota; kingdom Metazoa; phylum Arthropoda; class Insecta; order Diptera; family Stratiomyidae; genus Microchrysa; species Microchrysa polita. The sequence continues at coordinate 115,838,320 of OX454416.1, read as the reverse complement.
GCAAGGACTTTGCACCATTAAAACGCAACTTTAGTATTTTAGCAAATGACTGTCTTCTTGATCGAAAACTTTATTCCGCCATCTCTGCAAGAATTACCATAACTGTCATCACATGCTTTTTGTGAGTGTCGATTAGTTAGATTGATTTCGGTCGCTTTTATTTCATCTGTAGTTTCCTCTCCACTCAAACGATGCTGATATATTTAAATTTTCCTGTTGGGTTTTTGATTTTTTTTTTATTCGGGTGCTAGCCAAAGAGTCACTACAGAATCAGACGCTCTGGGCGACCGCCCGGCTGGTTCTACCTCCTCATAACGTCGACTTTCGCCAAAAGATTACAGGTATATAGGGTGGCGCTCAAGTTTTTATCTTTGATTACAGCTACATTTTAAAATTCGCTTTTTTTTGTTATTATACAGGCTGATATTCTCCTGGTCAGCTTGTACAAGCTGTATTCACTTGGCACTGCCACAAATTTGCGTCAATCTATTAGATCACGAATGCCAAATTCGCGGCCCACCTTGCAGTTTTGTGCAACCCGCGGCCAGGTCGAAGAGACACAATGTTTATCAGCACATATGCGTAAAAATAAAAAATATGTGGGGATTAACTCATGTCTAAAAAATTCACTAAAATTGGTGGAAAAAGAAGTGACTTATGGAAGCTTAAACTTAAACTATGTATTTTAGAAATCTGCCACACTATGTTCTATAAACAAATTTCGGGCGGATATTTGAGGTACATTTGTTGAAGGCGGTTTTTTTTTAGCAGGAAAATATTAGGCCCCTTGGTAAAATATTAATAAAAATTTGTCCAGAAATTCGATTCAGAAAAAAGTTCCTTGACTTTGCCGAACCTTAATGTTATTAATTATCTGTCAAGCTCTCATTATAATTCGCATACGCATGTTTCAGGTTATGGAACATGAACATTTTGGGTTGGAATTTATTTGAAAAGAAGTTCAAGCTCTAAAGACCCAGAAATCTTGTATATTTGGTAAGGAAACAATCTGAATGTAAGATTTCGTAAACATAACAATTTCAGCCCAATGACCGATTTTTTGCTCGCCAGCTTGCTCGAAAGCTTAAGATTTACATGTCTTTATTTCACGCCATATCAGAAGCAAATATTTGTCTATTTCTAGTCACCTTTATGTCCGAAATTTATATATATGTAGGTATATCAGCCTTATCATTTTGGCTCCCAAGGTTGTTTTGGACAACCTGCATGCGGCGGTGTGTTCTGATCAGCTGTCGAACATTTTGTGGAAGTTGATTCACAAATAGTATGGGTACAGGGTACTGATCGATCAACTAAACTTTCGTGTTTTAACTTCTTGTCTGAAGTGTCTAAATTTGTTTGAAGGACTTTTCCAAAAGATGAAATTTCGAAAGGACAGACATAATCCCGAGGTCATTAGTGACTCTGATGTATTGTAATGTTTGAAAATAATTTTTCTCTTATTAAATTTCGGAAAAAATGTAGGCATGCATGCACTTTTCATCCTGCGACCCGCTCAAACTTGGAGACAGTAATATTTGGCCCGGGCAGGTTTTTAGTTTAACACCCCTGTATTAGATGAGTTGAATAAATAATGGGCAAATTTACTGAAGTCCGCAAATCTGTTCAGGATTTGAAGACAAAAGCAAGCTTATTGTGAATTTTTCACATTCCAGACGGAGGCTAATCCAACGAGCCTTAGATCATATGGAAATTGTTTCAGCCGTTCTTGAGTTATAAGTGGTGTATCAAATACTGGTAATACGAATAGCGTATGATTTCGGTTACAAAAAAAAATCATTTCACCTATTTAAACAGTTATATTCAGTGAAAAGAATAATGATAATCAATAGCAAACGCCTTGCTGTGATTTTTTATGCACATAGTAACTGAAACTCTAATTTATCTGTAATGGCAAAAAATTGCTCTTTTACTTGCAGCCCAACCCAGAGAGAGAAAAACTTAACCCATATAAGCCCAACGCTCCATTTTTAAAACGGATCACTTTTTAAATTTTTAAATTAAACTGGTAACATTTGTTGAAAGGTTTTTACTTATATCTTTTAAAAAGATATTGGCAAAGCTGGAACTGAAACGTGGTAACTGTATCTTGGCTAACTTTGTTCCATTTCCGGTTTGAAGTAGAGGGTTTTCGACAGATGCAAACTATCCGAAAACAATTCCAAATAATTCAATTTATTTGTATAAAAACAATCTAGTATTAGAAATTTTATTGTCAAAAGAGATGTAAGAAACTAAATTTACCCATAAACATGAAAGCTTTTATCAACCGACGAAAATATGGATCGATTTTTTTGATGCCCCAAAAATGGGGCGTTGGGCGTCTATGGCTACATAAACATTCTAAACAAAAAATTGTAATGGTAAATCAGTTTACCGTTATTTATTATACCCAAGAGTTAATTAATCAATTAATAGCTGTTATAATTTTTTATTGAATTCTAACAGAAAATCGAATTTTATCGGAATAATTATAAAGTAAGCCTCAAAATTACAAAACAAACACTTATATTTTGAGCCTATTAGTACCCTAGTTCAACGGAAAAAATTGTTTCTCGACAAATGTCACCTAGAAAAAATGTTATGGTAGTAATTTGGCTTTGTCGCTGAAGAAGCTAGTATGCCCTACTGACATTGCTTTCGTATCAGAAATCTCATCCGACAAATTCTGCGAAAAAAAAAACCCTTGTGGATATACCTCTGCTGACAATCCAGCCTTGTCTATAAAATGTCTTCTAACTCTCTGTTCTAATGCATATGAAAACGACAACCTCTAAATACAAAAATTGGTGTCAAACAAGGATTAACGATTATTATTTTTATTATTATTTTGTATACTTTGTCACCTTTTATCATCATCAATGTGGAACGACAACCCGACACCGGCCTTTAGCCGTCTTTATCGTTGATTTCCAATTGTCGTGGTTATGCAACCTTGTCCTCCAGTTACAGATGCCTAGCAGCTGGTGGCCATCCTCACCTACGGAGTACATCCAGCGGGGCTACTCGTTGTGCGTTGTTCGCCTTAACTGTGTGCTGTTAGCTTGGATTAGGGATGTTCCTTCAAATCCTTTGAAATTCGCCCGTCGCAGCCACCCATTACACCCACGCGAGCCACCTGACCCCAATAAGGGCGACTTGCTGAGACGATTCAATATTAACTTCACAGTGATTACAACCATTAAGGCAAAAATATTTACCTAATGTAATGTAGTATATAAGTACATGCCCTGCCTGGCTTACCCCAGTTCAAAATAATAAATTTTTACCAAATAACTGCACAAAATCGACAATTATTTGTGTCTTCCTTTTATGCCTCAAGCAAACTTGTATGTAATCTATATGGAGCCAAACATGCCCAACGTCCTATTTTTGGGCCGGATATTATTTACAACAACAAAATATTTTTTTCGAAAGTATGCTTTGGAGTATGGTCGACTTGACATATATACCAAAAGAAACTTAAATATTCGAGAAAAAAAATAATTTGGGCATATATGGGTTAATTTTGTCAAATTTTCAATATTAAATAGGTGACATATTTTGATGCTTATGGAGTTGTTGCCACAATATTTGAAAAACCAAATATTGCCCAAAAAAGAGGATAGGTTGAAAAAGGATACAAATTTATCTTTAACCAATATTGGATATCAACAAAGGGGACATCGAGTTTATTCTATTTCCGATGTGTTCTTCTTGTTTCAGACACCGAGGACAGAGTAAACTTGCTTAAAAAGAAACCAATTTAAGCGTTTCTTACATTTATCGTTTTTCCGATCCCAATAATAACTTTGTAAATTGTTAATATGAACGTCATTTTACTCTTCAAATTAAGCCGTTTCGTGTTTGAATGTGAATATCAATTCCATTTCTTTGAAAAGTCAAAGAATTCCTTTTTTCTCGATTACTACGCAATTTAATCTGACCAAACGCTATAGCTATGAGGTTGGAAAGCTAACTTTTGTCAGCTTTGCAGGTTTGTCGGTATAATTTACCGTTATAAAATATGGGTTTCATTTTCGTTCTAAAAGTTTTTCAAAATTCAAGCGATTGTAGCTCAGAAGACATCTGTATTCAGACAATATTCATTTCCCTGATTTCCCTGTTTAAAAGTCATATCCAGACCGTCCGCTAAGTCGTATAAGTGTTTTGATAAATTTATTTAAATATTCCTGTGGTGCGATTAGTTCAAAATGAGATTATATGAGCTGGGTGTATTCATTTAGATTTGTAATGGAAAACATTTTTACAGAGACTATACGGCAAGCAAAATTGACCGGGAAGAGCGAGAAAGATCCAAAGCGATGAAAGACAGGAAAGCGATTAGCTTAAAAACAAAACTAGAAAAATTAAAACACAAATTGTAGAAATGGAGAAGGCACTGATGACCTGGATCTTCGATTTACATAAAAAGAACATTCCTGTGTCGACAAGCATTGGAAAAGGCGCTAACTCTTTGCGATATTATTGTAAAAAGAAACAGTGCGTTGGAGGCTGAAAACACTAAATCAAACGAGCCGGATTATCCGAATATTTTAAAAGCAATCACTAAAGAAGGGATTTACAGTTCGCAACAAGTCCTTAATGTTGACGAAACAGCATTGTACTGGAAGCAAGTGCCCAGTCAAAGCTCCGTTCCTGCAGAACAAAACTCGATTCGCGGCTTTAAGGTAGCAAAAGACAGGTTGACGCTTCTTCCCGGGAATAATATATTTGGAGATTACAAATTGATTTACAAAGCAGAAAACCCACGCGTATTAAAAAATATCATCCAAACAATTCTTCATGTAATATTTAAAGATTGGTTTACAAACGCTTCTGCCCGAAATAAAAAAATACTGTGAACAAAACAACACCGGTCAAAAGGCTCTACTTTTAGTAGACAATGCCCCAGGTCACCCGACAGACTTAGATTCTGTCGACTCAAATGTAAAAGTGATATTTTTACCAGCAAAAACCACCTCGCTTCTCCAGCCAATGCACCAGGGGGTAATCTCTTCCTTCAAGAAGTATTATCTGCGACAAACGTTCGAACAATAAGTCGCTGAAATAGCAACAATACACAATGCTAAAGACCGTTCAAAATAGTAAAGAGTCCTGGAGGGAAGTAACGGTATCCAATCTAAATAAAACTTCGAAGAATGTATGGCCTGAATGTGTGAAAGAGAAGAGGTTGTATCAACGGAACAGGTTAATTTAGCACAATCGGCTGGTTCCTCTGATGCTACAGAAACTGACATATTTGATCGAATGCCAGGAGGAAAAAATGAAGAAATGTCTGAAGATTTAAGGCAACCTGTCGCGCAAGACAATGACGGAGAACGAATTGAGGACAATGATGCAGATTCCTCATTTCCTTTGTCAAAGCTTGTGGAAGCGTAAGCATTTTCATCTTTCGATGGAGATATTTCGTGAGAATGACTCCAAATCAGAAAGATTTGAATCCATACATCGGAATAATTATAAAGAATTGGAAGTACAAAGAAATGCTTTTGGATTAAAAACGAAATGCTTGCTAGAAAAGAATAAGCGATATTTTTAAAAGTTCTAATCAAGTGTCGGCTGGACCATCATCAAATTAAACGACTTCATGTTTGTTAAATGTATTTGAAATGTTTTTTGTTAATTTTGAATTACTTTTTTGATATTTCTGAATTATTTTTTGTTATTTCTGAATTACTTATATGTTTTCATTTAAATTTGAATAAACTATTTTGTAAGGCATGGTATTTAAATATTTTTCAGTATGGTCCATTATAACTCGATTTCCGTTGTTTCGATATGAGCATAGTTACGGATTAAAACGTAAATCGGGATTATTTGTTTAGTGGAAGGTTTGCCATTTAACAATATGGATGGTTTGACCATCGCACAACGCGCTATAATTGTGAAAATGTATTTCCAAAATGGTGAATCCCCAGTGATTAAATTTCGCACTTATTATTATTAGCTAAGAGACGCTTCCGCATATCCTGATAAGCTAGCTTTAGTGCCTTCATCAACCTTAACTCACAAAAAATTTTTTTTTTAGTTTTTTCTTTGCGCCGAAGGATATACCGTTTAGCGTCATCGCTACAATTGATAGTGAAAACTCTTGACATTATTAATTTTTGCACCGAAATTTTGATTGAAAGTTTCGATTTTATGATCAGCACCCAAAAAGCAATGACCACATTTTGCAATCTTGACTAAAATTTTTACGACCTTGTTATTGAACTGTAGACAATTTTAGAAATCTAACTCAAACATATTATTTTTAGTTTAAGCAAGACTTTATATGGACAAAGTCAATTACAAAAATTGTAGCCTTAACAGATGAAAATGTAAAAACGAACTGAATTAAGTGGCTTAAATTGACGCCTTTTTTTTAAATATATCTCCCAACACTCTTAAAAATATATTGAGATCAAACAAATTTTTACTGGCATCACAGTAATTTATTAACTTAAAAAATATTTGTACATATCACGAGCACGCTTTTAATTGAAATTTTATTAAATTAATTTAAATCGAAATAAAATTATCACTTGTACGCCTTTATTGCACCACTGGATATTAAATTTTACACCAAAACACATTGTGCTGATTGGTCCTAATTAGAAATAGAAATGTGACTCTGCTCTACCACTATCACAGAATCCCAAACGGTGAATAAACACGAGTTTCATTCGTGACTTAGTTAACAAAAATTGATGAAAACTGAACAATTCCCATTTTTCGTATAATCACTCCAAAAGTGACGATGTAAGTCAAAAGTGTACTCGTCATTCTATTTACTAAACACATAATATGAGTACATAATCAAAAAGTTTTCTGTTTAGACAATTCATAATCAAATGTACGATAAATTGATACGAATTTATGTATTTGATTTCAAATGGATTTTTTAACAGGTTCCTATGTAAATTCCTTCCCTAATGCATAATATCACGTCCCAATACATTACGTATAGAATAGCAATCGTGCATTACCATCCTCAACTGTTGCTTCATCTCTTCCACTCTATTGAATTTCATATGAGAAAAAAGGAAAACTTCTACCCTCCGCAATGCACAACATTATAGTTTTTTTCAACATGCATCTCACATGGACACCAACAAATTCCCAATAGGGTGCATACATTCCGGGACGCTATACCCTTCTTTACAGGAATTCGAGAGATATACGACCAAAAAAAACGATAAAGAAGAAAAAAGAAAGAAACACACCATGGACATTGCGTGGGGGTAACCTGAGACCTCGTCACATTGTTTAAATAGCCCGACCCCTCGTCGGCAAGAGCACAGTTCAACTTCATTCGGAATACGATCCGGTACTTTGGGAGAGGTGCTCGGCATCGTTTTGATGGTGGTCCGGATCAAAGACATGGCCGTACTTGGAATTTGTTGTCCATGGATGTGCCATGATCTTGAGATTCTGGTGCATCATCGTGATCCGGAGATGTTATCTGTCAATTCAGATACAACAACACTCAACAATCGTCTTGGCATACTGTATACACGGTAGTGCCGAACGCAATCGAGTACAACGCGATCGAAGCTGACAACGAAGTACAAGCCGAAATGGCCGCGAGGACGAAGGCTTCAATGATCCAACGGAGGGAGAAACTTTTGGAACTTTGAACAACTCTTCGATTCTGATTTTGACAAATCAACCAGCAATGTATCGTCGTACTACCTATCAGCAAATTTAGTGGCAATATTCGACATATAAGGAATAACTATGGACGAAGCTTTAAATATTTCTTAACGGAACTAAAACTGTGATTACAAACGCCTTGGAAAGGATAACGATACAGGAACATAGTAGCAAGAAACTGTAAAATATTAGAATGTACGAATAACAATCAGATGTCTTCCAATTTTAGGTTTTAAGTGTGGGTACTTTAGATTGTAAGCGATTTGTAGATTTTAATGTGTCTTCATCATTGTCTTCCAGTTTGTTTGTTTTGCTTTAGATAAGTAAGCAAATGCAAATTGTAATAAACAAAAATTTGTATAAGAAAATTTTTTGTGTTTTTTATTATTTTCGATGGCGGTGATTCTCTGGTGGTGGTTTTCTCTGGTTGTTTTGATTTCAGTTTTGAAAATGAATGCCTTTTTTTCTGGCTATGATAAATTTGCTTCAAGGTCGTTCATACTTTTGGTTTTTTTGTCAAACCGTTAGGCTTTAAGTTTTGTTTCATTTATATTTCACACATATCAGTAATGTTTAGTTGGCCAAGGAAATGTTCGGTTCACGACTGTTTGTAATTTTTGCCACGGGTTATGCGTCGTCTCTAAATTACCTAATGACATCACTCCAAACGAAAACCTGACGGAACCACCCGTGGCTAAATGAGAAGTCCTATTTGTTGATATTACTCAGATGCTGGTGATCGTGTCGTTTATGTGAGTGTGCTCATCCCTCTCAGCATAAAAGGTTAAACCGTTTTAAATTGCAGCGCAGTTAATTTTATATAGTATATGTCTTCAGATTTATTCATGCATTGCTTTCTTTATTCACCTCTCTTTCGTGGAAAATATATTATTATTAGCCATTAAAACAAAAGATTTAAGCGAGAATCCTTTTCTATTAGTTTAACTTTTGTTTAAAATGCAATGCTTTCAGAATCAAATCTGTGTTTGCTAAAAAGTTTTTACCAATATGCATCATTGCATAAATTGGAGTGTTTTCCGTCAATGCAATCACGCCTCACTAAAATCTCATGCCCTTTAACAGCTTTTCTAACAATATTTTTCGAGCGGCAATTTACATTGAGGGAAAATCTCAATAGTTTTTATTTTAATTGATATACCCCTATCCTCACCGTGTCTCATTACTACCGGTGCACTTCGATCGTGTCCTAGCAATGCTCCAGAAATTTACTAGTCCAACACCTAGTTGACATTTACCACGAGACCAAGGCGAAACTAGCACTGACTCATTGCGTGCAATGCCACTCTAGAGCTAAGTAAGGGGCAATTAACATTTCGCAATAACATCTTCTTCATCTCAGCGCCGTATAGCCCCATGTGGGGCCATGGTGCGTTTATAGGCAATTTCGGGTCAACGTTACATTGCATATCATTTCGGAGTGTATTTAATGTTGCAAACGCTATATATTTCCTATCCGCACATACGGAAATTTCGGACCACGCCGAGATTCGATCTCCGGACCTCTAGATTACTAGCATCGTAGAGTGCGACTCAACCCAGTGAGCCACAGAGCGTGGCTCTGGCTTAACAACATCACTGTCGCAAAAATGTCTCCCTACAACCTTACGAATGGAGCACTCATGTGGCCGCTGTTACCAGGCTGAAATACGGAGCATAGAAGAGAGACATTCTAATCTCGCTAATCAACACCCTCAGACCATTAAATGGTTTACGGACGGTTCGAAAACAACTATGCAAACAAACGAATAGCGATCTTTTCAGACAGCTACGCGGCTGTAAAGTTATTGACTAACTTAGCTGGGCTGAGGTTAGCAAAACTACTATTAAAAGATCGGCTGAGCTTCTTCTACTAAGCAGAAGTAAGATGCGAAACATTTGTGGGATTCTTGCCTGAGATCACATCTGCGCACAAAAAGACTTAGACAATAAGCGAACTATCGATTCTGCGAAGAAGACGACGAGACTTCAACCCACATCCTGTACGAGTGCGATGTTCTAGTTCAACGCCGCTCGACACAACTCGGAGAGGCCTATCCAGGCCCGTGGCCTCAGTGCGACAATTTGATACAAATTTTAAGTTTTATCAAAAGACATGGCTGCAAATAGTTTTGTAGGCGAGGTAGGGTTAGTGAAACCTGCTCCACTTTCTATCAACTTGTACTGGCACAAGCCCGGGCTGGTACTACCAGTTATCGTTTTAATTGGTTACCTGTTGGCTCATCCCTAAAGATTTCCTCGACTACCCAGCAACATGGGAAAATACATGTGGAATCCATTAGAACGATAACTGGTAGGTACAGTTAGGTCGGTGTTGGTGAGGGATATCGTGGAATTCAAGTCGGCCTGTTTGAATTCAGTCGTCGAGGTGGCCGATGGTCCCCATAGTGTTTTTTATGAGTGCCACAAGAGTGGTCACCATCTTCATCTGGGTGTTGTCTCTGCGCTTTGAAATTGTGCAGTTCACATGACCCAAAAGAAAGAAGCGAAGAAGACTAATTCTTTTGAGTGTCCTGTTTGCATTTTGTGGTCGTTCGCCATTGATTGGAAATCGTGCGATTATAAAGAAGTACTACCACAAAGAGTTTTGCCATTAGAAAATCCTGTGAAAAGTGATTTTTCACTCGCACGAGGAATATTTCCTTTTGATCGTTCAAGTGAGTAGAAATTTCCCATTGATCTCAATTTTTTAGCTACTAGTATCATCGACAGAAGTCTACACTCATAACGTGGAAAATTACGTTATTCAAGATAAGTGCAGATGCAGAGAGATACAGCGGGGGTGCCGGCTGTGCCCAGATAATGGTGTTGCTGTGGGTTTGCAATTGGTGCTGCGTACGGCGTGTTTCGCTCGCGCTAAATCAAGTGCAACCAGTCAAAAATGGTAAAAATTCCCCGCTATTTTCTGTCGATAATTAATAAATAATCCAGCCAATTTGTTTCTTGCTTAACTTCGTTTGCGCGCATTTTTGCGTTGTGACGGAGATGTGCCCATAAATTAGCAAACATCCGTGCGAGTGCTTTTGCAACGACGACCAAGCAGAGCTCTTAAGGTACGTGTTCGTAGAGACGACTCATGGGACGATCGCTCAGCGATCGTAATTTTGCATCTAATCCCCTGCTATATTTGCATATTTTTAGCATGGTACTACTTTCCTTGTGTCGACTATGACCTAAAGGAGCATTTCTGTAGAAAAAATATAAGCGTATAGTGCTCAGAATCGATGGTTTAAGTGCGATCGCTGAGCGATCATCACATGAGCCGTCTCTACGAACACAAACCTTTAAGGTACGTTGTCCTCGGCACGACACCAGCGGCTCTAGCGACAGCGACTCGCTCATTCCATATAAAAACTCGTTTTTAGAATGAGAGAAAAATGAGCGAGTCGCTGTCGGTATAGAGCCGATGCAGTGTCGAGGAAAATGTACCTTTAAGGTTTGTGTTCGTAGAGACGACTCATGGGATGATCGCCCAACGATCGCACTTAAACTATCGGTTCTCAGCATTTTATGCGTAGGGATATTTTCTATACCGTTATGTTCCCTTAGGCCATAGTTGATACAAGGATTGTCGCCACATTCAAAAAATATGTAAAAAGGGCTCAGAATTGGATGTTAAACTACAATCGCTGAGCGATCATCCCATCAGTCGTCTCTACGAACACAAACTTTTAGACCTTTCAAGCGATTGTTGCCCAGTGACATTTAATATCCGTTGTCGGTCGTTTCAGGGAAATCTTACGCCCTAGTCGAGTGCTCAAAAGTGAAATGTGCTCAATAGATGCCGGTAAAAGTCCTCGGTGCCTTCTGGAGTTACCTTAGTATAGTGGCAGGAGCAAAGTAGGAGTTGAAGAAATTCACTTGAAGTTAAAGGTCGATGGCGGATGCATGGTGGGTGTACGTCGTAACTAGAGCCGATTTTCATTGGCTTTTCACTGTGAGGTAGCTTGTTTACCGTTGAGATACGTGAAAGTGAGATACAGCGAAAACATAGAACACAACAACTTCTTGCATCTTCGATTACACTTGGTTTGGTTTGGACTCTAGGATGAAGCCTTAGGCACCATAAAGTGGACGACCACGTAAAAGGCTGCCATTTGCAACTCTTGTGCATTTTACCATGTCGATTGACAGGATGCACTTTTATTGAATTTTTGATTGGAACCTTGTTACAAGATGACGACAGCGTAAACGGTTGCTCACTGGCAACGTTTGTGCACGTAACACCGTCGTATTGACTTGATATATTTTTACTTGGTACATTTTTATTAAATTTGCATAAAGCCTTTTGGTAAGGCGAGCGGGATTGACAGTTGCGTAAGAGGTATCTCATTTCCAACTTTTGCATTTTTTTGTTATATAAATTCGTGCTCTGTGGCCGTGATCGTTCGGTCGCCACTCTGTGCAATAGACACTCATAGAGAAACGAGTTTCCAAACTCGGCACGACTCGTCGCAAGATTATTATTGAGAAGAAGATGATAAGAAATATTTTTATCGTAGAATAATAAACTAACAATGCGGCTAGGAAGTGGTATGGCTGACAACCGTATCATACTCTGAATTCAGTTGTCTTTGTAACGTTGATAACTACACACGGTAGTCATCAACGAACTATGCTCCACTAGGAGTTACGGTAATAAAGAGAGAGTAAATTTTTTCTACGTATGGAAGTGTGAATTTATTAAAGGATATCAGAATCGAAGGAATTGGTTCCGTTGGATTTTATGCTTTCATTTTTTTTACATGGTGAATATTGCATAGCCAAAATGGCTAACTAAAGCCCTTAAACTCACCTCCCTCTTTTCTTCGGTCTGTCGTAGTCATTACTTGAGAATTCTCAAAAAATTTGTATATCGTGCTATGGACACCAACGTTGAGTACGGTAAAGAGCGCAGGCCTACAACATCTCGTCACTCCGTCGTTTTAGAAGAAGAAGAGGACTGGTCATCGTGGTCTATTTTTACCGAACGTCACTAATGTGACTTTTTCTTATTTTCTTTTCCTTTGTGTTTGTTGCTGGTCTTCAGCTTTTAATATATTTTTTGTGTGGATTGAAGCAATGGCATTGTCTTTTCAATTTAGGCGGAAACTCCTCCTTGCTAATGCAAACTTTACTTTTTCTTTTGTTTCGTAACGGGCATACGCACAATTTTTTTTGTGTAATGGTCATATCACCGCTCCCACCAAAATGAACCACCTCATTTTTCCCGATTGCTGAGGTGGTCTGCGATCGTGCGTACCTGGTAGTCGAGTGAAGAGAGTTCTTCAGGACTTGTTCCTTATTTTTCAGATATAGATTTTGCGCCTTCTCGGCCACCCATACTTTCCGCCTAGCTTATTTGAATTTCGCATTTAAACTGAAAACCATTTCACTTTTCAATGATATGTCAGAATTAGGCAATGATCAAAATTTCAGGTCACTAGTGATATTTTGTCGAAAGTTATGGCCGAATTAAAATATCAAGGGCAGACGCATGATCACAGACAGACAGAAAAACAGACATGGCTTATTCGAATAAGGGACCGACCCTGATCATTTTTATATACACTTTGCCATACCTTTGATGGCTCCTTTGAGGTGTTACATAATGTCGGCGTAACAAAAACAATATACCTTATATAATCTTATGGGTATAGCGTATAATTAATTATCTGTACTCCAATCTTAGCCCAACCCCACATTAATGCGTTTCTCTCAAAGATACAAATAATTATGTAGGAACAGACGAAATTCAGCTTTTGGGTAATGTGGATGTAATAGAAGCCCCACCACTAAAAGTGGGTTCTTGTAAGAATAACTTTTTTATTTATGGACCAATTTTCACCAAACCTTTTATGAATCTGTCTCTATCGGCGTTCCAAAATTTACGTAAGAACTAAATCCGACATTGATGTCGGGCTGCCATAGAAACCCCCACTCTAGAAACATGTTCTTTAGGGGAAAACTTTTTTTATCGACCAATTTTCAGAAAACCACACAATAATGTGTTTCTTTCGAAGTCTTGAGAGTTCTTGAGTTCATGAGAAGGGGTGAAGTGCTATAGAAATCCCACCTTCGACAAGAAGCTAAAAAGTTTTTATTCATTGGCTAACCTTCAATAAACCTTATATAAATGCCATGCCTTCTTATCGAAATCACAAACCTATAAGTGGTAATGGATAAAATCGGACTATGAGGTAATAGGGCTGCCACAGAAAGCCTACCCTCTTAACTAAGTTCGTCTAAAGAAAACTTTATATTATTACATATTATCAATCGATATCAAAGCCTTTATCTTATCTAAGAGGGGTTCCCAAGCAACAATTCGTTTGGTTTAAAGAAGCACTCCATACTGTAGCAATCATATAGTACCACGAAATTCATTTATCGTGTGACATCACTTAAAGTAATATTTTGATCCGATAAAACATCCTTAAAGTATTATAAGCTTATATCATCATTATGGAATAAATTTAAAGATGGTGGTATAAAACTTCGATAAAACTGTATCTAAACGTTAACCTAAAAACGTGCTCCTTTAAATACTCCACTCTTGTGTTTATTGGATGATACAGCACACACATGCAATGGTCCCTCTAAGTTAACTCACACACATGCATTATATTCTTCTATAGCACAGTCGGTGTCATTTTTATAGTGTGACATTCGTATGGTCATCCAATAAATTGTTCACCGTAGTTTTATAGAAGGATGGACTTTGTGATTTAATGAATTGACACTTATGAAGTGCTCTGGAATACCACGTTTCTTGAATTGAATTCATTGAAATATGGCTTGAAACCAACATTTCCTCACTCCTTGTTAGCTTATGAATCAATTAAGATAATCTCAGCGCAGAAAATGTCTGTATTTCATTGAAGAATGTGTGAATTTAATTAGCTTCAACGGATTGACATATAAAGAAGAAGGTGCATAGGAGAAGGGTCGATAGAGAAGTGTCGAGCACTTGCAGTGTTTACGAGCAATGTTACCTATATGTGAGGTTGGCCGAGTGGTTAGGGCGTCGGACTGGCGTACGACAGTCGCTGGTTCGACGCTGGCTGCGGGAATTATTTTTTTTCTCTTTTTTTTGCAATCGCGAGAAATGACAGAAAATTATGACTTAACACATGATGTATGTCTTTCTCGAAGCGTAATTCAGTGCTACAATGAGGTTCTATTGGATCAAAAAACGGCGCCAGATGCCATTATTGGACTTTTATTCAGTGTTTATACCCTGTAAAGTACCCCTATTGTCGTTAGAAGAGAATATTTTACGAAGTATTATAGGGATGAAATTGTTACTTGGGTTTTACACTACGTGCAATATGTTGCGCGAATATACTAGGCAATCAACAAGAGCAATAGAAATTGTTGCTTGCAATGGAAACACCTATTATTTTTGCGCAGTTGCATGTTGCACATGCGCAATAAATTGCTGATGATGTCTTGCGTGTAGTGTAAACGCATTTGTTGCACAATTGCTAATTGCACATTGCTGCTTATTGCGTGTTGGGCATATCCAACCGATTGGATATGTGTAATACATTTGCGTGCAATATTGGTGTCTGATACGAGTTGGGTCTATTGTGTCGTCGTAGTTCGATAGCCGACTTTGCAATTCGTGGAACATATTGGACAAATTTTCGTATAGATATCCGCGTAATCTTCTAGTCTATCGTTCTTGAGTCAAGTGGAAGAGCAAGTGCAATTATGGAAAAAACTCAAGAGGAAAGAAATTTCATTGAGATGTATGAAGCGAGACCCATTCTATGGGATAGCAGACTTAAAAGTACATTACTCATTTGTTGCTGCATCCATAATGCTTTTGTTTTCCTAGACTATACAAATCGTAAAGCGAGCTACTGCGCGACCATGGAAATTGCGAAAGCCATAAAAATGAAGGAATTCAAGGTAAAAAGAAAATACAAAGCTTGCGCACGTAATTCACTGCTGAAAAAAGAAATTTAAAAATTGACACTTGTGAATTTGAAACTGCAATATAAACACCTATTGCATCAGTTGCAAGAAAATATTTCTGCAACACTATAGCACAATAAATTGCGCGCAAAATTTGCTTACAGTGTAAACACATTGCTAAATCAAATGCAATTAGCAATAGAGCAATAAATTTCCTGCAATTTTTGCATGCAATTGTTGCTTGTAGTGTAAAACCCCTCTAAGTCACAAAACGAATGTAGTACATAGAAGCCCCACCCCTAAAATATATATATCATTTATTTAGGACTGGACACAATCGAAACACAATTCATAGGGTAGCCCGATAAACTTTTAGCTAGAGAAAAGAATGGAGGGTTTTCCAAATTTCGGCCGTGCCCGAAATTACCCACGTTCTCGTTCCCTCTTTTCTTCTGCATACATTTTCGAAAACCTTACAAACCGTTACAGTACATCAATAAACGAAAGATTTAAGCCAGAAACTCTTTATTCCGTGGAAATGAGATATTTATGTGAATAGAGTCCTTTGTAGATCTTTGCAATTGACTTAAAAGTGACAAAGAGATGAATCGTATATTTAACATTCCTCGGTCAATTGGCGCTTAAGGCGTTTTTATATCGTTTCGAATATTTTCCAGTCCTGAACAACGGATCTGCGGAAAATTTTCAATAAACACATTCCATTCTCAGCGAGACACTAGCATGCTTAAGTATCTTGAGATTAACGCAACATTAACTCTATACGTACATAAATATCTGCCAAGTGCATACATCACATCCCGGTCCATTCATCACGCATCGTGGTTGTCGCCGTCTTCGTCGTCGCTACAGTGGATCATTGTGGTAATCTTTGTGCTAATGCGCTCAATATGGTTCGGTTTTTATATTAATTTCGCCACCATCGGTTGAACGCTAATAAAACGGTCGCCAACCACATATTGGCATTGCTTTTGTGAGTGCGCGCGATATTTTTTTCACCTATGTATGTTCCGCGAAGTTCTCTGATATGCCAGAGCTTACACTTTAGTGTCATCCGAGGGAAGATAGAAAACACTCTCATGGGATCTGGCTGGTTAAACAGCAGCACGGCCAATCAGCCACTGTATAATGCCCGTTGATAGGATGCTTTATGAACTAGAGTGGTCGCGACGACAGTGAAATGTTTCACGTGAAAAAGTGACACTTGTTTTGCTAGTGATAATAATGCGAGTCGCGTATACTTTCGTCGTGAAATGAATAAGAAAAATCAGACAATGATGATGTGGATAGAAGGTAATGATGAAGTATCGATTAATAGGGAATTTTATGATTTAGGATCCTTTTTGAACAAGTACTGGTGCTGAAAAGCAGCATGTCATATCACGATTAATGTTTAAAATTAAATAAAACTAGGAAACTAGGAAAATCCTAATTGTTTACGGGCTATCGAGCTGTGCAAACACATGTAGCCTAATTTATTTATTTCTAAACGGACAAAAATATTCTTTGGATAAAATATTTATGAAATAATTTCTTATCGAAAAATTACGAACTGAAATAGCGTGTAAAATGCTACGATGCAGCATTCTTCAACACTTAAGGACTTATTTTACTCGCTCAACCCTACACCAAACCATTTGATGATTATCTTCTCTAATCGCGGTTTCTCTTTCTCTAGTCAATAAGAATCATTTCGGCTTAAAGTTGAATGCAATTAGTTCCAATCAATCGCTTTAAGTAACCATTACATTTGTGTCGACAGCCTTGTTCAGCTTCTTATTAAATAAGAAGGTAAAATGCTCAATAAACTTATAGTGACTACCTATAATGCAAATATAAACGTATACACGACACTCGTAGTCAGGCTGAATATAAGAAGATATCGTTACAATCGTGGCTGGGCAAATATACAGTTTCCATTGAATGTAACAACATTAATGACACCACACCAACATAAAGCAGCCACGAAGAAAACCATCAAACCACAAGATGGAAGATGTGACGGGATTGCGATTATCTCAACTAATTTAGTATTTTGTGATGTCAAGACCAGTGGGTATTTAATGTCCTGCCGCGAGATATTTTTCCCGATTTTCACTCAGGCAAATATTTCACAATTCGATTTCTATTAGACATTTAATTTAGATGGAGACTGACGACGTTAACTAAATACGTATATTGACGCTAGAAGTGACAAACAGGATGTAAATTTAGTATGGCATTTGCGAGGCAGTTTTATGCTTCCACAACGGTTTTATAAATTTGTGGTTTTGTTTTGATGCTTTGTCCATTGCTGTTTGTAATTTCACGATTAACGACTGTTGTTAAGGATTGTCACCACTTAATTGTTTTGTTTCTGTTGCCCGAACTAGAAAATAAGATCGCAAGCAGAACCTCCACCTAGTTTTATGTAGTCTGTCTTAGTTTTTTGCATGTCCAACTCCACAATGAAATGGATACATTTCTACCTATTATGGCTAATTATTTCTTCCAAATAATCCTGCTATAAAAATATGTTTTCTAAAACAGCTAGGAATATTTTCATAGAACTAGAACTTGTCGTTCACAGATATAAATTGTTGGTGGGCAAGTTTAAGTCGAAACCTCATTAAGAATAAATATTTTTTACTTCGTTTGCGTTTGGATCAAATATAAAGTTATAGTGTTTCGAACATTAATAAACACTTTGAATTTTATGTATTAAAATTTTCTCGTGTAAATATTTGGCTACGTACGGGGGAGAGGGAAAAATATACCTGTTTAATTTTTTTAATAATATAACTGTTTCTTCTTGCTGCAGGCGGTTTGTATGTTTGAATCGGTAAAATCGGACAATGGGGTAATGGGGCTGCCATACAAACCCAACTCCCCAAATTAGGTTCTTCTAAGAAATTTTTTTTTATTTGTGTACCAATTTCAACCAAATTTCACACAAATGTATTTCTATTGATAACACAAAACATATGTAAGAATGGATCAAATCCGACCATGGAGTATAGGGGCTGCCATACAAACCTGACCCCCCAAATAAGGTTCTTCTAAGAAAAACTTTTTCATTTGTGCACCAATTTCAACCAAATTTCAAATATTTTTCCATGAATGACAGAAAATACGTGTAAGAATGGATTAAATCGGACCGTGTGGTCATGGGGCTGCCATACAAACCCAATCCCCCAAATTAGGTTCTTCTAAGAAAAACTTTTTGATTTGTGCACCAAATTTCACACAAATATATTTTTATTGATGACACAAAACATATGTAAGAATGGATCAGGTTCGACCATGGGTTCATAGGGCTGCCATACAAACCTAATCCCCCATTGAATCGGGCCAAGCGTAACGGAGACTGGGACGTGTATCGTTCCACCCTGACAGAATATAATAAGACGATTAGGGAAGCGAAACGGCGCAGCTGGATGACCTTCTGCGACAATGTCAACAGCACCACAAAATCGGCTAGGATGCATAAGGTGCTGGCGAAATTGGGGCTAATGCGATCAGCACACTCAAAAGGCCGAATGGCGCAATCACTGTAAACTCGAGTGACACAGGTATACTGTTCCTGGAAACTCATTTCCCAGGATGCAGATTAAACCAGACCGCTTTCCCACACTGCCGTACTTCCAATAGGTCCAACCAGTCCGATTGGAGGGCAGCACGGGCTATATTTACTTATGATAAGGTTAGATGGGCGATCGGGACGTTCGATCCCTTCAAATCGCCTAGCATGGATGGCATCTTTCCAGCGCTATTACAGAAGGCGCAAGAAGAGTTGATCCCATTCCTAGTCAATATATATAGAAGTAGTTATGCGTTGGGTTATATCCCAACAGCTCGGAGATCAGTGAGGGTATGGTCTTCATTCCCAAAGTGGGAAAAAGGTCGACAGACGCTCCGAAATCCTATCGACCAATCAGTCTAACCTCGTTCCTCATGAAAGCAATGGAGAAGATATTGGACGCACACATAAGGAGTACGCTTCTTAAGACGAGTCCGCTGCACCCCAGACAATTCGCCTACCAACCAGGCAGATCGACTGAATCTGCACTTCACACCCTAGTGGACGAAATCGAAGTGGCCATATCAAAAAAGGAGATGGCACTTTGTGCATTCCTGGATATAGAAGGGGCCTTCGACAATACGTCCTTCGTGTCCATCGGTACGGTGCTAAGAATAAAAGGGGCAGATGTGACAATTACTACGTGGGTGCAACACATGCTTTCATCGAGGAACATTTATACCAACATCCGAGGGTCCACCCTCTCCGCCTTAGCCACTCGTGGCTGCCCACAAGGAGGGGTACTGTCCCCCCTTCTGTGGTGTTTAGTTGTTGATGGACTGTTGTGGAGACTAACCTTAGAGAGGTTCTCCACCGAAGGATACGCAGACGATCTGGTTATCACGGTTAAGGGTAAATTTGAGGAAGCCCTACCCCATGTGCTCCACACCGCCCTGCGAAAAGTTCAAGATTGGTGCACGGAGAGTGGTCTACGGGTCAACCCGACCAAGACGACGGTGGTTCCTTTCAGTAGGAACAGGACAACAAGAACCCTGAGTTGTCCTACTATGTACAACTCCCAAATTAAAATGGCAAACCAAGTCAAATATTTGGGAGTCACTCTTGATAGCAAATTACTCTGGGATGACCACCTGAAATCGGTCACGGAGAAGGCGATCAAGGCACTATGGACCTGCAGAGGTTATGTAGGTAAGACCTGGGGAATTAAACCACATTTAATTCTGTGGATTTACAAGACAGTGGTTAGACCTATAGTGGAGTATGGGGCGGTGGTTTGGTGGAAAAGGGCTTCAACTAGGACTGGTGAGTCGGATCTAGGTAAGGTCCATAGGCTTGCCTGTCTAATTATCACTGGAGCTATTGTTTCATGCCTCACCGCTGCCCTGGAGGTTCTTCTTGACCTAACTCCACTACACATTCACATTGAAGCGTCGGCGAGGCTGGCTGTTGGTAGGCTCAGGGCCTACAGCACGACAGTCACCTTTAGCCATGATCAACTAGGATCAGTGGCGTAACGTACGGTGTTCCATGTGTTCAGTCGCACACGGGCCCCCAACCATTAGGGGCCCCCTAACGTAGTGAAGAAAAGTTGGAAATGTTGGACTGTGATTTAAAAAAACAAATATTTTTGCTAGACTTTTGGGTCATTGCAACGTTGAAGCTAGATTTAAAGCGGATTAACATCTAAACGTTTTTCTTTGTTTCGATGTGGTTTGAAGCGAAAATTTCAAGGAACTTTTTATTGTTGCGCTGAAGAGCTGCATTCCTGTTACCAGGGCCTCAACTTTTGCGAGGACCATACCTAATGCTCGCATCTGTCCTGTTTTTGACAAGACATGTCACCTGTTAACCTGTCATCCTGCTATTACCCAGTATGTTTTGCTTGTATCCTGATTTGTCCTGTTTTTGGACGTCAAGGAGGCATTTCACCAAATGTCAGACAGCTTTGGGAAAAACTTCACATGAATTCATAAAATTTTACAAAGATGATTTATGAATAATATGAGAGCCCTCATTCTGTAAGGCCTTAGACAAGAGAATCGTGCTGACATTGCTGAATAATGTTAAACATGGTTGATGATTGGCGTAGGTACGGGACATTCTAGTTAGTTACCCTTGAAGGCATATACTGCCCTTCACTTGCGCGGGTCCCCATTTAGGACAAACAGATACTTGAGTTTTGGATAGCGATTACCAAATACATATTAGAACGCATAAGCTTCGATGAATTGTTACAGATCGTGTCGAAGCTAGGAATGCATCACAATACATAGTAGGGATTACAAAACGCATGCCAAAGAGGGAGGGAAAATAAAATTGTCCTCTGATCACACTACAATGTTAGCTATTTAGTCTGCAAAAAAACTTGTTATTCCTGAATCATGTGAAAGGTACGTAAATATTATACAGTCAAAATTTTGCGTTATTTGTATTTCTGGTTATCCTTTTTCACGTCCTGATATTTTAATAGCGTTGTCTTGCCAACAATAATATTCGGAGCATTTTTCCTGCGTTTTCCGCAAAAAAAACTTCCGAGCGTTACCCACACAAGAAAATTTTAAAGTAATTATTGCAGTTATTTTATGCCGTTAATTCTTAAGTTTTTCATTTGCACTTTGGGTCGCTTTCAAAAGTATGATATTTATTAGCTTAATAAAGCTAAAGCTGAAAGCCTTTAAACAGCTGCAGTAAAAACAGGATTCATCCATATTAACAAAAGAAATTACTTAAAACTGCTGTGATACTAAAAGAAAATTCCAATGATCACAAAAAAATCCACCCGGTTCATAACGCGATTTCAACCAAAATCCCAAACTAAATCTATACGAAATCGTGGTAAAAATGTAGATAATTTCGCTGAGTGTATGCAACACACATCTTTGAAAATAAATGTCACTTTTACAGTAGCTCGTTATCAACCTAAGTGCAAATCATTGACGTAGATTTCCATAATGCCGCACATACACGGTCAATTCGAATCCATTTTTTGGATACTCGTTCCGTCAAAATCATACATTTTCTTGAATTATAATTTAGCGAAATTCAAAAAAAAAAAATGATTCTTCGTGTGTGTGCGACATAAGTCAGATCGTGTAAAAGTTGTGTAATAAATTAGGACGATCGTGTGAACAGGATCCGAGATTTCATAATAAACCTAAATTTCCTGATAGACGTCTACACACAAACAAACCCTGGATTTGAACTAAATAAACTCATTCCAACCCGTTTACTCGATTGAATCGTGAGGTTTTAGTATATCCTGCCGCAGGTGTAAATTTCCTATAAACATAGCTCTGGATTTACTTGTAATTTTAACATTTTTCCAAATCGGGCAAAAAAGTGGTTTCAACGATTTTGTTTAATTATAAATTATTCGTTTGTGGGGGGGCCCCATTTCGATCTCGAACACAAGATATTTTAGAAACGTTACGCCACTGACTAGGATGGTTACAAGGTAGCAATGCTCTCTGCCTACCTTCGGACTACCTAGTTAAGACATTACGCTTCAACGCGTCCTTTAAATCAGCAATCTGGGCGAGGGAAAGTTGAGCGGATATGTTCAGGTCCTTTCAGCCCAACACTATCAGCTTTTACACAGATGGATCCAAAACTGACACAGGCTCTGGAGCGGGCATCAGTGGTCCAGGTGTAAGCTACTCAGTACCTATGGGGAAATTAGCGTCTGTGTTCCAGGCGGAAGTACATGCAATAGAAATTTGCGCCAGAGAATGTCAGAACAAAGGATATGTCAACAGAAAGATAGCGATCTTTACCGACAGTCAGGCGGCTATCAAAGCTCTTACAAAACATACCTTTACTTCAAAACTAGTGTGGCTATGTCAGGAAATACTTCAATCTGTAGGATCTCGCAATGATCTTACACTCCTATGGGTTCCCGAACACTCTGGAATAGAAGGGAATGAGCTCGCGGACGAACTCGCTAGGGTAGCCTCTGCTAGCCCCTTCTGCGGTATACCACTGTGTCTATGCAGAAATGAAATCACTGAGTGCGAGAAGACGACAGCCACCGTATGCTGGGAGGCCCTTCCAGGACTAAGGCAGTGGGAGCTTTTTGTAGCAACCTACTCTAAGAAACGCACTCTGGAGTTAGTTAAGCTCAGCAGGAACAGGGTCAGAATCATAAGTGGCCTCCTTACAGGCCACTCCCGTCTGAACGGGCATTTAAGAACCATGCGCTTAGCCGCAGACGCGACCTGCCGTTTCTGCGAGGCCGATGACGAAACATCCACTCACATACTTTGCGAGTGTGAAAGACTGGCGATGAGACGGGATGAATGCTTTGGCATAACTTTCCCTCTCACAGAGGACATCGCCTCGCTTCGCATGGGACAAATTAATCGATTTATCAACAGAGATAAATTTATCTAACCTGTAGCGTGGGCAACCTTGCTATGCCCAACCTTTAAACAACATTAACTGCTTTGGCTTTTTGTCACTTCGACATATCAGAAATTGCAAAAAATTATGATATAAATCCAGAAATGGAAAACATTAAAAAAAGTTATTCTGATAAGCATTAATTAGCTTTCATCCGAAAAATTATTCTCCTCATCTTGTAATTAAGACGATAGAGTTTCAGAGGAGTTTTAAGCATGAAAAGGGCATCAGCATCAATCAATTCAGCTTAATCTCTTAGGGCAGGAGTCAGTAAACATTTTTAGAAATTTTTTAAGATTGCTCTAAATTGGTATCTTGGATGTGACTTTCATATTTAAAGCCGGAAATTTGACACTGAACTCAAATTTTAAAGTTGTGATATTCCTATTGATGGCGTTTTTTTTTAAACAAATTTCACCATCGACTCGGCCAATTTTCCCCAACCAATACAAGACACACATTCGCCACCGCACATAAGTTGTTGTTTTAATTTTTGTATTATAAGATATTCCTCTAAATCAGTCGCTCCAAATTTTTTTCAGTTCAAACTCCCTTCCCTTGTCAGGTCTTCTGAGCCTGGCACCCCTGAGGAAATTTTGTCCAAAAACCAAAAACATGTGTTTTTTTGTTGTCAGTTCGGCCATCACCTTGGCTCCTCCTCGAGAAACATAATTGCCATTACTGTAGCAACCACGACCCGCAAGTGTTCTACCAAGGATCATTGTATCCAAAAAGACTATCGCTGGTTGGTGCGGTTTTAATAAGAAGCGTGAGCTTAGGCATCAATTTCAATCAGCCATATAAAGTGATTTTTTTTCTGCCTAAAATATTCTTAGCGGTGTTCATCGAGTAGATTTGGGTACAGCTTCGTCGCCATTGCTTACGTCCACAATGTCTATTAAACCTTCATAACGAGTCTCAATTTCATGATTTTCAGTATGTTGAGCGTCGAATCGATAGTCCAAAATTCCCCTAGACTTTGATTGTTTGCTTGCACTGCCGAACACATTTTGAAAACCGAATAAGGTGGTCAATGGTATGTCGTCTTTGGGGTCAAATTCCAAAAGAGTCTGGTTTGTTTGCGAGAATGCTGCCTTTTTAAAGCTGTTTTTTATTTATGGAGGTTGCATTAACTTTGTGCCAAGAGGTTTTGATAAAGAACAAAGCTTCAAGAATATTGATAATTTTTGCTAGATCTAAAGCTGAAGTTGTTGTGTCAATTTTTGAAATGATGTTGTCAGGATTAATCGTCGGTAGTGTACCTTAAAATTTTGGATTACCCCCTGATCTAAGAGTTGACACACGTATTAGCTGGCAAGAAACAAGCTGGTAACATTTGTAAAATTCAATTCTCTCGGGTAAGACGCAGCATTATCAAGGAATAAAAGCACCTTTAGAGTACGACATTCGATAAACAAAACAAACATGGATGTAATTCTTGTGGACATGTCCTGGGACCCGCACAAATTTGGGTTATAAAGCAGGTATCAGTTTATTTTCATATTCATATTCTAGCAAAGTCAATCCAATCCATATACTTTTCAAGAAAGGTATCCGATGAGCTATGATAAGTCAAAAGAAGTATCGAGATACCCGTTTAAATTTGAAAAATGTCTTTCATTTCCAATATATGGCCTGAATGCATACCGTACTATGCGAATTCTACTATTTTCGCTTTTCTAGGAAACAGGCTATTTCCTGAGAAAATTAAGGCTAATTCCGTGTTCAGACCCCATGCATTTACGTGTTAATCATTGACTGCAGTCTAAACAGTCGATATACTCACATCTACTGTCTCTTCAGTTGTTATGTTTTTACGAAATTTAGAACGACTGCAATTATTGTCATCAGTGTCTGAAATAATAGTAAGTTAATAATTCGAAAAGGGAACAAAACCACGGGATTCACGGCGATCTAGTATTTCTGGATTATAAAAATGTCGAAACATCGCTGAAACAATTTCATAACAAGTGAGCATCTAGTGGTGCTTGTTAGCTTTTAAAGCTACCAGAAAAGCGTGTTTTTATTTCTATTTTATAGTTTTCAAGTTCTAGCAGATAAATAATTAGATCCACGCAATAATTTTTACTTACAACACTCAAAACATCAGTAAAATCCTTTTGCAAGTTTTTATCAGTATTCAAATTTGGGACAGATAAAATCAACTGTAGATTAACATAGAACAAGTAATTCCAATTTTCCTCATATTCCATAGCAACCACTACCCATTAAATTCTTCTGACTATCTAATTGCCACAACATGCATTGACACCCCTAACTTCTACACTACGTGACAATAGCAGCATAAAAAACATGGAAAGCAACTAGTTCCCTATTTAAAGAATTTATAATCAACAAATACATAAAGTGATAACCATCGAAAATGTATATATGAACGACGGGGACGTTTTAACAGGTCCCTAAAAACGTACAATATTTTCTCAAGAAGTCACGAAAGCATTACCGTCATAAACTGTTGCGTCGTCGTCGATCGCCAGGCCACGCCGCGCCGTCCCTTCCACTTTACACCCTCAAAATGTATGAGTCAAAATAGGATAACAATTCACCCTCGTCTGTATGGCACATAATTTTTTTTATAAATATGTTTCTCATATGGTCACCACGCATAGTCACCAACATTTATAAAATTTCTATTAGGGTGATGACTTTTAAGAGGGACTATCGTCTCGGTCCTTCACAACAATAAATAAATATGATAAGGAAGAAAAAACACAGAGGAACATCGCGTGGGGGTATGGCGAGAAAACTGAGAATTTTAGTTTAAATAGACGAACTTGAAATCAGAAAAGTCACAGTTCAACTTCATTCGAAATACGATCCGGTGTACTTTGGGAGAGGTGCACGCAGGATCGTTGTAGACGTGGTACGGTCATACCACGGGGTCATACCCGAGTATGAACCAGCCAAGCTCTTACATCGTGACGTGTTATCACATTTGTCACTAAAGTTATCGAAGTCGTTATCTGTCAACATGGATAAATTTCCAAAATCCATTAATATTGTGGATTATTTAAATAGTGCTGAGGACAGTTCAGTGCAAGATACACCGTTCGCATGGAACACGATAGAAGAAATCTAATTGGAGAAATGCATATTGACAATTATTCGACATTTTGTGGACCTATTTTTGATCAATCATCATCGTCAACAATTGGATATCATCGACCAGGCGATCGCCGGAACCAAGTGCAATTTTCGATATGTAAGGAATAGAACGCGTGAAGCTTTAACAATATATTTCATAACGAAACTGAAACTGTGATTGTGCAATTGCCTTCGAAAGGATGCTCAACGACCCTACGTATAAGCAGAAACGATAGTTACAAATAAGGATTACAACTTAGAATAGAGCCATGTCTTCCAATTTTAGTTTTTAAGTGTGGGTACTTCTTAGGTTTAATGTGTCTTCATCATTGTCTTCCAGTTTGTTTGTTTTGCTTTAGATTTAGGTAATAAGTAAGAAATAAATTGTCTAAACAAAGAAGAAAAAACATTTTTCAATTTTGTAGTTAGTTTTTATTGCAGCTTTCTTTTTTTTTCAGAAATAATACAACCAAATTTTTGTACGACCAAAAATCACTACAAAAAGCCAATGTCCACACTTTCAATTAAAACAAAACTGCTGCTAATACCACATTCTATCAAATAATGCTGCTCGTTCCGTACGTGCGACTACTGCTGTGAAATACAAGTTAATCACAATTTGTTGCAAAAATTAAATCACACGCTGCGGTGTCTTTCTAGTCGCGACCGCGAGCATCGTGTGATCCATTAGAATTGTTAATTAGTACGATTTCTTGCAATAATTAGTAGTACTGAGTAAACAAGAATGTACTGCATAACAGTCAGGACGAATAAAATTATGCATTATCTTACAGCTCTCACTATTCATGTAAATCGGATCTCTCGAGTAACATGGAAAATCGTGTTCGTCAGTCTCAAGCTGTGTGGACCTTTTCACTGTCGTTGATCCAATTAAGATTCATTTTTTTCCTGATCGGTTTTCCTACCGAAACAAATCTGTTTTGATCCGATTTTCTCCTTCACTATAATGTACTTTGCGTTACATACAGTGATTCTACAGCACTATCCTATATAAGAGTACATTAGACTCTGATACGATTTATCTGTAGAAATTATGTTCGACTCGGAACGATTGACGCTACGTTTCTAACAATACATTATTCATAAGAGCATTTCATATTTATTCATTCGAGTGAGCTAATTAGTCCTTACTTCGTGCGATGATATTCATATCCCTTACGCGCTTACGGCAATGGATCAAAGAAATAAAGAAAGATGATTCAAGACTACTTACTGAACGCACAAAAAAAGTTGGTTGTTAGATGATGAAGCCGTATGTGGTCATCATTTGTTTTGATCTGTCTGTTACAAATTGTATCTGGTGATGTTTGCCAGCAAAGCGGAAAATGCTTGTCGATTGAAACTAATTTTCCTACTTGAAGATTATAGCTTTGTTTCGAATCAGTGAACATTTAACCCAGAGAGCAAAGAGTGTGATATGTATTTTGAAAGTAAAACATGTCAAAGGAAGCATATATGTATGGATATAATGCAATAATCTTAAAATATTTCTTATAAATTACATTCTTCTTTAATCCCGACGTTTTATGCACATTCATGCGAATGATTTTCAGTGAGCAGAATCCATGCTTTTGTCTATACCATGCACGTGCATATTTCAATATTCAATTTCTTCGTCGGATTTTGAATCAATCGGTGAAAATTAAAATACAAGTAACATTTAATTCGAGACATTGGAGTAAACTAAATCAAATAATACAGAAATTATGAAAAAAAATTAAACCACTTCCCCTATTTTGTGAACAAGTATTCCATATACCATTTGGGGGGCATCAGGTGTTTTTTTATTTTTTTAGGCTCTAATTAGTACATATACTTTAACAATCTAAAAGAAAATATGTAACAGAGGACATGACTTACCCTTGTAGCGTCATTTTTTTTTTCACTATACATTCACATTTTCAGCAAATTCTTAATTTTTACCACGCCATATTGTGTAAGACTTTTGATCGCATGATAAATTATATGGTTGCCAGAACCGCGAATTTACACTTTAATATTTTTGTGAAAAAAAAATCTCCCAAGTGTCTAGTTTATTTACTCATAGTTCAAAGCTAAAAAAAATCGATTAACAAACAAAAAAGTTATAACTTTAATTCAAATCGTAAATATTTACGTAAGCCACCCTATACTTGGATGATTCATTAACTTATTGATATCTTCCTTACATGATTTAATGCTGCTTCATCATTTTATCATCTGATAGGTACAAGGCATTAAATATGTACATGGAGTATTGACAATCGCGATTCTGGAGTCTGTTTTTTTTTTTTATGTGTATATAATATAGCATCTATTTGATTTGTTGGCATTATGTGGGGATTCGTAGTTCTGCCATCTTTTCTGTGTATATTTTTAGATAATCGCGAAAAAGTGTTTTCATTTCCTTAATGAAGGAAGTGGTTTTAACTTTTCTATTCTATTTCCTTTCTACAGGTTTGTACCAAAATACACAACAATCGGTTGAGCCGTTCACTAAACTACAGATATCATATCACCATCTCGCATTAATACAGTGGTCCTAACTTTTTGCTTAGGAGGGACCACTTGGCAAACAATTTGGCTGTCGCGGACCACGAAACTAGAAAAATTGTATTCAGATATCCTCAACATTTCCCTATATTTTTTCGGAAAATGGGAACAAAAGGTATAGTCTAAGAAAAATGGCATATTTGGTCGGCAAAAATCCTACATCGGAT
Source organism: Microchrysa polita (assembly GCA_949715475.1). Lineage (NCBI taxonomy): Eukaryota > Metazoa > Arthropoda > Insecta > Diptera > Stratiomyidae > Microchrysa > Microchrysa polita. Next base: position 115,808,980 of record OX454416.1, on the reverse strand, counting down.
TTTTTTTTGGATTATGGTTGAGAATGGTCCCCAGATTATGGCATTAAAAGTCCCAACCGATTGGGGATCCGCAACCTTAAAAAAAGGGGGCATTTTTTCGGTTTTTAGCGATTACAGTAGAAACTCGAAAATTAGAATCCGCTAAAATTAGAATTGCTTGGAAATTAGTACACATTTTTTTCTATTAGCATAACTCTGGAATTGGAATTGGAAACTTCTAATTTACGAGGTTACTCTGAAATTGGAATTCATATTTCTAATTTAAGAGGTAACTCCGAGATTGGAATTCTTATTTCGAATACCTCTGAAATTGGAATTGTTATTTATATTTTCGACTGAAAAAAGAAGAATAGCTTCTCAGAAACCTTTGTAAAATTTTCCGTTACAGTACAGTTCTGTGGTCAACAGGTAAAACAGCATAAGTCCGATTTGTTGATTTTTCAGGAGAGCATTTTAAAGTTTTGAAAAATTCTGTGATAAAAGTTTATAAATATTTTAATGTGTGTTTTTCCAATATATAGAGTGAAAAAAATATAAATTTTTATAGGATAATAATTTTGTTGATAACTATAACAGTTTTGTAGTTATAGCGAAAAAATCGACTTATGCTGTTATTCTTTGTTGAGGGAAAATATATTATAAAGCGTAATTCGATATATGTCATTATTCCATTTTGTAATCTCAGGCCACGACTATGATATTTACACATAAGTTGTTCTTCCGAATCCTACAACTGAACTGCATACAGTTTATGTACAGATATGCTTTTTTGCTATTTCTTAAGTGTGTCTTATAATTGAGTTATGAGGTGTCGCGATTTAAATTTTTCGATACTATTTGCACGATTTCATGAATAAGGTTGTTTTTTAAATTATGAAAAATAAAATAAAATACTAGGGGCGGAGTTCATAGTCCCCTCTTATAATAAAGGGAACCCTTAAAGGACTGACGCTATTCATAGTCATTCCATAAGGAAACGGAAGTAACCTTATTAATTCATATATTTGTTGACATATCATTATTCAAACACTTTGAAATTTTTGAAAAATTTTGAATTTTCAACTACTTGATATTTTTTTTATATTTTAATTGTCACTTTCAACAGATATGCCCAATAAGTAAATCGTTTTTTAAATGAGGCAATGCCCTAATAAGTGATGTCTATAAATACGAAACTTCCTCAAGGGCCACTTAGAGAAACCCCTTATTCCTTAAGGAATTTCTTATTACTTAAGTGGGGACTATGCATTCCGCCCTAGATTTTGATAGCACAAAACTTTATTTTTTACTAATTTCAATGAATTAATCAGTAGGGGACAAAGGCCTTCTCTTATTGTCTTCCTCGATGTAACTGTAGAGGGCTATGTCATATCATTTTCGGTACGACAATTAGTATTAGCAACTTCAGCGTCTCAGCTTACTTCACGTAATATGGCGACGGAAAAGCTATAGAATCAAAAACTGAAGCTGCTTTTCGACGCATCCCCATGATAGCCTTCCTCCGCGGTTAATCTTATCAAACTCATTCTTATAAAATATCAAGTCAAGAAACCTGAAACAAAGCCTCGGATTGGACGGACGAAAACGATCCCGCAGACGAACAACCAACTCCTCTTTTGGATCCTGGAATGTACGCTGCCTGATTAAGCCAGGTGTCCTTAGGATTTTCCTGGATCAAGCAAAAAAATACAAACTGAGCATGTTGCAATCCAAGAAACAAAAAGGCTCAATAGCGAGATTACCAAAAGTAATTGCGAGTTGGAGTGGTGAAGAATAGGGTATAACAGAGAGTTTGGAGTAGCCTTTATAGTAATAATTAGCTCAAGGGGCACGTCATCGGATTCGCATATGTGCGCGATCCGCGTTTAGTCCCGTTTTGGTAATCTCCGGCTTATTCATGTGCATTCCTCTACCGAAGCGAAAGAATAATCAGTTAAGGAGGAGTTCTACAAAACACTTTAGTTGCATCTCTACATGTATAGTAAAAAGACTAATCAAAGACCAGGAACAGCTTAAGGCATCTAGGCACTGGGGCAATCTACCCGGGCTCAGGTAATCCAAACTGTTCTTAGCAGGATACTCCCGTAAAAGAGCGGCTGAGCTACTTCAGCTAACCATAAATAAGGTAAGTAGCATAAGTGGGATTCTTACATGCCACTCCTGCCTGAGATCACATCTGCGCAATGAGGCTCGTACATGACGTGAGCTGTCGATTCTGTGAAGAAGATGACGAGACCTCAACCCACATCCTGTGCGAGTGTAGTGCTCTGGCCCAACGCCGCTGGATACAATTTGGAGTGACCAATCCAGACACGGACGACATAGCTTCGACGTCAATCAGCAAACTCAGCTCATTTCTTAGCACGATCAACCACGATCGTCAGGCATAGTCCTGCCCACATATGACCAGGGCGATAGTACAATAGGCCCACCTGCTTCAGTGCTACGAAACCCCTTCGGGTTCGCCCCCACAATGTAATCTAATCTAACCAAAGATTAGCTAATAAGAACATTAGAGAACACAAGAGCTGAGTAGTTGACTTAGCCAGACCCTACCGTTTGACCCCCAACATAAGAGGACATCTTGCCATTCAATAACTTCCACCTACTAAACACCCATGCGCTGACGAAATCCCAGTGGAACTACTGTAGCACGGTGGAACGAGCACAATCACAAGATTACTACTTGAAATATGGAGCGACGAAGTAATGCCGAAAGATTGGCGCAGATGCGTCATCGTCCAGTCCAAAAGGATAATAAGCTGAAGTGTGTATTACAGGGGCATCTAATTAGTTTGGAGGAGTGTATCGATAGCACTGTAGGACATAATGCAGGAATTTGGTGTACCAGCGAGGCTAGTGAGGCTGGAGCATATGAAGATGACTTTTGCCGTCTGACCTGCGTTAGAGGACAGAATAGACTCACTGGCCTATTTTAAAGTCGCACTGGGCTGAAGCAGAGCGATGCACTGGCATATCGACGCTCTTCAACCTTGCTCTGAAGTACGTAATTCGAGCCTGGAAAATGGACAGAAGTGGAACGCTACTTTGCCGATATCATCAAAATCATGTGTTGAAAAATAACTATGCAGCAAACCTTCTGCATAATCTTATAATATAAAGTTACTTCTATGATATAGAATATCACACTAGTAGCGTAGCATAATAGCATAATTCCAGTACTATTTATTCTTTTGGAATAGATTTGTCCACGGAATAAAAACATAACTCTTGTTACATATTGGAATTCGCAGAAAGTGAATTTTGACTAATAACATATCTCCACATATGTGTACTCAGTTTGAGAATTTATAATCTGAATAACAGAACAAGTTTAGTTATGTATGCACGAGGTACGTAGATCAAAATGGAAAAAGGACACTATTCAAATTGTACCAAGTGATAAACTATTATACATTTTGGAAAAATAGCATAAGTCAATTGTGAAGTTGGTATACCTTTTTTTTATTTGGGAATAAAAGCATACCTCAATTATGTTGTTAATCCTCTACTTGTAAAACAGTGTTCATTCGTCGAAATACGAAAAGGAATAACGACATAAGGGGGGACTACGCTGTTATACCTTTTGTAATTCTGATCGTGGCGAGATATGCTGTTAGGTTTTTTATTAATAACTTTGGAACCTGTTATCCGATTTGCACGAAAAAAATTACAAAATAAAACAAAAAATGCTTAACAAGATGGCATATGTAACTCAATTTTGACATAAGTCGAGTTATGCTGTTTTGACTTTTGACCACAGAGTTGTTTGAACAAGAAGTTGTGCTTATATGTACGTAATGCATAGTGTGTGCGGAGAAGTGCTTGACTCGCTCGAATATTTCAGTAGATACGGTTCAAAAGTAAAAACAGTGTTGTGCCACTGTTGTATCAGTGGAAGAAGTTCAGCAATGGAACTCGGATCAGGTTTATATTGAATTGGAAGCCAGCGAAAGGACTGAAAATGATTCGGACAATGAAAACGAACAGAAAATCATTCCGCATAGGGATGTAATTAAATTAGGCCGAAGCGGAACAGCCTGTCAACATCTGAAATTTTGAATCTTCAAAGTGTACGCGATAAAGCAGTAACATATCTAGCACTCGGTTTTCACGTGCGACATGATGTACTTGGAAATTGGAAATCCTTGAAAATTTGAATTGGCAGGAACTTTTATCTTCTAATTTTCAAGGTTCTACTGTATTTCAAAAACAGTAAGAGACACAGAAAAATGGTCTGAGGATGAAAAAAACTATATAAAATTATCTTTGCAATGATATATAACACATTACAGTTCAATTGAACATTTCGGCGTTAGACTAGAACATAAATTAGAATATTTTCATTTTAGACCTTTTTTAAAAGCTCCATAACTTTTGAAAGAATGCTAGTTTAGCCGTAAAAATTTGTATAAGTATTCACAATAAGTTCAACATCATTTTAAGGTAAACATTGAGTCGTTCCGGTCAAGGACCCCCATTATCCCCCATTTAAATTTTTCAAAACGGCATATCCATAACTCCCCCCAAAATTTTGGTTTGTTGCGATTGGATGACTATGACATCCACAGAGAATCAGCTCATTCGGATGAAAACTAAGGGTATCTCCCATACAAAGTGACCCATCAGGAGTTTGTTCTACGTACTATTCATTTTATAAACTGTAGAACAAAGTTGTCTTGGGTCACTTTGTATGGGAGGTACCCTTAGTTTTTATTCGAATGTGCTGAATTTTGGTGGGTAGGGTGACTATGACCTGCAATCGTAACAAACCGAAATTTGGCACTCTGCTCTAATTTTGGGGGGAGTTATGGACATGCCATTTTGACAAATTCAAATGGGGGATAATGGGGGTCCTTGACCGGAGCGACTCAATGTTTACCTTAAAATGATCTTGAACTTATTGTGAATACTTGTACATATACATTACGGCTGAACTAGCATTCTTTCAAAAGTTATGGAGCTTTTTAGAAAGGTCTAAAATGAAAATATTCTAATTTATTTTGTTAGGCTAGCGCCGAAATATTTAACTAAACTTTAATGTGTTTTATATCATTGGAAATGTAATTTTATGTTGTTTCTTTCGTCCTCAGACCATTTTTGTGTATCTCTTGCTGTTTTTAAAATAATCTTAAAAAAACCGAAAAAATACCCCCTTTCCCCCATTTTTTAAGGTTGCGGACCCCCAATCGGTTGGGACTTTTTATGCCATCATATCGGGACCATCCCCAACCATAATCAAAAAAAATTTCCGATGTAGGAGTTTTGCCGTTCGATGGGCATATTTTGGTCCAATTTTCTTAGACTAGTAATAGAACACGCTAAATGGCCTGAGGTCTTTAGTCAGTTATTAAGTTGATGCTGATTTGTATATTTTTTTAAAAACACTTCAAAGCTTTTTCAGAAAACCATATTATTCTGGCCAGCCAGACATGAATGAGGTGGCTGATTGAAAGCTCTTCAGGAGAACTGTCTATTCAACATGAAAATCTATATAAAAACAAGGGGGCTTCGCCCCCTGCTCGCTTCGCTCGCCAACCCCCGGGGCCGAGGCTAATTTCGGGCGCGGCCGAAATTTGGATACCCTTCGCTTGGGCTAAAAGTTTTTTTCGGGCGTACCTATGACTTGTATTTAACCTTCGGGCGGGCGCAATGCATCTGACAGATTAAGTGACCAGTTTTTATTGCGCCAATCAGCGATATAAAAAGGGAGAGATCTGAAACTCACAGTAGCTTAATCTTTGTCGATCAACTACCCAAAGCAGTTTTCAGTTTCTATCTACCATATGTCTGAGGGGCGGGAGGAGATGAAATAATCTCTCAGATGTATTGCGCCCGATTGTGTTATTTTCTACTTTTCTATGAAAATTTCCACATGTTACACTCTTCACATTGCGTAATAACGTTGTGTTGACTTTTAGGCTCACCAAATCGTTCAATAGTGTGATTTTAGTAAAATAAGCTCACATTTTTAAAGCGGTCGAGTTGTTGGAGGTTTTTTAAGTATTGAAGCTATTGAAAGCGGAATATTCTTAGAAAATTGAAAATGTGAAGGGTATCAAACTTTGTCAGCGAGTTTTTGTTTTTAAAATTTCGTAGAACTGTTTCAAAAAGACAATGCAACAATAAATAAGAGTCTAAAATATACAGAAACTTAGTTTCATCCCTTTTTCTGCACTTAATCTGTCGGATGCATTGCGCCCGATCGTGTTAGGATTAGTATTGCGCCCGCCGGAAGGTTAATCCCCCTCCTCATTCTTTTTCTTCCGTTTTGACAAAAGTTTTGGGCTTGGTTGAAATAAGTGGACAAATAAAAATATTTACTCGGAAAATTTTATTGGGGTTGCCGGAGCATGACCGCACAGTACGATTCCATTCGTTTTGAACTTTTTAGTTGCTTTGATAAAGACACATTAATTCAAGGTTTTGTGAAATTGGTGTAAAAAAATGTTTCTTAACCCATTATTTGCGGGTATTGATCCAATGGGAATTATTTGATGAAAATTGGTGTAACATGTTCTCTTCGATCCTAGATTCAGAATTTGTAACTATTTTTTTCGTATGACCTCAGGGTTCCTTTCCAGGACATGTGTCAAAAACGACACACCCGCACTACAGCGACACAAAATTTGCAAGGGAAAATCTTATCTACTTTCTTGAGAAAAATGGTTTACATAATGAAAATAAATGGGAGTGAATGTTTTATTATACAGTCTTGACTGGGTAATCCGGATCTCCTTTAATCCGGATATCAGGCTAATCCGGACCACTAAATGTTTCCCCTACGTTTCCCCTTACTTGGTTGAGTCTCATTCTACGATGCTAGTAATCTAGAGGTCCAGAGATCGAATCTCGGCGTGGTCCAAAAATTCCGTACATGTGCGGATAGGAAATTATAGTGCTTGCAGCATTATATACACTCCGAAATGATATGCAATGTAACGTTGACTCGAAATTGCCTGTAAACGGCTGAGTTAACGCACCATAGCCCCACATGGGACTATACGGTACTGGGAACAAATCCGGATATTTGAGATTTTCAGGGTGAAATGGTAAATTTGGTCTCGTACTTTTTTACGGGACGGTTTGGCAAATGACATGATGCTGACTAATTTCAAAGAAATAATACATTTATCGGCTTTTGTTCCTCTTATTTATTTATTTGGACTGTTTTTCCTCAGAAAAAAAAGTGTTGCGCTAATCCGTATGTTCCGATGGTCCGGATTACCCCTTGCAATAATTGATCCGGATTATCGAGTGAAGAGTCTACTTAATATACTTTATTTACGTCCGGGAGGTTAGTAGGTTATACAAAAGAGCATTCATTCATTTGAAAAATCTTGTTTTCATATTGCCCATATTATTTCGAAAAAAAAACAGCCTTATTTTCCACATTGTTTGGAAACAATATATTTATTGTCTGCGATGCCTGCGATGGTTTACATTGGGAATCACTGGGAATAGGATAAGAATATATTAGCTGCCCGCATACTAAGATATAGCCTCCAAAAATAATGAAGTATTCAAACGTGAGAGGAGATGCTGAACTGCATCTCCCCGATCGGTTTTTCATGATACATACATCAAGTATAAAATCATTCACCTTTATCTTTTGCCATAATGATACGATTTACGAAATAATTTATTGCCGGAAAGCATGTGGGTGTATGGGCAGATACCAAAGATTCAAAAAGTACTCATCTGGTTACTTGAATCGAATCGTTTCGATACCGAGTAAAATAGAAAGAAAAGTATCGATACCAGAATTCTTTGGTATCGAAACAGAAGTATCGACACTTTACTTGTATGGCAATGTCGTTAGAGTGCTTCTCATACATTGATTTCCAACTCAATTATGAAAATAACAAATCCCAGTTTCAAGAATCACATAATGTACTTGATGCAAATATAACGCTGTTAATGCGCGGATGTGTCGTTTTCGCAACATTTTTTGTAAATGCAACTTCTGAGTACTTTGCGTTACCCGCTTGAAATAATTTTTGACCAGTACAAAGAAAACAGTTCTAATTTACTTATCCAGGGGATATTTCATGAATTCTATTAGCATTTTCTGAAATTTAGCGAGTTTGTTTGAGGATTTCAAAAATTTGCGAAACAGGTGTTTTTGTCGCTTTCGCAAATAGTCAAAAATGTTGTGATCGAACATTTTATGGGTTTTTATATGTAAAGTGGACATTGATTTTTAGTTTAAAATAGATGTCGATCCGTTGCGTGTCGTACAAGCACTACATTATTAGTTTCATTATATGTTTCGTTTTCGACACACCCGCAAATAATGGGTAAGAACCAATATGGGGGGGGGTTTGGTTTGTATGGCAGCCCCATGACCCCATGGTCCGATTTGATTCAATCTTACATATGTTTTGTGTCATCAATAGAAATACATTTGTGTGAAATTTGGTTGAAATCGGTGCACAAATAAAAAAGTTTTTCTTAGAAGAACCTAATTTGGGGGGTTGGATTTGTATGGGAGCCCCATGACCTTATGGTCCGATTTCATCCATTCTTACATATGATTTGTGTCAACAATAGAAATACAGTTGTGAGAAATTTCGTTGAAATTGGTGCACAAATAAAAAAGTTTTTTTTTGAAGAACCTAACTTGGGGGGTTAAGTTTGTATGGCAGCCCCATGACGCCATAGTCCGATTTGATCCATTCTTGCATATATGTTGTGTTATCTATAGAAACACATTTGTGTGAAATTTGGTTGAAATTGGTACACAAATAAAAAAGTTTTTCTTAGAAGAACTCAAATTGGGGAGCTAGGTTTGTATGGCAGCCCCATGACCCAGTGATCCAATTTGGGTGAATCAAACATACAAACAGCCTGCAACAATAAGAAGCACGTGTGCAAAATTTCAGCTTGCTAGCTTCAATACCCGCCGAGTAAAACGCGTCGCAACAGACAGACAGACAGACAGACAGACAGACGGACGGACATGTTCCAATCGACTCCCCAAGTCACGCTGATCATATATGTATACTTTTTATATGGTCGGAGATGCTTCCTTTAATGCGTTACAAACTTCATGACAAAGTTAATATACCCTTTCACTCTATGAGCGAAGGGTATAATGAAGCGAAAAAAATGTATAGTAATTCATCAATTGAGTGCGGCTGGACCGATTTGGTTCAAATTTTTTTCAGTTGTTTGCAATTACCAGGAAAATGTTTTTACGAAAGAAAATAGTCTGGCTGGTCTAGCGGTTAGTGCGCGCACCTTCGGCGCACAGGGTCATGAGTTCGAATCTCACCGAGGATCATGGTGTTTTTCGAACTCACGAGCTTGTGACGGACTATGATCTCACTCAGATATTAAATGAGTACCCATTTATGGGGATAAATAACACTGCTGAGCGTTATGGTGATCTCATTACCTCAACAAAAAGCAGATAAGATCTTGGAAACAGGATGTCACTAACACATCCTGCGGCCTTAGTCCAATGCTGGATTGTCGCGCCTGTTATTTATTTTTTATTTTAAAGAAAATTTTGGAAAAACCCTCCGGAAAAGTCGAAAAATTGGAAAAATCGAAGTAATTCATCAATTGAGAACGGCTGGACCGATTTGGTTCAAATTGTTTTTCAGTTGTTTGCAATTACCAGGAGAAGGTTTTTTCGAAAGAAAATTTTGGTAAAACCCTCCGGAAAAGTCGGAAAATATTTTTTTTCCTTGCAATTTTTCTACAATAGCTTTTCGAATGAAGAAATATAAAATTCTTAGTAGAAAATTCAGGAAGAAAGTTTTGCATTTTATCGAATGATTTGATGATTTTAGACGATGCACAGGTGGAAAATTCGTTATGAAGCTGTTGATAATTTCGAATAATTGTGGAATTCATTGTGATAAAAGACGTTTTGCGTTAAATTTTGGGTGACGAAGCTAACGAGATAAATACTTGCTGTGCTGTGAATACTATCAAACATGTGCAGTGGATTTTCTCACACTTTTACTTTCATCTGCTTCTGTTCATATTGGTGTATCCCGACCGCATTGTGGAACAAATACAAGGATGAGATGGCTGACGATATTTTGCATATAGTTCGCATAACAACTTCGAGTTTCGATCTTGAAAGTAACGACGAGATGCGCAACGAAGCGTTAGTTCTGATCCAAGACATGACCGTGCCCATCTGCGGCAGTCTGCTGTCGAAATTGGGAATGCCAGCGCCAAGTCGTTTGATGAACGATGCAATTAATCGCGACTTGCAACGGGAGCAAGAATATGATCGAGAAGAGCTGGCCGAACGAGTTCTAATAAATGTGCCGCTTTTGAATGCCGAGCAGAAGAGCGTATACAATTCGCTTATGAAGGTTGTTGACGATGGAACAGGAAGCATTTACTTTCTCGATGCTCCTGGTGGGACAGCAAGGCAGTCATCATTTCGTTGATTCTGGCAACAATTCGGTCAAGATGTCAATTTGCGATGGCTCTTGCATCCTCTCGCATTGCTGCTACATTGCTGGAAGGCGGTCGAACTGCACATTCCGCTTTAAAGCCGATGAATCTACTCTTGGTTGAGAAGCCAACGTGCACAATCACCAAGAGTTCGGCAACAGCGAATTGATGCGAGAATGCAAAATCATCATTTGGGATGAATGTACGATGGCGCATAAACGAGCTTTGGAGGCAGTTGACCGAATTATGGAGGACTTACGAGGTTATTTGAGACGATTTGGTGGGGCTCTAATATTACTCTCCGGAGATTTTCGTCAAACGCTTCCCGTCATCCCGAAATCTACTGCTGCGGATGAACTTAATGCATGCCCGAAATTGTCATCTTTGTGGTGGCATATCAAGAAGTTGAAATTGACTACAAACATGAGAGTCGCATTGCTGAACGACCCATCGGCTGCTGAATTTTCAAAAATTCGTACAAATCCGTTGACACCGTGATCGACGAGGATGAAGCGCCAACTATTCGACGGAGTTTTTGAACTCGCTTGATGTGCCAGGAGCCCCGCCGCATAATTTACAGCTGAAAGTATGGGATCGATCATAAACATGTTACGGAATCTGAATCATCCGAAATTGGGCAACGGTTCGCGGTTGTCCGTCAAGAAACTGATGAACAAGGTGATTCAAGCGACGCAACGATCATCATCAGGGAAAATTCAAAGGAGAGGAAGAACTTATCCCACGAATTCCGATTATCCCAACTGATCTTCCATTCCAATACAAGCGAATTCAGTTCCTCGTTCGATTGGCTTTCGCAATGACAATCAATAGATCGCAAGGCCATTCGTTGGAAGTCTGTGGGACTATGCATGTTGCCTGTTCGCGTGTTGGCAAATCGTCTTCGTTGTTTGTTTTTTTCGCCAGAAAACAAAACGAAAAACATTGCTTATAATATCGCTCTCTACTGATTTTGATTCCATTCAAATAATTCACACTGAAAATTGAATTCTCTTTGTGTGTTTTATTACCACTGTAGAGTATTTGAAGGCGTTGAATTTGGGCGAGGCGAATATTTATAGTATAGGTATAGTTAGGAGGTTGATTGGGAGTCAAAATCGTTCATAAATTTAAAGTTGTGTCAAATTGTGAGCGAAGCGAACAAAGCGAGCGAAGCGAGCTCTCTCAGCTAGTAGAGCTCATATATTTTAAAAGCGATTAAATTATGGACAGTTTATCCAAAACCGAAGAAGATATATTACTCAAAAAAGAGCCTTATAAAGACCTTAAGCACAAAATTACGCAGGTGTGCTCTAACAGACATGAGTAGTTTGGAGACTTCCTACTAATTTAGGGAACATGAACAATGGGTAGGTTAGATGGAATGTGTAATACATTAAGGTGATGCTTAGAATATCAATATGTTTTGGGAGTCGGAAGGTAACGATCTAATTCAATTCAGATCAAGAAATTTTACAATATATGGTTATCCTGTGTAGCCTTATACTAAGATACTTTCGTTTTGGAGTGGTGTGCTTGTCTGACTCCCAATTATATTTAATGGTGATCTACTCACGCTCTGTGGCTTACTTGGTTGAGTCGCACTCTACGATGCTAGTAATCTAGAGGTCCGGAGATCGAATCGTGGCATGTTCCAAAATTTCCGTACGAAATATATAGTGCTTGCAACATTATATACCTATACACTCCGAAATGATATGCAACGTAACCTTGACTCAAAATTGCCTACAAACAGCTGAGTCAACGTACCATGGCCCCACATGGGGCTATACGGTACTGAGAAGAAGAAGAAGATCTACTCACCACACTGCATCTCTAATCACTGGAACGGACAACTCAATCAAAATTTGTGCAACTAGTTCGGTTAAGTATTAGATAGAAATTTTTCTCTATTCATTGCATCGAATCATTTATTTCATTTTCAACAAAATGATAACTGAACATATAAACCGACTTTATTTAAATCTTTTTTATTTCAAAACATTTTCTTAAGCAAAAAATCCGCTACAAAATATGAAATATAATAATTTTTGGGGGGATGTCAGCTGAAATAATAGCCAAATTATTGATTGGTTGGGTTCTCTCCCCATCCAACCTACGAAAATTATAAAAAAGAAAAAAAAAACTGCTTGACGGGTGATAGCGCGTACAGAGTCTACGCACTATCACCCGGTTCCGTCTTGACGTTGAGCAAGGGGACATGTCACAACAAAAAAAATTTTTTCTATTTTCACGGATAGCCAAGCGACTACACACTATTTTTAGTCCGTCCTCGCAAATAAATGGAAACGTTCCCCAGAAAATCTAGCTTTTAGCGGTTTAGGCTTGCTTGAAAAAACATACTTTAGTTCAACCTTGTTTAATATCAGTCTCAGCCTTCTACCTTTAACGAATACTATTGCAAGATTTTTATTCACTCCTTTAATATTGATAAAAGTTTTCATAGAAGTACGAATACGAATCACGAGGAATACTTATTCCATTGAGCAAACAAAATAACGACTAAATATGACTGTGGTGTGTGTCTGTGGAAGACAGAACAGAAAGCTGAAAATGTTGCATCAACCACAAATGAAGTATGAATCTTTCGACTAATAAAAATATTTTTGTTGTTGTTATTTTTTATTGATATGTTTTATTTTAATCTAGTTTAAGCAAAACAAACAAATTGGAAGACAATGATGAAGACATATTAAATCTAAAACTTATCCTTAAATTGTACCCACACTTAAAGGCTAATAAATTGGAAGACATTATTTAATAGTCCTTAAAATTACATTCGTGTATCGCTTATGTTTAAACCCTTTAAAAGGTGTCCATATCACAATGTATTCTTCGCTTATCGTATACTATTATATTTCTGAATTTATGTAATTCCTTCCTGAGTGAAGGAGAATACTCCATATCACATCAATCCTTACAACTATTAAAGCTTTCATCTCCATTTTTTCTAATATCGCAGTCACATTATCCCCGTCGATTGCAAAATCGCAGTTAAACGCAAAACGATAGTGTTACGAGATCACTGTAATTTCCGTAGTTGATGCTTTTGAAACTTCTATTCCTTTTTTACATATATTGCTAAAATCCCTATTTTGTAGTAAACTTAGTTGCATTGCACGTAGCCTTCTCGGCTATTGATTGATGAGTAACCAAATTGTCACCAGATGGAGGTGTTATCACTGTGTGTTTGCAGCCACACAATTTATCACAACTGCTTCAATTTATATAATACATCTTCGTAACGAAGAAGAACAAGACTCCTTGTCTGGTCCACATGACCAGACCGGTCACGTAGAACCCGTCTTTTACTGAGCTGTTGACTGTTTTCACTACTGAGTTTGACTGTGATTCCAGGTATTCGTGCCATCGTATTTAAACAGTTTCGGGACAATAGGATTTCATCCCCGTACGTGACGTCGAATTGCTGTAGTCTGTGATATGTTTTTTTTATTCAATAAGCAGGTTATAAAAAATTATGGTCTGTAATGTCTTTCAGAACGGCTACTGGTATTTTTTTATAATAGGAGACAAAATAAATTGTGTAAGGTTTTTATATAGACTAGCTATATTTTATGTGTATTCTATTCGATGAATTGGAAGAAGGATGAAATTGATTCCCACTTCTCAAGTGGTCAGCCTATTATACTTAGGAATGGTCTCTATAAAAGATTTGATTGCTCATTTTTTTAAATATATATAAGTGAATCAGATCAAGCGACGCAGTGAATAGATTGAAATGCGTGTTTACATATAAGAAAGGCATCCATCAATTAATGCTGTGTTAACTAGGAGTACGCATCTTGACCATGCATCCACACAAAACTATAAAATCCTGCTAGAATTATTTTAATTATTTATGCTGTGTATGGCCTTTCAAAATAATAAAATTAAAGCGAAAACTTAATGCAGTCTTTGATAATACTTCTGTATGTGTTTTAATGAAAGTAGGTTACTTGCTTAATTCTTTCGTTTGCAATGATACTACCAAATGAGTATTGCATTTTTAATGTTTATACATATATCAAATTATTATTTATTTTTCTTGTTAATAAAAAACACAAGAATTTCCATGACGTACTTTTGTGGACATCTAACCTCTACATTTAATGTGTGGTAAAATGTGATTAGCGTTACCTTAGTTGAAATTTTAAATTTTTCCGAAAAGATATGCTTAACCCGGGAACACTTACCTTAAATCTTAGGCGCTTGTTACTAATCATGAGTCCTTTTGACTCACTATGAGGTTTTCGTTACACAAAATGGGGGAGTGTGAACAAAATGCATAGACAGCAAAGGAAAACAATCAAGAATAATTTAATTCATAGAAAATTCTTTATTAACCAAAAATAAAAATAAGAAATCATTGACTCTCACAGCCATAAAAAAGAGCTCTGTGATTTTAACAGCCTCAACAAATGCCATTTTTATTTGAGAGTATATTTTATTTCGTTGTGTGTATAATATGTAGTTTAACAATTTCTTCTCTTACTTAGATACCGGTCTTAAAATATAACCTTAACTCTATATTAATAACTAATTAGTTTTTACAATTTAGATGTATTTATTCAATTGAAAATAAGTCGCATACTAAGGAAAAACTTTAAAAAACCTTGCAGAGCCTCAACAAATGAATAATCATAATGCTATACATTTACGATTCCGATTGATTGCACTGGAAACATAATTTGTTTGTATGTTCACCGCATACAGGAACACTGCATTTAGCACCAAATGTGTTTGTCTTCCTTCTTATTTTCTAATTGCAGAATCGACAGTAAGCCAATCTGACTCACTGGCTTGCAGGAAAACACTTATATCTACTCACCACGAAAACGAAATCGACCACTAATAATGAAATTCGGTACAAAACTAATTTCTCGAGGAATACATAAGTAGCGCAACGCGTTGTGCGTACGGCCCTTTTAAGGGCAAGTGAAAAACTTTTATATGTGAGTCAAAATGACTCATATTAGTGTTCCCGGGTTAAATCTCAATGTGTACATGGTTTCAAGTGTGTGTTATCTTAGACAAATATGAGGGACAGGGAAAAGCGTTAATGCTAATCCGGCCGGCAAAATACTCCACGAGTTTACGTTTCAAAATAACATCCTCATTCACACTCCCACCGAGCCAACATTTTTAAACCCTAAAGGCCACGATTCCACGCTTGATCTTATTTTAACCCATTAACGACGAGACCCTAAAATTTTACCGATTGAGCTGAAATTTTCCACGTCGGCTTAAAATTGCTAAAAACACATTTTGTAGAAAAAAAAATTTTCCCCGGATGCCGGGTTCAGGCTCCCGGCACTGTTACATATATGTAACATCAGGCATTCGAAGTACTCGAGGGTGTTACATATATGTAACATCAGGCATGATACGGGGAAAGTGTATTCAAAGTATATTTTTGATTTTTTTTCAAAAAGAAAACTTTTTAGTAATTTTTTTTTAATAAAGCGAAAAATATATGAAAGCCGATATTTTACATGAAGTTTGGAATGTAGATAATGCAACAATAACGTAGAAATAATACGAAATATGTGCGAAAATTGAGCAGCCTTACAAAAATATTATGTGAAATATTGTATTATTTTATTTTATTATATATGTGTTTTTGCATGTGGAGTTGTTGTTGTTTTATTGAGAAGTTTCTTGAACACCCACAGAACTAATAGATTTGACAGTTTGTGAATAGGAAAAAAGTTTATAGAACTACAGTAGTTAACAATACAGATTTCGAGGATTATGGAAGAT
This sequence comes from Microchrysa polita, assembly GCA_949715475.1. Classification (NCBI taxonomy): domain Eukaryota; kingdom Metazoa; phylum Arthropoda; class Insecta; order Diptera; family Stratiomyidae; genus Microchrysa; species Microchrysa polita. The sequence goes on along the minus strand of OX454416.1, from coordinate 115,792,780 downwards.
TTGCCAGTAAATTATAAAATTATTGTTTCAATTTTTTTGTCAATTTGTCCATCCGCCCAATTTGTCTAAAAAGGACTAAATAAAGAGCCCATAATTCCTCCTTGTCTATAATTTGGTCTACATTAGAAACCATTTCTTCTTTCGTAGCTCAAAATATATCCTTTTGAATATTATATTAGCAGAATTAAATAGAATAACTAATCCTTGGCCTCATGAAAAAAAGCCTTGACTCCTTGCTTAGGATACCCTTGAATCCGGCTATTATTTTAATCCACATAGGACAACTATTGTATCCATATTCCGGATTTCTAGAGCAATTCTAATTCCGACTCTCAATATTTTTGGTATGTTATGCCAAATATGGCCGCTCAATTTGCCAGTCAAGAAGACACAAGGGTCTAGAAAATTATGTGACATGACTAATTTTAAGGAAAAACGTAAATAATAACATTTTTTTCTTTTAAATTTTAACATTTATGAAAACTATTTATGCTATTTTCCTAGATAAAAATGTCTTGTTAAAATCCGGAATTTTCGGTAATCCGGATTTTTTGAGAATCCGGACTACTTTTTTTTTCAAATTAATCCGGACTATCGCGTCAATAGTGTAAAAAATCCATAAAATAAAGAAAAAACACTAAAAAAGTACATACTCATAAACCTCGTATACGAAGAGTGCACTTTCCCCATATCAGGACGGATGTTACATATATGTAACAGTGTTATAAAAGTACTTATAAAACGTAAACTACGGACAATATTTATTTCATTTATTTTTTGTATTGTTTCACAAAGACCATGTAATGACATACGATTAATTTTTTCCCAATTTTTTTCATACAATTAAATATAAAAATAAAATTCATGTACTACTTTTGCCATCGTGACGATTTTCGTCAACATCGAAAAAACCATCAGAAAGGAACCTCTATAACTTCCACAATAGTGAATCAAATTCAGCTAAATTGATTTCTACGCATTGCTAATAGTCTCCAGTACAGGATAAAACACTTTTTAGTGCCGAATTGATATCCCATTCCTTTAAAAGCCGTTTGAAACGAAGGATGTCTTACTGTTACATATATGTAACATCAGGCATTAATGGGTTAAGCAAGTTCAAGTCATATCCCTCAACCAACCACCTACAAAAACTGATCATCACCTCATCTTCCAATTATTTTCACCATCGAAACAGGTCAAATTACAAACATTCGTCAGGAAACTAGTCCGATATTATGCGCTCTGCGCAAATGCTCGCAGCAGAACAATTTACTTATTTTATACCACTTTGTCTTGCTGGGGCTTATTATTACGCTCTTGTATTACTAATTGAATATATAGGCAAAAAGATTGAACAGAAAGGTATATATGATAAAAATGCATAATGTTTGTAAATTATTTAATAATGTTCCAGTACTTAATAATATTAACCTGATTGTAGAACAATCTATAGTTGGCCTTGCTGGTCCTTCTGGTAGTGGTGGTAGTAGTCCGAAAAAAAGTAATAAATACCTAAACCTACATATAAATTTACGGTCACAAGATTTATCTTCCATACAGCTTCCCTCTCATGCAGATCATCTTCTAGACGATTTCTACAATAAAATAAATGCAGCACTAGAGTTTGCAACATTCAATACGAATAAAACGCCCCAAAGAACCAATACAATTGACCATTACACAAGGGCCCTTATAAATGTTCGCAACCTACTAAGGCGAAGGTGGCAACGCAATAGAAGCCCAGCAACTAAACCTGAAGTCAATAAACTTACGAAGTTGATAGGCGAGCGAATTTTTATCAATCGCAATATCGCTTGGAATAACTACTTAAGTAATATTCCAAAAAACAGAAAAACTATTTGGAAGTTAAATAAAGTATTCCGACGAAACAAATTATTGCTCCACTGCGTTCCGAAGATAAGTACCTAGTTTTCGATACCATAGAGAAGACAGAAATGATAGCAAAAATATTTGAAAGTGCTCACAAAATGTCCGCACATATGGGAAATGAAATTCGTCACCAAATAGTTAGTGATCATATGACCCAGCTTCCAGACACAGCCAGCGATTTCAATCCAACCTACTTGTCATCTCCTGTTGAAATTCACGACATCGTCGAATCTTTGAAAGCTAGAAAAGCTCCCGGGTTTGACAAAATATATAACCTTGTGTTGAAGAACATGCCGAAAAAAGCCGTAATTCAGTTGAATTTTATAATAAACTCATGCATGGTGACATCACATTTTCCCACCTTCTGGAAACATGCCAGTCTTATTCCGATTCCCAAATCGGGCAAAGACAATCGTCAACCACAAAACAACAGACCTATAAGCCTTTTACCTGCACTTAGCAAAATTCTAGAGAAAGTTATTCTCTCCAGGCTTAATGAAGTTACAGAAAGACTAAAGATAATACCCGACTTTCAATTTGGTTTTCGTAAAAATCTATCAACCACACACCAAACATATCGCCTCCATAATTACATTAAAAATGCCATCGAAAATAAAAAGTCAGTAGGTATCGTAACGCTAGACATACAGAAAGCCTTCGATTCTGTATGGCATGACGGTTTACTATTTAAAATATTAAAATTCGGTATTCCTATCTATTTAGTTAAAACCCTAGATAACCAACGTTATTCTTTCTACATTGTAACCAATGTTAGTCAATTCGACTAACACCATATTAACCTTCCTATACCCGCGTCAAATTTTGCTACACGTATACCCGCGTCGGTCTCACAGACAATTCTTTCCAAATGCACCAATACGCCCGTCTCGCGTAATCACAAGACATGCACTAAAATAAAGTCAGGATATTTCCGGCAGCTAGCAAAAAACTCGACCCGCTACCTTTTCACGTAAGCTAAAAAAATTGAAAAAAGTGTTTTGTCGGTCTGACAGACCAACACACGGGTATAGGAAGGTGACTTGTTTTTTGAACCTAGGGATGCGTCAAATATATTAAAAGCGGTCCGAACTAGAATTTCTGTCAATTGTTTTACTAAATGTTAGACCAAAATGTATCAGTGTTTGATTTTTTATTTTATTTTAATGAAAACTAACTGCCTACTTATTGAAGGTATTTGACCTTATCACTGTAGCAAATTAAGTTGCACAGTACAAAATTTGGTCGTTTCGACCTGCAGTACTTTGGTTTAACGATAGACACCTCGTCACTAAAACTGCAAATAGGTCTATTGTTGATGATATCGATACTTAACTGATTCACCTCCTAGGATGTGAAAGGACACAACTATTGAGTGGAAGAGCAAAAAGCAGCAACCAAAAGAAATATCAATGGAAGTCGAAACGACTAACATTGGTTATGCAGGGTTAAACTGGTTCAATCATTCCTCATGAATCGCACATTCGCGGTACAAATTGGTAGGTCACAATCATCGACCAAGACCATCCAAGCAGGTGTTCCTGAGGGATCATGCCTCAGCCCGGCACTTTTTAATATTTTCCGGCAGACATCCCAAAAATCAATGATTGCCAAGTGGCGTGTTTTGCAGATGATGTTTGCATTTTCTGTGATGGTGATGACCCCAATCATATCGTCTAGACTCGAAACCCACCTTGAAAGGCTCTATGAATTCTATTACAAGTGGAAGATAAAACTAAATACTTCAAAAAGCCAAGCTGCCTTTTTCAGCCGAAAAAGGAAGAAAACAAAAAAACCATGTTCGCCTTTAGACTTTCTTGGTGATTCTATCAGGTGGCAAAAACAACTTAAATACCTTGGAATAGTTTTTGGCGAAAAAGTCACTGGTCATTCACACATAGAAATGGTATCCGATAAAATGAGGAAGGCCTTTTGCTCATTGTATCCCCTATTGAATAAAAAATCAAAACTATCTACGGATAATAAACTTTTTATTTATAAGATGGTTATCCAGCCAATAGCGATCTATGGTTCTCCAGTTTAGGGAAAATTCGCTAAAAGGACGAAAAACAAACTACATGTCACCCAAAACAAAATTTTAAAACAAATAACTGGTAAATCATTCTACTACTCGACGGAAAGACTCCACATTGAAACTAGAATGCCAAAAAGAAATGATCTAGCCGAAAGAAAGAACTCTAAACTCTTAGCATCCAGCTTAAATATAGATAACAATTTAATAAGAACCTTGCATTTAACATAATTTAATAAGCAAATCTAAATTTTATGCGCAGATTTAAGATGCAGATTAAGAATTAGATTAAGACTTTTATTATATGCTTTCTTTCTTTTTTTATATATATAATTAGTTAGGTTTTGCTCTTAATTTTTTCCTTCAATATTCATTCATGCATATACTTATTCCAAATTATCTGAACTGAATAAGCAAAGTAAAACTAATATAGAGTTAAGGCACTAGCCGGTATCAATATTAAGAGAATTGTTTAATCATGTAACTATAATGAGATAAATAAATTTGAATTTGAAAGATATAGTGCTTCGATCTTGATGAGGCTACGACATGGCATGAGACCTATCAGGAACGATAAGAGGTCAGCCGTCATCCCAATGCAGTTGAGTCTCTAAGAAAGGCATCCAGATTTTCCACTTGCAATTGTACAAGTGGAATTCCTACAAGTGTTGGCCTATGACAGAAGTCCCAAACGCATTTCATACGAAAAAAATATCAAATAAATTGCATGCATCTAGCGGGTATATTGTAAGGTGCAGGTGCCCCTTGTACCGTAACTGAAAGCTTACCAGGAAATGGAAATTATGTAATAAAATTTTGACCACTGGTGGCAGCACAGTATTTACCCTCGCAATCTTTGAAAAAAATTTTAAGAAAAGCATAGTACGAGCATAAAGATGGCCTGATAGCTTTTGAGACCTGTGGGGATTATCCATTGCAGCAAGTTAGAACTGCTGTATTCAGGGGAGTGGTGAGACGGAAATTATTGGTTTATGCATAGCATATAGCTACTACGCCTCACCACTTTGGAACCATGCTGATTTGATTTTTTTGACGATCTGGCTTACAATTCGAGTGCAAATAGCCGTACAATAAGTGCAGGTGCCTTCAGCGCATGGGGCACTGAATGGAACAGCCGGGAGATAAATTAGCGAATGTTAAATTTGAATGTGTGTCTTCTCACAGTTTCCATTCATTATTGTCGGTGGCATTTCTATATGCTGCCATGTTTGATAATGCTGTTTCAGTGGCGGATTTACCAGTAGGCTGAGTAGGCTGGAGCCTAGGGCGGCAGATTTTGCAGGGGCGGCAAATTTGAAGCAAATAACAAACTTCAACGCTATGCCATATACCACTTATGCTTCTCGTGAAGTGTGTTTGTACCTCAGGCATAAGTGAAGAACTATTTGCCACCGTTATCTCTCAAACAACGAAACGATTTATTATTAAAGACGAAAAGCGAAAAGACCTCTTATAATTTGCTTGCAGCCTAAAATTCGCAACAAAGCTCTTTTGTAGGGTTTTTAGATTTTTTTTTCGAAAAACCCTTATGAAATGGATTTGGTCCGTCCGTCCGCCAGTTCACTTAGAATTTGGTAGGAATGTGTAGAATGGTAACAGTCTTCGGCACGAATACCTTAGAAGTTGGTAGGACAAAGATAACAGGGTGTTCCGAAGAGGTGACTTTTTACTTTCTTATGGATACTCAAATCAAAGGTCTCGCACTCATCGAGTCTTATGATTTGATTTATATCTGTTACTTTTTTCCAGTTTGAAGTAACGGTAACGAAGTTATGGGCGTTTTGAACTTTATCCAAACTGGAAAAATAGCGAATCTAATATTTGGTAAGGGCGTTTCACGATAGGGCATCGACTTTAGCATTTGTTCCCTGCATTATCTTGTGACTGGATCAAACAACGAACATGAAATTTAGAACTGTATTTTAGAAGTGGCCTTAATCCAATTTTGGATTGTCGCGCCTGTTATTTATTTATTTTTATTTATTTTAGAAGTGACGTTGATAGAAAAGTATTTGAATGTAGTTTCAAATCCGGATTTGAAGTTTTGGCATTGCAGTTGGAGTTGTTCCTGTCAATATCTTTGTAAAATTTGTATGGAAGTTGAGCTGTTCTGTCCTGTACTCGACCCAATAAAGAAATTCAAAATCATCAGCAAAAATGCGTCAAAATGAAAGAAATAGAATGTGGAACTCAAGCCTAAAACTTTACAAAAGCTTGTTAAATAGGTGGCTAATAATATGTTCAGAGTGCACGAAAACATGTGATTTGGACCAACATTCAAAAATATGTTTTTTTCCAATGGAAATGTGTAAAAACCCAAGTCCCAAACTTGACTCCCCTATTTAGCACATTTCGGCTCACTCCGATATTTTAACTGACATCCGAAAAAAATTGTTCAGTTTGATGTGTTGCCACTTTCCTTAATTTTCCCAAAATCTTATTTGGACGGTCAGTTTGAAGAACGATTTATAGGCAAAATAATGTTGCTTGTCATATGAAATCACGAATAGTGCACTGGGAACAATTTTTGGTGATTTTGAAAACGAACGGCGAAATCAATAGGCTTTCAACCACTGTGAACATATTATTATGCAAGATTAAAATATATATTCTACAAATATATAGTTTGTATATTTGTCATTTTGTGCAGGCAAAATATCTCCTTGGTGAAGTGGCTTTGTCCCGAGATTCGGTTCAGAAAAATGGTATTGGCTCTGCCGAAACCGATAGTCATTTGCTACGTTTGCAACATAATTCGTTCGCAACCTTTTAGATTATGGGACTATCTTGGAAAATACTTATTTAAAAAAAAGAATACCTCGATCCTTTGGTGAGAAAATAGTAAATTTCGTATACATTGCAATTTGATTCCAAGTACCCGATTTTTTGCCAAGTTTTACTGGTGCATGCGTTTCTTTCACACCACATCACAAACTAATTTCTGCTTATTTAAAACCACCTTTCTGTCCGAAGTTAACTTATGTTTTCTGCCTAACAATTTTCACTGCCAAGGTTGTTTGGGGCGACCTGGATAACCGGATGAGTATTTAAATTTTTTTTAAATTTGACGGAAAATTATTCGAAAAAAAGTTGTTACTGACGGATCAAACAAATTTTGGCCTTTAATTTCTTGCTTAAAATTTTTTCGATTGAAGTACGTTGTCGAAAAATTTCATTTTTCAAGGATCCCGCGGTCGTTAGTGCCTCAGATTTATAGCCATATTTTAAAAGAAATATTTGCGTAATCAAATTTGTAAAATACTCGTAAATTTTTGTAGACGTTTCCGTATTTTTGATCCTGCGCCCCGCTCAAACTGAAAGAAAGTGATATTTTTTGGCCCAGACCCGCCCATACCAGGTTTTGAGCTTGACACCCCTCTCGTAGAGCTTGGTAGGGCCGGCAAAATGTCAACAGCCTACTAGCGGCAAATGTGTAAATACGCCACTGTGCTGTTCTACACTTGATGTTCGTCAAGGATCCTGTCTATCTACGGAGGTTGTATGCGGGTAACGCTCAGCTTAGGATTCGTATAACTAGGCTAATTCAAGTACTCCCTGGCCCACTGCTTTCATTGTCTATGTTTGTGGGGCAGGTTCAATTGGCATAGCATTTTACAGGAGCAGTAGTATATGGCCTAGGTATTTACACTTTTTATTTTTATCAGTCCCTGTTTCGTACTATCACAACACATACTTTGCTTAGGATCGTAAACCAGATACTTCATTATTTTTTATAGAACGCATATCATAAGACATATCCCTCCGTTATTTTACAAACTCCACGAGTTGCTCTCGCGCCAACCGAACTTTTCTCACGTTCATACGACATCATGGTGATGTACAACTGGTCACGAGCACAAAGTACGCCATTATCAACCTCACCTTTTTTTTCTGTTCATCTAAAATGATAGTGAAACTATAATACACACATCCCGAATTTGTAGAAAAATCCCACGGTTCCCATCGCCCAAGTCCTACATGCACATGACAAGTGATCATAAATATTTTATTCAGGTGAACAAATCCTCCCTATCTCAAGGCAAACAATACACAAATCTACGATATCTTCAAGGTAGGATCACCTCAAAAATTAGATAAATGCCCAAATGTATACGATGTACCCTTCTCCTACAACAGACACACATGCATATCAAATTTCTTCCTCATCGAAGGCCTCCTTTTGCATGCATATCTATACTATTCGAATAGGCATACAATAAGGACGTCTTATTGGGATCGAACTAAATACAATTTTAGAAATGAAAATTTTCAGGATCTTTCCCACGATCCGGTAACTAGCGAAGAAAACCTTAAGAAAAAACTGTTGAAGAAAAACCAAGATGAAAAAAAAAACTCCTATCAAGGAACCATAGGCTTGTGTTATACGCATGCACGACGTGCAGACACAATCCGTAGGATCAAATGCCACTTGGAAGTTAGACAAATAGAAAGATCGTCCAAATGTATAGGCTCGTAGTACCTTTTAAAAGGCATTTGAATGATTTGGACTATCAAAGACGACATATGAAAGTTGCAGAGGGCAATGGGAAAGAGATTTGCCTAGTCCCACGAGTGAGTGTGTGCATATAGGAACTGGAGCCACCTGCCATTTTCGCGATCAATAGATTCGAAGAGACCCAAAAAGTGTGGGAACGTGGGAACGTTTCCGTAACGGACGGAAAATCGTCAAGTCGTCAATGTAGCCGTTACAAGACGAGACGACCCTCGAGGGTGATGTAAGGTCGGGCACGAAAGGATCATGCAGGTCATGCGTTTGGCATAAGGGGATGCATTTGAATATACTGTATGGTGGGTATGGATAATTTGGTGTACGCATGGTTGTTTGGCCTTTATGGAGTAACAAGTAATCAGGTTTCATGTATCGACAGGTGGTTTGTTGATTTTATGGTTGATGGGGTGTTCATTATGCATGCACAGTAATTTTCAATGTTACTTAAAAGTTAAATGATATATCATGGATGCCAAAGTGATTCGTTAAATTATAAATTGAAGTTGATTAGACAACCATTTGAGCATTTGATAAAAAAAATTCGGAAGGCGATTTACACGCAACATTATTTTAGCATGCCATCGGCTTATGTAGAGTGGAACGCCATAACTCCAAGATAGAATCATGTTGATCAGAGCCCATCATGGGTGTAGTAGAATCTTAGAGAAAGCATCTAAGATGCTACAAAATTCCTGATCTAGATTAATCTAAACAGTTCGTAATAATACGGATGCATGTTTCATTTGCTTGCTTTTTTATTTTTTCATAAATATTTTTTTCTAATAAAATTTCCCATCGAAAAACCATAAGGGAAAATCATAGCTCAGATAATTGCGAAAATTGCATCGTATTTCTATAACAAAGTAGTAAATTACTCTTCAATTAATAAATCAATGCTCAGACACTCATTCCAACAGTCTGTAAGACTTGAACGCATATTTGTGTTAACCGAGGATTGATTTTAATGAACTACGACACTTGCTACTTATTATCTCTATCATTTTGATTAACCTCGTCCCCGACTTTTTATCGCTACCTACGGCTACTCATATAAACTTACTGCAGCGTCACCATCGGTCGTCGCGACATCAAACTTATTACGATCATATCCAATTTCCTCCACACGACGTGGAAGAATTCCTCTGGCTCATACTTTTATAATACTCTCCAATAAATTCCTAAAATAATTGTTGGTGCACAAAACCTTTTGCAATTACATACCTATATTGTGCTGACGGACTGATGATGATGGCGAGTCTATCTCGGGTCACCTAAGAGACATATGCAGTGCAGGCCATACAGAAAAAATCGTCGCCTTCCATTCTGCATTAAATGGTTTTTACACAAGGAATTCAAACAATGATAGCCTCTTTTTCAAGTGCATGTTTTTTCGCTAAATGGTTATACGAGTGATTGGTATGACTGAGTGGCTGGACTTGATCCCGGAAAATCACTCATCGATTTCTTTGACGCAGGCAATACCACTGATCGGTGGTGATCATGCTGTCCTTATTTAGAGCTTTGTGGTCTAATATGTGCTGATCAGAACATAGACATACCGCGTCTGTCTAGTTGAAATTCTTTGGACTACATTCGTGTTGAACTATTTTTTCAAAAGGAAAGATGTATATGGTTCTCCTGGATTACTGTGGCGCATGTTTTCGTCCAGGTTGGATTGTCAGTAACCCATAACGTAATTTCTAATTGGAATGACCCTAAACAGAGTGCTCATATTCCAGCATAACTTATGGCTAATGTATCCGCGTTACATATTTATGCAATTTTGAAAGATGTTTCTTTTAGAAAGAGTGCGTAACCGTTATGACATTCAAATAAACTTTTTCGTTTTATTTTTTTTAATATCAAAAATATTTACTAAATTTTTGAGGTATTATACGTCGTTGACTGCTGTTTTCCGACGTAATAATATCCCTCTCTATTTCTAATTTCAAATCGAGTACATACTACTTTTTCTTCAAAAGAACGAATGAATCCAACCCCATAACTATATTAAGAGTACGAGCTAAACATTTTCATGGCGCTTGAGCACATTTCAAATTCCAATCACCCAATAATTAGAATGATACTTTTCAATTAATAGGAAACGAAAGAATTAAATTAGTAACCCAAAATTTTCAGAGTGCGTACCTCAAAAAGGATTTTGTATTCACTTAAACTCATAGAGTTCTTTCAACAAGTATTAAACCAATTTTTTACCAGTGTTTCAATATTGGAAGATTGTACTTTTTGTAGATTTGTTGTATTTGGCCCGTGGGTACGATAATGGTAATTCGGTATGTTTGCATTAGGGTACGCAGTGTTTAGGAATTAGGAAGTCCATTGGTTGAATGCCTAAAATACAGTAAGAGAATCTTTCTACATTCAGGGCTAATACTGCTATTTTTGCCTTGGAAAATATGTACTGTTAGTAGTTATCAACAATAAAAGTTGAAATTTTGTTGATATATTTTTATTATTAGGGAAAATACTGAAACACAAGGCACAGGGCTACACAATTAGAATTAATCCCTAGACATTTCACTGTCGGAGAAATCGAGGAATGCATTGGCAAATGGGAGGCTTTTGACCGATTTCCCATGCCCCAATGTCAACCTCTGGGATCCGTCACCTTTGCCAGGAGTGGAGCATCGACTCGGCCATATATGGCTTTATCGAGTCAACATAACATTGCATGAAATTTAAATTGTAGAATGTGGCAAGCACAACGAGGTTTTTATTCTTGACGGGCTTCCTAATAATGCAATTTCCACGGAAACACAAATTTCCTGATGAATAAAAATTTTCCCGACTGCTACTATGGCTACCAGGCATACGAAAAATAGGGGAGTTGTACTAAGAGTACGGGAGTATTGAAATTCGCGAAAGTATTTTATTCTATTGTACAATGTAGGTATATACAACGAATTAAAGCTGGTGCCCAAACGGGTGATAAACGCAAAATAATTGCGCGAAGCATGAAAACGATAGCAGTGTTTAGATAAGGCAGAATATCTACGAGTTTCCTAGACCGCGGAGGGCGTCATAATTAAAAGTAAACAATTTAGGCACTTAAGGCCATATAATTTAAAAAAAAAATACTTTTTTTGTTCTCAGAGCATATGGTAACTTACATTGCTGAATTGAGTAAGTTCAGCTCTTTTGAAAAGGTTTCAACATGCTTTTGATTGTTTTAACGACCATCAATGCCGTTTCCATATATTTACCCAACGTTTATCCATAAGAAATCATCCAATAAGTAATACAATTAAGAGCTTTACTATCTATTAAAAAAGGGACTTAAAAATTATAAGCCATCTCCGGCTGAAACAGACCAAAATAGAGGGCATCTTCCATTTCGAAAAACATTTACAGAGCGGATCTTCGACAGCCGATTCATTGACGATGCCTTTCTTAAAAGCGACCTCTCGTTTGGCTTTATTTATTTCTTAAACCACATTGTTACAACGGCGGATAGTTCCAATCGAAAACGTTGACTGCCAAGGCTACGATAAGTTTTGTAAGGTCAATTAAATTAATAATTATGTTAGTTTCCCTAGTGATATTACCGAGGAGTAATACGATCACTACAAGAAGTGGTATTTGGTACAAAACTTTATGATTTTAATGGCTTTACACACATTTTAATTTGGTGGTCCGCAACAACTAACGAGTTTTATCAAATGGTCCCTCATGTGTAAAAGGTTAAGAACCACTATATTAATAGACTATCAACTCGTGCAAAATAGGTTTCTGCTACAGTAAGCAGCATAGGTTACAACTTACAAGAAGTGTTCCTCAGGAACATGTCTGCCAGTGGAGAGTGAACGAGTGAAATTTTAATAATTAAAGCAAATGCAAATGAAAGAGTTAAGCGAGTAATCTAAGTCAGAAAAGTATTTTGAAAGCAGAGGAGCAGAGGACATGCAATGCATACAAAATTATAGAATTATATATTTTTAAGACATCTTCGTACTGTGCACTCTTAATAATTAACACAGCGCTAATTGATGGAACCATTCTTTAACAAAAATTCCAAAATAGAACACGAATTTCTATCTATTTGTGGTATCACATTATCAAATTTATTTTCATTTAATATAAGGAAATGACAAACCACAATAGAGACTTTAGGAATAGACTTACCACTTGAGAAGTAGGTATAAGTTTATTTCTTCTTTCAGTAAAACGAAAATAATATACAAAATAGGTAGTACAACCAGCCTATATAAAAACCTTACACAATTTATTTTGTCTCCTATTATCACACAAATACCAGTAGCAGCTCCGAAAGACATTACAAACCATAATTTTATATGTATAAACTGCTTGTTCAATAAAAAAACTAAACAGACTACACCGATTCGATGTCACGCATACGGGGATAAAATCCTTTTGTCCGGAAACTGTTTAAATACGATGGCACGAATACCTGGAATCACAGTCAAACTCAGTAGTCGAAACAGTCAACAGCTCAGTAAAAGACGTGTTCTACGTGACCGGTCTGGTCATGTGGACCAGACGAGAAGTCTTCTTGTTCGTCGTCACGAAGAAGATTCTTATATAAATTGAAGCAGTTGTGATACAGTGTGGCAATAAACACGCCCTATATGGGTGTATACTTGTTATTAATCAATCAGTAGCTGACAACGCTACATGCAATACAACTGAAAGTTGATCGCAAAATAAGGATTTCAACAATAAATGTAAAAAGGAACAGAAGCTTCAAAAGCACCAACTACCGAATATTGTGATTTGGGAACACTTTCGTTTTGCGTTCAACCATGTGATTTGGCAATCTTTGACGATTATATGACTGCGATATTCGAAAAACCTCAAATGAAAGCTTTAATAGTTTTAAGGATTGACGTGATATCGAATCAGAAGTATAATGGTATACGATCAGCGAACAATATACAATGTGATATTAACACCTTTAAAAGGATTTAAACATAAGCAATACACGAATGTAATATCTAGAATTAATCAATGTCTTCCAATTTTCTAGTATTTAAGTGTGGGTACAATTTTAGGATAAGTTTTAGATTTAATGTGTCTTCATCATTGTCTTCCGGTTTGTTTGTTTTGCTAAGACTTACATAGATTCAAATATAATAAAATATATTTTTTATAAAAAAAAACAAAATATTTTCATTATACATACTCTTATTTGATGCAAACTTTCAGCTCGCCTTGAAACATCTTTCACCAGCCCCGCAGTATTATTTAGTTTATCTTTAGGCCGTACAATGGAATGGAATACGGATCTCTCATATAAATACTTAGCATCCGTGATAGCTTTTAACGAAATTAAAACCGCCATCCTATGGGTTGACGTGCCGGGCAATATTCCAGGGTCTTCTTGTAGGAATCTCGCTCTACTGTCAGCGGTAGTGCGAGATAATAAAGTACAATTTCTCATTAAAATTTATTCAATCCCATTCATGCAAACTATAATTTTCTCGAACACTAAGAGACGAGTCTAAATGCTGGCAATAAATTTATCAGATTCGTAGCAGGAGCTTTAATCCTTGGCGGAATATTGGAATCTTATGAAAACTACGCATGTATAGTGAAATGTCTTTTTACACCCATGCTTGTGGGCTTTAGCTCATGTATTTGGACTTTTTTGTGTGTAGTTTAATTATTTTATGAAAAATGTTTATGAAAAAAGTCCAGTGTAAGACGGTAAGCCACGTGCTAGTAGATATCCAAAGGAATTAGATGCATTATCACATCCAAGGCATCAAGCGGACTCATACTGTCTCAGTGGCGTAACGTTTCCAAAATTTATTAAGTACGAAATTGAATTAGGGGCCCCTTATCTTCGATTTTCAAACTAGAATATATTGACAAAACCCGCATGTAAAACAGTCCACCAATAAGCAAGCGCAACAAAAATATTATGTTCCAGCGACATGTTCCAATTTTTTTTTTAATGAAAATTCTAATTTTAATAATTATACGAGAAAACTTTTAACCTTCGGGCGGGCGCAATGCATCTGACAGATTAAGTGATCAGTTTTTGTTGCGCCAATCAGCGATATGAAAAGGGAGAGATCTGAAACTCACAGTAGCTTAATCTTTATCGATCATCTACCCAAAGCAGTTTTCAGTTTCTATCTTCAATATGTCTGAGGGGCGGGAGGGGGTGAAATAATCTCTCAGATGTATTGCGCCCGATGGTGTTATTTTTTCTTTTCTATGAAAATTTCCACTCGTTATACTCTTCACATTGCGTAATAATGTTGTGTTGACTTTTAGGCTCACAAAATCGTTCAATAGTATTTTTTTAGGTAAAATAAGATCACATTTTTTAAGCTGTCGAGTTTTTGGAGGTTTTTTTAAATATTGAAGCGATTGAAAGCGGAATTTTCTTAGAAAATTGAAAATGTGAAGGGTATCAAACTTTGTGAGACAGTATTTAATTCCAAAATTTCGTAGAACTGCTTAAAAAAGATAATGCAACAATAAATTAGAGTGTAACATATACAGAAACTTAGTTTCATCCTATTTTCTGCACTTAATCTGTCAGATGCATTGCGCCCGATCGTGTAAGGATCAGTATTGCGCCCGCCGGAAGGTTAAGATCATCTACTATTTACTATTTGGCTATTTATCACTTAATTCAAGAGAAGCGGCAAAAGAACACAATATCTTGAGGAACTCCCCTTCATGCCAGTCACGTAACAAGAGTGGAGAGCCCCTATGTAGAGCTCCACCCTATGGGCAAGTTAAACTAAAGCCAGTCGTTGGCGTATCCACATCCACATCTTGAATCAAATCGACTGAAATCAAATTCTTAGTAGAGCTCCACCGAAGATAAATGCGTCATGTAGGGGAAATGGTGGATCCGTTATATGATGGTATATCGGCTGGCATTTGTTTCTTCATTTCATGAGTCCTAGTTACGATCTTTGAGTCGAAATATCCGCAGTTATCCTTTTATATAAACGCCGCGAACACATTTTTCTTGATGCAGCAGTCACTTTAAATATTCAATGAAGTAAATCACAATGGCTCATTTTTACGCAAAAACCATCAAGACAGGCCAGAGCCGTGCGAAGAAATTTTGGTGCCCAGAACAGAACATCGCCGATGCGCCCTCCTATATGTCAAACATGTGTAAGACAATAGGGCAAAAAAAATAATGCCTTCTGCCGTCTCTGAAATATATAAAAAAAACAATCTGTAAGTTTTTATACTTACAGCACACACATGCAAAGCAGGGTATCCTATTGGTGGAACTTAACTAAGCAAGATCAAATTAAACGAGTGTCAATAAGCGCAACAGCTCTCACAGCGGAATCGCTCTCACTGCGCCCTTATTGCGAATTGACACATCCTCGACACAACGAGGACACAACAAAAACAACCACACTAGGACAAGCTCTTACGGTGGCATCTCACGCACCGCACCCTTGTCCCAGTTCTTCGAGTACAAGAAAATAGTTCCACCAATAGTATTAATCTACAAGCACACACAAGAAAGTTACAGATTGATGATTGACACATCTTCAACACTCTGCCAACGGTCAATTCTTCCACAAATATCAATGCAACTATCTTCGGTACATTACATTTAATTATCTTCAACAACATTATTTCAAAACTTCATCATTCTCATCAATTTCTTTACTCACGTCAACCATCAATCTATCCAATTAAAACGTGCATGCAAAATTGAAAACCACATTACCATAATTCACGTTAGTACCAGAAATTTCACTCAGTACATATTAATTCTTCAAAAACTAGACTAAACTATTTTTCAGTACTAAATTCATAAATAATCAGGCTAATTAAAAAAAAACCAAAGTTAACTCGATTAAGTAAGAAGCTAATTAATTTATTACACCTGATCTATTCGCTAAAATAAGTACAAAAACTTAGTGAGATACTCACAAACTTATTCTACATAAGTATAAAAACTTAGTGATTACTCACAACAAAATATTAGTAATTCCCCTTTCTTGCTTTAATGACGCACTTTCACACTTTAACCACCAACTTTACAATTTATTCTCACCCACTTTACACTTTTAAGATCCGACTCGAACTGATTGAAAATCTACAGTTCAATCTTGAACTTCAATCCGTTCGAGTTTAATATATTTCGCAACTTCAGCGAAACGTACAGCAAGTACGTAAAAGTCCTATTTCTTGGGCTTGATATAAACAAACCCATAGATTTAAGTGTATAAAAATCTATGTGTAAACAAAATCGGTCCAAATCATGTCATATGCATAAAGCATAAACATAAACATCAGTTCAACTAATACGCCTATGAGTTGACCAGTCATAAATAACACATTGAATTTCAGATGCATGTTCTTTATTTTTTTAAATACTCAAGTTAGTGCTCACATTGCATAAACTTATCTTACTATATACATCTTAACTTAATGTAATATTATTATTATTTTTTTTTTTTATATTTTTCTTGAACATGCATCCTTAGCTTATTTTACACATGTAAGCTAATATGGAATTTTTAATATTTACGAACGCGTTATTTTGGGGCTTAATGATTCTAACTTAACTTAACTAGTCCAACTTAAGGATAGAAAGCCGAAAATATTTTAAAAATAAACCTGACTAATAAATTGCCGGACGCTTGGAGAATTTGTTATGTTATCTGGATGAGTGAAAATATCAATTAGACACAAAGAACAGCAGATAAAACAAAGTCACACTTGAACTAGCACGGGCGCAGATGGCAACGTTTTGAGTGCCAATAATTTAGGCATTATACTTCCAAACTACATACAAGCGATTGGAAAACTGTTTCCACCACGTTGCCCAAATATTTGGTTGCAGCATAATGCAGAATGTCCCTTGCAAACATACCAAAGAGCCGTATACAAAATGAATACAAAGTCTTTTTTACTATTTCTTTATAGTGGTTTAAGGAAATTTCTTTTCGAATACAAATTATCTTTCTAAAAAATAAAACATATAGAAACATTTTTCGGCCTGCGTTCGTCATCGTCCTGGATGGCGGCGCCCGGGCTCTTTCTTTCACCCCCTCCCCCCTTTGGTACGGTTCTGAGAGAGGCACTCCTCCTAGCAAGTTGAACCTTTATACATCTTCAATATTCTTGTAAACAAAAACTCAGTAGAAACAGAATTCAGACGAAAACAAATCCCCACTCCACTAGCTGGGAAGACGTTATCCTTTTGATCTATTGATTGCTTCGATGATTGTTTAATTGGAAGATTAAGCCAATTAGTTGTTCAATACTAGCTCAAGCTTCTTCTCCGTACATATAATTGGTATTTTCGGAACGTTTTTTCTCAATCTTAGAATCTGTAGCCGGAAAGAGCAAGAAAAAATCCTCTACAGCCATTTCGATCATTAGTAGCGGCAGTAATCAGCGGATACGCAAATTTTTGTTGCGAACTAATAAAAATGAATGCCTTTAAAAGAACAGTTACGCAAAAAATGTGTTCAAGAAAAAAATCTTTGTATTCGCGGCTCTGGGGCCCCTGTGGCTTGGGGCCGTGTTCCGCTGAATACATGGAACACCGTACGTTACACCACTGTAACCTGTCTACTCTACTGATTGCCACGCTAGAGCTTATTTTGTACCTTCGCCACAAAATTAAAGCTGGCTTTAGTTTTATTCTTATTCAATCAAGCAACATACAAATGATGGACGAATAGTTTCAAGCAGGCCCGTGCGCAGGGGGGGTTTTGGGGGGTTGAAACCTCCCCATTGGCAAATGTTGCCAGAATTTCTTATTAAATACTATTGTTCTCATAAGGCAAAAATTTAACTTCATAAAAATGTAAACTGGCGTTGTTAATTTATACCTTGCCAAAAGAATTTTCTCTCGCCGCTAGACACCATCCAGTTCCGGACAGCTCAATCACATTCGTGGTAGAAACTCATAAGTGTTGGTATGCAATCCGAAAAGCAGTACTTTCCCTATACCGAACGTATTGTAATTCAAAGATAAATGTAACCGCGCGGCATGTGTAGATTGTAGTGAGTGAACTATTGTAGGGCATTGCAGGGGATTTGTGGTTGATTGCAATATTTCAAGGCTCTAGCTGCCAAGGTTTAGAGGTTACATCCGTCAAAAGATGAGATTTTAAGATGAAAAAATCAGCCATTGTACTCTATTCCGATTCCTTTATCAATCTCTATAGGAAAATGCATACTAAAGAAATGACTCAGCATGGGTTTTAGGTAGTTTTTTTCCCAAATTTCGTTAAAATCCATTTAAAACGGCGCGGTACAATCCGTGCTCTGTGGCCATGATTGTTCGGTCACTACTCTGTGATATAGAGATTCATAGAGAGAGAGAGAGTTTCTAAACTCGCCATGACCCGCCGCAAATTTATTATTCAGAAGAAGATGATAAGAAACATTCTTTTGGTAGAATAATAAACTAACAATGCGACTAATAAGTGGTATGGCTGACAACCGTATCACACTCCGAATTTAGTTGTCTTTGTAACGTTGACGATTACACATGCCACACGGTAGTCGTCAACGCACCATGCTCCACTAGGAGTTAGGGTAAATCAAGGTAGGTAAAAGCCTAGGGGAACGACATGGCATCCCCTTCGTAACTATGAAGAAATCCTTATTCTCCTCGTGAAATATTGCCACCAAGTTTAGATAAGATTTATACCTCAGGCTCGTCCCTTGGTATTTGGTTTACTATAATTCGGTGACTCACCCCTCGCTCCGCTCAGATCTCACACTGTCAGTCTCGCATTAGAGAATTCGCCAATATTTTTGCGAAGCGAAATAGGATAAGACGAAGTGCAAGCGCAGCGAGCAGTGAGCTAATGGAAAGCAATTTGTTGGATTTAGATCTCTGGCTCGTCCATACATTTATGTACTCAAATCCTATAACTCGTCTGTTAACTAAGATCTCGCTGTCTGTCGCCCTTTTCACAATTCGCCAAAAAGTTGATAAGTAGCGCTGCTTGGAAATAGGATGAAGCGAGCGCAACAAGCGGTGTGTTAATGTCAGGCAATTCGTAAGCTTTATATTTCTGACTCGTCCATACATATACTCAGACCCTGAACCTCGCCCTTTACTACGCTCAGACCTCGCTATTCTCTATTCTCTCGCTATTCAGTGTTCGCGACGTAGTGCTGTTGCGGAACAAGGTAAGTCCAGCGAGCGGTAAGCCAATGGATGATAATTCGTAAAATTTAGACCTCTGGGTCGTCCTTAAGTTTACTTAAATCCTGTGCCTTGCCCTTCGCTTCATACAGACCTCGCCATGCCTTTTGCGCTTTTCAGAATTCGCCTAAATTTGCGACGCAGTGATGGTGCTAAGAATGATAAGGCGAGGTGCAAGCGCGGCGATCGGTAAGCCAATGGACGCCATTTCGTGAAATTGAAACCTATGACTCGTCCGTATAACCTATAGCTCGAAATACTCTGCGCGCTCAGACTCTGTCTGTCGTGCATTAGAAAAACAGCCAACATGTTTGCGACATAGACCTCGGACCTGGAACCTCGATATATGACTCTGGATTTGCTTGACAACCGAATTCCGCTAGTTTGTGTACAGCATTGGGCTTTTGGGAGTCTGGTCACCTTATTATAGCCTGTATAAAACTTAAACTTTAAATATACCTTTCAATGAAAAATTTGAATATATAAGTTAAACCCCCCCCCCCCCTTGGATGATTCCTGCGCACGGGCCTGGTTTCAAGTTATAATAGAAAGTGATTTTATTTAACCAGGTGCGTTTCAAGTGTTTAAATTATTTACCTAAAAAATTTACATCGGCTCTCTAAAAACTATTCTCACTTAAATTATGAAAAAACAAAACTCACAACTCATAGAAAAGTTATTTCCAAAAATCTTATCTCAAGTGGAGTTCCAAAACAGGCTCCTTGCATCTTACTCGCATATTAGGTTCCTGAGACTATGGTTTAAATCAAAATCATTTGCTAATATACATATATGTAATATATATGTGATAATATAATATTAATAATATATATATATAATAAAGACCCTAAAAACCAAAGGGTGGCGCATCCTACGGAACGACTTTTTTGAGTGTGTAAAAAATGGCTTCAGTTTTGAATAACATTTTTAGTTACGTTAAAACGCTTCCACATTTGCGCCATATTACGTAATCCACCCAGTGGATAAGTCGCCTTTGAGAAAGCACTTTGTGCGGAATTAGGACTGATGAACTTGGGACCAAAAATTTGGTCCAGCTCTAATATAATAAAATAATATAATAAAGCATATTTAACAACACTAAGAGAACACAAAAAACTACTCCAAAATGATTTCATTCTTTTAGATATATGACTCTGAGGGCCAGTTTCTCATACATCTTATCTAATGGTTAATCTTATAGTATAGAGAAGACGCAAACAACTTTCAGAAAGCTTTTACATTATATTGAATTGAATTTTAGTTTATTTTGCAAGGTTATGCCATATTTTGCTTGGTTACACCATCATCTGAAAATGGAAAAATCATTACGGAATTTCATGCAATGGCGTAACCAAGCAAAACATGGAATACCTATGCGAAAAAAAAAACCAAATTTCAATTCAGTATAGAATAAAAGCTTTCTGAAAATTGTGTGCGTCTTCTCTATACGATAACACTAACCATTAGAGTTTTAAGAAATCGTCCCTGAATGTGTAACGATTCCTGTTTAACTTTTCCGCATATCAATCAATAGTTTGCACTTTTTCATGGGGTGAAACAACCCGCATGGAGATTACATTTTCAAAGTATGTATTTCTTAACCTATGCGAATTTCGTGCAATAGGAACCGCGTGAGAAAAATGCACTCCCCATCATAGTAAACCACCCTTGAAATGTTTCGCCCGCATTAGGAGAATAAAAACCTTTATTGAGAAATACATTTGACTTTTGGAAGAAATTTCATGGAAATCAAAATTCTCTAAATTTATTTATCCATGTATCTAAAATAGTTTTTATGTAGTCTAGACTATGCCAATAAAAAGAAATTTAATCAAATTTATGAACGTGAAAATTACAAGTTCATTAAACTTGAAAACAATGATAAAAATTAGAAGAATTAAAATAAAAACGCGGATCCTACTTGTAATTGTAATGATAAAAACAACGTATCACAATAATTACGAACAGTTCGCGGGTCAAACTACAAACTCTATAAATATTTCACAAATTATTATTTATTAAGGTATTTTTTCCACAATTTAAGCAGGAGGAAATGACAATCAATAAATACATCATTTCTTACTGTCATAAATGTAACGAGTTTTAGGCTAATGGTCCAATTCAGTCCGAATTTTTCCAGTATGAAATAAACAACATTCATACTGGTGACTTTTAGCCTTTTATCCCTATTTTGACAACGAACACGACTGAATCATTAAATAATACGGACATCACAATACGCTGAGAAAAGGACCCAACACATAACACAACCCTATATTACCAAAAAGAGTTATGTTCTCACCTTCTTGATTTATGTCAAAATCGTGTTCGAATCCTTTGAAACCGTTTCAAAGTGTACCCACAATATCTCCTTCACCCGTTGACCATTCTCATTAATTTAGAAAAAAAATACATTCTAAAAGTTCGTTACAATTTTTTTTTTATCCGTATGCGATTGTGTCCATTCGTAGGCTACTCCTTATTGTGTTAAATTTATTGTATCCGATTTTTACCTGTTCCCTATCCGTGCCCACATCAATCTCGAACTTCGATTCCCACGATTTCCAATACATAGCCCACATGCAATCCCTTCGGTTACCAAAAATCATTTTTTTTCTGTGAAGGCAGATTTCTATTGTCCTCGACAGGTTTAAATAGATGGTGCTGGACGGGATGAAGGTACAGTTCAACACAGTTCATCAAACGATCAAGTTCTCGGGACGGACGAATTCACGCAGGCGTTTGTCGCCTAGCGATGGCGGGAAACTTCCCTGTTGAAGGAAGTTTCTCGCTTTTTGAACCAAGATATTCGTACGTGGACGACGTGGAGTTCTGTCGTCAACCGGACAGGTTGTCTTCAACGCAATATTAGATCGAGATCATCGCAGTAAATCTGACGAACACTGAGGTGTTAAAATTCAGAAGTTATTGTCTTACTCGTACATCAAGTGACAAACATGAACCAGTGGCTAATTTACGCCGAAGCAGCGGTAGTGAACAAAGCCAACCAACTGACGTTGGTTGGTTCTTCAACACCGCAGTGCGACGCGTGTAATAGACGATCTATTGGATGTCAATCGAAAATTTTAATTTGGTGCAATATCACATGATGTGTGATCTAAAATCGAGTGAAAGCTTTAACCCATTTTGTACTGGTGGTTCGTTTTCGAACCACCATTTTCAATAATTTTTTGTATATTGAATAATTTATATTTTTAACTTTATTTTGATGTTATCAGCACTGTTAGACTGTCGTCTATCGATTTAGGTCATTTGCAGGTATAAATGTTATTAATAATATTATATTTTTAGAAAATAGGGTGACCATCTTTTTTCGACCATTTCTCAAAATTAAAAAAAGTATATATAAAATCCATGAAATTTATTGAAATGATTGCATTCAATAAGTAAAAGCATGTATTTTTCTATTAAAATTATAATTTGGTAAGAATCACAAGAAGTTTTTAGTTTATGAGCTTCTATATTTGGGTGGTTCGAAAACGAACCGCTGGTACATGGTGTATCTAAATGTTGCTACGTTACTCAACTTTAACGACCAATAACTCCGTTACTGTTACTCGAAACCGGAAAAAAGAAGCTGATATGAAATTGACTCGTCGTACCCTTTGATTTGAGTACACACTCGCCTATCTACGATAAAAATAAATAAAAAGTCAACTTTTTCATCCCTTCGGGGACACCCTGTTATCTTCGTCCTGCCAAGTTTTAAGGTATTCGAAACTAAGACTGCGATCATTCTACACATACCTTTCAAATTTCATGTCGATCGGTTGAGAGGTTCGCGAGATATTTAGTAAACAGTCGAACGCACGGACAGACGGACAAACGGACAGACGGACTGAAACATATTGATTTTATAAGTGTTTTTTTTTTTTGAAAAATGTTCTAAAAACCCTCAAACCCCAAAATAAATATAAAATTTAATAAAAACTGTATTTTATCATGTAAACCCACGCCACACTTTCCTTATTGCATGTAACACATACCATGTCGCTTACTTACCAACGGTTTGTTTTCGAACCACCCCAGAACACAAAAACAACAAATCGGAAAAAAAAATTTTCTTTGGAATCGTCATCAGAGTGTGTTTATAGACAATATATATCAAGGATATAGTCATAAAAAAATTATTTCTGGTACCGGTACAAAATGGGTTAATACATTTAAGTGATATGAAACACCTTGAAAAGGAAATTTGCATATCGCCGATTATGATTTTTCAACTAATAGAAACATTGTATACGCCTGAAAATCGTTGTCTTCCATTTAGTACATAATAAGATTTCGTTATAAGTTTAGTTAAGAAAATCATTTAGGATTAATGTGTCTTCATCGAATGTCTTCCAGTTTGTTTGTTTTGCTTTAATTAAGTAATAAAAATTATTTTAAAGCCAATATCATTTTTTGTTTTTATTTATTTAAATCCCTGCTGTTTCATATAGGTATGATGATAAAGGAGCCTGAAATATGGATGTTAAATAGAAAATTTATATCTGTAGCATGATAGCTACCAGATTTTGACAACTGTTTACCCTCTAATCGGTTCTGAGTTGCTGCGAACCTGGGACACTCGATCATGTGTGAGGTATTCATATAGGTATTCATTTTTTCCAGTTGGAGTTTGCTGTGAGTCCTCTCGAACAGTAGAAGTCTGATCAACATCCTCCTACTTCCGTTGGAATTATTTTAATTTATTCACATCGCTATTTTATCTGTCGTTCGAATAATATCCTTCGTGCGGAATTTCTTCCAAGTAATCTAATTGATAAAGATAAAGGGAGTCATAACTCACAGGTATTGTGCTGGAGTCAATTTTCTGCTATTTCCTTCTAGGTTAACAAATTTTCAAGTTGATCATTGTGATCCAGCTCCAATTCAGCTGAAATAGATTGAGTATATTCCGTAACATCAAAATTATATTTATGTCTCTTGATTTTATATTAAATTTCTGGGACTAATTCTGAAATTCTCAGCAGATTGGCAATTAAGTGCTTTGGTTGTTTAACGTACTGCACAGAAGTAGCCTAATTAATGGCTCTGTGCTCTATAGATGGGCAGAAATAAAATGTCTGATCCTGCAGAAGAACTTTACTTAAACACTGTTCCACCCAGCATGTACCATATACTATTCCGCACTATAGACGATATGGATACGATATGGATATCAAAATACAGGATTCGTTGGTACCTCTCATAAGAAAAAACAAGCCTTTAGCCAGAATCGGGGAAAGTAAAGCATTAGTCCTCAATAAAGTTG
Organism: Microchrysa polita; assembly: GCA_949715475.1. Taxonomy (NCBI): domain Eukaryota; kingdom Metazoa; phylum Arthropoda; class Insecta; order Diptera; family Stratiomyidae; genus Microchrysa; species Microchrysa polita. The sequence continues at coordinate 115,767,906 of OX454416.1, read as the reverse complement.
TAATAATGCCATTGAACAAATACCCACAACACAATACCACAATCCTTTATCAGTGGCGTAACGTTTCTAAAATATTGTATGATCGAAATTGAAATGGGGGCCCCTGCTCAGTACAATTTTGTAGCACTTACTTCTAATGCAGAAATTATCAAACGAGGTCCTGGTCAAGCACCATTCCATCATGGAATTTTTTTAGTACTTACTACGTACTTGTACTTCATTTTCATGCAAACGATCCATGTGCTACCATATCCCACATCGGTTACCAAGACTAAAATAAATATTTTGCCTGCTTTATCGTCAGTCAAAGGGCTTTGGAATTTCTAGACAGAATAATATAACTCGGCTAGTTTTAGCATTGTAAGATTTATAATTTCCGTTCACTAAATTTTTCATAATTTGAATTGGTAGATAGTGGCTTGCTTCGACTGGCCCTCGCGACATATGAAATGGCAAAAAGAAGGACTATTTGGATACGTTTGCCTTAGGGTCAATAGGCTAACAATTTATTGTAACTTTCCTTAACTCTTCGTCACAAGATTTAGATTTTACATATTTTTAGTAAGTAAATGGCATTTGGCTTGGGTCGGGGCGCGTAATACGCCACTGTGCTTTATGGTTTCAGTGGGCACTATTGGGAAACTGTTCAAGAAGATAAATCTTTAATCAACTTTCCGGCATAATTAGAGAAAAGAGAATGCGGTTGGTTAAGTATAGTATCCGAAAAGTGTATTCAACGATTGGAGCAATCAAATTGGAAACTGACCTGGCAAGCCATGAAATACGTCGGTTTAATCGTTCTCTTATCGCCAAATATCAGTAGTACAGATAGAAGAGGCTCGACTTTTAAATTGCCTTAGCATCGATTCTCATCAGACTCGGAAGCCGCTTCTCTGGAAATTGTTTTGAAACCTACATACAATTCAAGTATTCTTTTATTCGATAAACTTGATTCAAATGTTAAAAGTCGACTTTTCGTTAAAATATTTAGTATCCTCTTTGTTTATGTTTAGACATTAAAACGAAGTAGAATTTTGTATTAGCTACTAGAAAATAGAGACCAAGGAAGACTGATGAAAAGGAAATATATTGGCTAAGTAGTAAATTACGCAAACCACGTTGGAATAAGAAAATTTATGAAACTGTAATCGGAATTCTAAAGATTGATTGAATTTTACGTCAACTGCTCGCTTGATTGCGATGCGTTCCAACACTCCGGCGCCACCCGTATTGGTTCTGGCAAAAAAATACTAAAACAGACAATACTTATCGATTTGATTTAGCAGTGTTATTAAGGATGTGAGCGGATAAAGGTGAGAAAATATAGAGAAAAACGATTCGTAACATTTCTTTGTTTATATTTTATACATAAATAAAGAGTGGCAATATTTGTTTATAAGATAGCATTCACCATTTCAAATTTCTAAAAAGGTGGGGTATTATAACTGTTTTTAGTATTAGAAAAATACTTAGAGTTATTGATGAAATGGCCAACTTTCTATGCCTGATTGAAGATTATGTTGGTGGTAATTTATAAGAGAATATTAAGAGAATTATACGAGTTGGATCTAGGAAGAAAATCAGGTTTGCATTGGTTTAGCCTAGTCTGGCTGGTCTAGCGGTTAGTGCGCGCACCTTCGGTGCACAGGGTCATGAGTTCGAATCTCACCGTGTTCCATGGTGTTTTTCGAACTCACGAGCTTGTGACGGACTATGATCTCACTCAGATGATAAACGAGTACCCATTTATGGGGATAAATAACACTGCTGAGCGTGATGCTGATCTCATTACCTCAACAAAAAGCAGATAAGATCTTGGAAATAGGATATCACTATCTCATCCTGCGGCCTTAGTCCAATGTTGGATTGTCGCGCCTGTTATTTATTTATTGGTTTAGCCTTAGGGATGTGTGTAACTTGTCGGTGTAGCCAATATTTCCAGTTTGGGTGAAGTTATTCGATTGAAACTTTTTACCCATATGTATCATTTCCGAAAAACCCGAATCAACAACTTTACGTATTCAAACTTAATGAAGGCTATACACGCTTAAAAAAGATTTGCATACATAAATTTACTGCTATAACCTTTTTTTCGGTAAATATCAATATGAGTTATATCCATGGTGTAAATGGAGATAGCATAAATCTGTTTGTGAAATTTCATAATTTTTCCTAAAACTAGAACGGGTTATAAATCTGAGGAAATATAGAGTGTATACTGTAGACCTAACTTTTGCAAACCCTAACTTCGTTACCGTTGCTTGAAGTGAATAAAACATTTCGGCTAATGAAGCTCTGATTCGACTCTCAACAATAAAAAAAAACATTGCACATAGGCGTCTCATATAACGTTCTTCAACTAACTATTTAACACAATATTGCCAATAATTGAGTGGACAATATGTGAAGAGGATTGATATCACCTTCTTCCACTAATTTTCTTACCGAATGATGATGTTATCACTTTATGTATTTTTTTTCATAAGAATTTAAGGACAATTAACCCATGATGATAGATTTTTGTCACCCGTACTTGCCTCCTCTTTCTTACAAATTATGGCGCTAAAGGAAATTTTGTAAAAATATTTGCAAATCTGAATGGAATCGTCCCTGCACAAAAACATAAGCAAATTTTTTAACAAAGATTGTCTAAAGGTTTGTGTTGCTCGCTCAGCGATGGTAGTTCAACAACAAATTCTGGACCCTATTTGCATATTTTTTAAATGTGGTCTTAAGGTTTGTGTTCGTAGAGACGACTCATGGGATCATCGCTCAGCGATCGAAGTGAAACCACAGGTTTTGAGCACTATATGGATATATTTTCTATACAGACATGTTCCTTTAGTCCATAGTCGATACTAGGAAACTAGAACCATTCAAAAAATATTTAAATACGGCTCGAAATTGGATGCAAAACTACGATCGCTGAGCGATGATCCCATGAGTCGTCTCTACGAACACAAACCTTTACTCCTAGTTTCGACTATCGCTAAGAGGAACATGCATGTATAGAAAATATACGCATATCAGAATCGGTAGTCTACTACGATCGCTGAGCGATCATCGCATGATCCGACCTTTCGTGAGCGTACTATTAGGCTGCGCACACATGGTAAATCCATGGATTCGAATCCATAAAATAACAAATTTTCGTTCTGTCAAATGAGCCCATACAAGAAATAAGCAAATAGAGGTCGGAATTGGATGCTACACTACGATCGCTGAACGATCAGCACGTAAGTCGTCTCTACGAACACAAAACATGAAAGATTTACTAAATCCTGGAGCTGGATTTCATTCAACATATTGTACCTCCATTTTAAAAGGTTACGCTTAATTCCACTTTCCCAATAACGGGGGTTTCCTTATCAAAACCAAACTGGATTTTAGGGTATCCTGTCGTTTTGAATGAAATTTTCGAGGAAGCTCCGGATTCTCCACACCTCACAAAAGGGGAGCGAACTGAATTAAGCTGGGAACCATTGCGCTAGACCAGCCTTGTCCTTGTCATTCAGCCCGCGGGCGATTTCGAAAAATCATCACAAGATATGTTAATAAATTTTTTTACCAAGTTACAAAGTTCCCTATTTGACTTCTTTGCAATAAGGATTAACTCATTTACAAAATAACTATTATCGAATCCCCCTCCCCCCACAAGGACCCACATATCAATCAGAAATACTTTGTAAGTATTTTTTCCAGTAAAATTTTTACTAGGCCTATTCTAGTGGATGAAATCACTATCATTCCAGCGAAAATGAAACTGTGAAACTAGTCTATATATATAAATATTTAATAATTACTGTATTAATTCTGGTTCCCAATTTCGTGGGTGCGAGTTTTAACTAATTGTGAAAATCTTGACTTATCGTTCCATTCTATACACCAACTGCAGTACATGTCTGTAGTATTTATGGCATGGCAACTTACCAGCTCTATGGGAACTACGCGGAACTTTGTCTGTTTGGAGGAGAAGAGCCCCAGCGGGAGAAATATCGAGTTATTCAATTTCGGAAATGTCACATTGGAATTTTTGCATCAGGACCTCTAAGCGTCTATAGCTCAGTAGGTAGAGTTGCTGACCTTGTGACTGAAGGTCGGAGGTTCGAATCCCGATTGGGACGAAACTTTTTTCCCTCATTTTCCTCAATTTTTGGTATTTTTTCCCAAAGTTTTGTGGTTTCGTACAGATAGACACACTCATCAGGTCTTGTGTCTGTTGTCTATCTGTGCACAAGACGACCACTTGAATTTTTAGCGGGAGAATTATGGAGATTTTTGATTTGCCGTAAAGGCTACCACCATGACGCTCGACCGTGCAGGTCCGTACCGGTGTTGAATGCTCACATTGCTTTGGGAGATAGACAAAGTTCCGCGTAGTTCCCATAGACCTGGTAAGTTGCCATGCCATAAATACTACAGACATGCACTGCAGTTGGTGTATAGAATGGAACGATAAGTCAAGATTTTCACAATTAGTATTTAATAATTTTAACTAGATTGAATTTAAAATCCATCTAGTCTCGAACAACACCAATATATTCAGTTGAATTTCACTAGTTTTTCAACAAAAGGTTACTATTTTCCTAGAAAATCATTACATTTTACTGACAGACTATTCAATTTTTGCATGTTCCAGGATGAAAATCAAAGATGATTACTTTTTAATTTAATTTTTTCTTTATTCTTCTGTCTTTCATGTCAACGGAATGAAGCGAGACTAAAACTATATACTAAGGAAAATAAAATGGAATGGAAACCGAATACTGCTACGATCACACTTAAATTATTATTAACCCAGGCGAATTGAATTCGTAACGCTGACGATTGAAATTTTTTGCTGGTAATGTTTCCCAGCAAACAATTTTATCGATTTTTTCGAAAAATCACAAAAATGATTCGTAAGCGATATTATTCAAATGAAAAGTTTATCGTAGACTTGTCTCCCCGACGAAAAATCATTTTATTGTCATCAATATGTCAGGAATGCGACTCCTATTAACGAAATATCGTCTTATTATTGCAAGGATGATAAAATAGTAATCCCTCACAACGAGAGAATGATGAAATTGTCAAAAAATAAAACGACTAATTTATTCCCATAACTTGTAATCTTAGATAGCTCAGGTGTAGGACGTAGGACTACGAAACGGTAGGTGCCCGGTTCGATTGCCAGTAGAAGCAAAGTGTAAAAAGGTAAAGTTAACATAAGGTAAAATACAATAAAATCACATAATTATAATAAAATTTTCATTTTTCATTTCATTTTTCATCAGCTTGCGTACAAGTCCGCAACTCAGTGGGACATTTTCATGTTTTTGGGTCGTTCAACAAAAGTTGAACGAAAGTTGAACGTGAGTTGAACCTAAGTTGAAAGTAACACTTTTTGGGTCGTTCAACAAAAGTTGAACGAAAGTTGAACATGAGTTGAACCTAAGTTAAAAGTTACACTTTTTGGGTCGTTCAACAAAAGTTGAACGAAAGTTGAACGTGAGTTGAACCTAAGTTAAAAGTTGAATTCAAGTTGAATTCGAGTTGAATTCGAGTTGAATTCGAGTTGAATTCGAGTTGAATTCAAGTTGAATTCGAGTTGAATTCAAGTTGAACCCAAGTTGAACCCAAGTTGAACCCAAGTTGAACTCAAGTTGAACGTAAATTGAACCTAAGCCCAACCTCTGTTGAACCTTGAATGGCACCCAACACTCACAGGGTACCACCTAGCCCAACTTCCGTTGAACCTTAAATGGCATCCACCTGTAATGCCAAAAACGTAACGCTTTTTCGTTGCAATTTTCGTGACGATTTTCGATTTATGTGCCAGAGTCAAGACATAAAAATGTCAAAAAAGTTAAGGATAAAATAGAAGAAAAAAATTCGAAAAAAGGGAAAAATAAAAAAAATTAAATTTTTTTCACTTTTTCTATGTATTAGTCTCTTATCGCCAAATTATCATCCTGGCGAATTAATATCGGTCACTATTCCTTCACGAAGGGAGTGACGCCTTTAATCCGAAAACGATATGAAATTCGAGAAATGTTTTCTATCAGGCGAATTGAATTCGTATCGCGGACGATAGAAATTGTTTGCTGGGTTATTTATGTTATCACAGTATTCGTAAATAAAAAAAAATCGTTTGCACATATTTTTTTTTAATTTTCGAATAGGATAAAATATGATTTATCGAATTACCGGATTATGTAGTTAAATCTAACGAAGTCTAGTCAAACTCACTAGTTAAACCTTAGATTGGTAACGAGAATATCTTATAGTGAATATTACTAGAACCAATCGTCTTTAATTAGAAATCCAGGTTATTTTTCCAATAACAGTCTAGTAATTTGGTACTAGATTTCAATTTATATAACTAGATTACCACTAAATATTTTTACTGGATTTCCAGTAATATTTTTTCACTAGATTAACAACTAGAAAATCTAGAAAGTCAAATCTAGTTGTGAATCACTGGAGTCTAGTTGAAAAATACTTACAGTGATATACAATAAAATTTAGAATAAGGTATCTCCTTTAGAAACATTTTCGGCCAGCTATGGGTTTCCAAACTAACAATCTCGTACTCGTAGAAATTAAATTGGACAAACCACCGATCATATTCTGGATGTCGAAATCAGTAAAAACTTTGGAACGCAAAAGTAGCTATTGGATCCAGGCTACGTGTAATTTTTTGATTTGTCATTGGAATTGACACCTTATCCATCAGTTGCATTTGGCTTTGCACGGAAATTTCGATAAAGACTTTTGTCGTCCATATCATCATTTAGACAAGAGACTTAACACGAAACATCAACCGATATTCTCAATTCCAAAACCATGTAGACAACATGTGTACCCTAAGAAAAAATCAAAACAATAATAATAATAATAAATTTGGGATCTACTATTCGACAATAGTATTTCATCCCTTGGTATCTTCTTTTTGTAGTTCTTTCCGCGAATGAAATATACTATTGAGAACGTCTGATGACATTTGCTACACACGAATCTATACTTCCTCAGCGCATGCTGGAAGCGCCGCAATTTCCACCACATGGAATGCCTAATGACAATGTCACTCCTCAAGTGCTTTCAAGTGTTAAAAATTCGCATAGTGTGAAACACGTGGATGACACGATTTTACAAATCCTATGTAGAATGTAGGTATATTTGTTGGAATAATTGTTGTAATTATTCCAACTCACTTAGTCAAAACGTATAGCATAAAAACCATTCAAACAGTTATTTGAAAGTTTCAGTTGTGAAAAGAAAAAAAAATACAACGAAACATTGATTTGATTTAAAAGACTTCCTCTAAAGAGAAAATTAAATTAAGAAACCCCTTTACAAAAAAGTGAGCTAAATATTATTGAAATTTGAAAATACATATTAATGATATCATGATAACAGTATATAAGTGATCAAACTAATGGAAATTGGAATCTTGGTTTCTGCAATTAAATAAACCAAACCAATTTGGTTTATCAACCAACTAATTTCAAGATTTATATCTTCTCGAAAAAAAAATGATCCTTGAAATTCTAAAAAAAATCTACTTTTCCGAAAAAATCGTTACTTTTTCTTAACCCTCATCCAGCGGGATAGGTACAGGTGTACCTTTTTCGTTTTTAAAACACCGTAACTTTTTTGCTATGGGTCCGATCGGTCTGAAATTTTCTGACATCTCTACGATTTTAGTTTAAATTATGTATTCCAAATTTCAGAAATGTATGACCACCCATCCCCAAGTTAGGGAGCTAAATTAATCTTACACCCTTTAACGGCGGCAAAGGTACATTTGTACCTTCATATATTTTGTATGAAAGAAAATTTACAAAAGACAAAAATAAAATATTTTTGGTAAATGCTTATGCTTAGAGAGACTTATTATAGCATCAATAAGTTGAGAATCGAGTGATGTACAAAAGTATTTGATTTACGATTTTTATTTGTAATGATCAAGGTCCTTGGAGAATCTCGATATCTCCAATGGAGATATCGATCTATAAGGACTAGGCTATCTCATACAGCGGTTTTTGGTTATTTGACATCAATCTGAAGACTTTTACTGGCATACCAAACTTTATGTAATGGCTTGGGGCAACCAATACAATGTATTACGCCTTCTTTCTCCCCATAACATCTAGTGAAAATTAGGTTTGTAACAAATGCTAAAATTTTGGATTTTCTATACCACAAATTCCCATAATTTGTATTCCATCACCTAATATTTATGATTTGTGTAACTCGGGACGAGTTCCTTTTGAAGTTTCAGCTGAAAACCAGCCAGCCTCCAACCAAATTTGTAAATGGATGTTTGGGTGGTACATAAACTTGGTTGAATTGTACGTCGTCATATATAGATACCGATAACTGCTATAGAATATGCCACATGTCATCGGTTTCTTGTTTTAATTTTTCAATCGATCCTTGGATTTAATTACATATACGAGAAAATATATTACAATTAACCAACAACAATTAAAATTTTAGATATTTTTCTACTACAGGAATTTGCTTGAGTTTAGATTTACAAAGATTAGAGACTGAAAATTATACTAGCCGATTCTCCTTGCTTGTTGCTTGACAGGACCTTTCTTTCGTATAATAACACATTTACTCATTTCTCCAATATATTTATTGCTTCAAATATTGTTGTTTTATGGAAAATAACGAGAATGTGATAATTATTGACGTTTCTTTCGTTAGCGATAAGGGGTTCTAGTAACAGAATAATATATTGGGGGCAGGGGGGTAAATTTTAACCAAAGACTCCACAATTCGCAAATCAAACATACCAAATTCCTCTAAAATCATTAATGACTTAATTTGAACCGTTTTCTACTTTTCATTTGTAAATCAATTTTAGATTTCGTCAAATTAAAATTCCAAGCAACCCATTTTTTCAATTTTCTTTTTAAAATTTTGCCTATTTTCTAAATTTATCCACTCCAAAAATTAAATCCACATAAACCCAACTTCTTAAAACATTCACTTCGGCAAAAACCGTTACTAATTTGTGACAAGTCAACATAATATAACGGTTTTACGGTCAAAATTCATACAAATAGTGAAGATTTTCATACAAAATGTACTAAGGTACAGGTGTACCTTTGCCGCCGGCAAGCGTTGTAAAAATCTGCCGCTGGATGAGGGTTAAATCCATTGTCCACTTCCATTTTTTCCCATTGTCCTTTATGTCCATCTCGAGGCTACCTCCTATTGTGCTGCATTGAGATCAATGCCTTCTACTGGTGCTCGTATATACCTGACCCATACGTGCCCGCATCAATAACCATCCCTCGCATTATCATCCCTCTATGCCAAGGTTCATGGGAAACGAATGGTTCAGACCTGTGAACACCGAGAAAAAATCTTGCGTGGGGGTACGAACAACCATTGTCCCGGAACCGTTTAAATAGTCAGCCATCGTCGAGATGAAATCACAGTTCAACACAGCTCATCCAACGATCCGGTACTTGGGAGAGATACGACAGGATCGTCGTCGTTGTCGTCGTCGTCATCGCCTTTATGGCGAAGCGGCGATGGAATTTCAACATATTTTTACGTTGAGTTCCTTCGACCTTTCTAACATCGTGATGACATCGATACAGCCGTGGAGTTCTGTCATCAACCTGACGTACAGGTTGATTCCACCCGTCTCAGTTAATCAGGGCAATAGTCCGCATAGTGGACAAATCTGCGGTGCAATGGATTAACAGAAGTGTTGAATCTAAGCCGTGGTTTAGTGACAAACATTAACCAGTGTTTCGGTCAGGCGTGTGCATTCAGCTCAGCATTGATATGGGCGATCAGGACTCATATAAGCATCGAGTGAATCGGCGCAGGAGAAGTTGGTGGAGTAGCAGGAATGTAATTTCGTGGGATACATATCAACGTGGACCGCGTGCTAATGATATGATCCCCGCAGGCGATCACATTGTGCCTTAATAGTTTTTAGTTAAACGATCGGCGAGTTGGCATCGAACAAGGAACAAGGAATCGAACCGTATGGCGATATCACGTTACCGAGGTGCAAACTAGCGATTTCGAAACGAGCTTTAATAGTTGTAGGAACTGTGATAGCAAATACCTTCAAAAGGAGATTGTATATCACTGAACGATGTCTTCCAATTTAGTTTTAAGTTTTTGTGTTAAGGTTAGTTTTAAGATATAATGTGTCTTCATCATTGTCTTCCAGTTTGTTTGTTTTGCTTAGGCTAAGATTTTGCAATGGTTGAATAAAATTTATATTCACAACGCATATGAATTGCTTTATTATTGGTTGAAGTTTTGGTTTCATATTTTTTCTGTTATCACTGTTCTCTAGTTTGTGGTTTACATATATATTCTATTCGCATAAAATTTACAGGTTATTTCAGGAAGTTGCCAGTGTACGGAATTTATTTGTAAAATGTAACAAGGGAACCCGCATGAGTTTTTGATGACTTCCCACGTCAAGTTACTTTTAAAATCGAAACACCCTTAAATTTAAACAAATAATTTTGTCAATGATTGAAATTATCAACCATTGAAAATGAGTCCATCATACTCTTTAGCGATTGCTATGCTACTCACAACCCCTACCAGCAGATTTCTATATTATTATATATTTATATTACGGGAGAGAGATTTTATATTTTTTGGTAACAAGGGATCTCCTTGATGTTAATACCCACCCTTCAGTTCGAAATAAAAATGATATTAGGTACACACACCCAGAAAAAGAACGTGTATTAAAACCATTGAAGTTTTTACTTTACTTGTAGTAAACATAAAATTTCTTTAAACGTATGAAGTTTGAATATAATTAATTAAAAATGCCATTGGATAAAATACACCTTCATAGAATCTAAAATTTCAGTAGTAATAGAATCAAAACATGCTCACTTACAACTAATGCAACAAATTACTATTAACTATGATTATTTTGCATATAGTGTAGTTCCGAGGTGATTTCAGATTGCAAAGTGTGGTGGAGAAAAATTTTTTTTTGTTTCTTATGTTTTTTGGGGTGCTGAGCTCGAATCCGGAGCTTCCCACCAAAATTTCGTTGCGGAACAGGATCAAAACCGCGAAAAAACCCAAAATTTTCGGAGTTTTCCCGTTTTTTTGTTTATAACTCCGAAAGTGTACATTTCTCCGAAAACCTGCCCATGAAAATATTAGAGAAAACATAACTGCGGGTCCAACGCGCCATTAATCATTAAAATGTGTTAAGCGGTATTGCTACAATTGATAGTCATTTTTTTGGCGTTTTTTGCAATTTTGACCCTGTTTTGCAACGAAATTTTGGTGGGAACTTACAGATTCAGGTTCTGCACTCCAAAATACACAATGTACAAGATAAATGCAACTTTTACGACCAAAAATGAAAAACCGTTCAATCTCAAAAATTTTTTCATAAAATGGAACTATGTTAAAAATGGCAAATTCAAATTATCCACTGTAGTAATACCGCTCAACATATTTTTAATATTTATGTCTCTTTGGACGCGCAATTATGTGCTCTCTAAAATATTCATGGAGAGTTTTTCGCAGAAATAAATAGTTGCAGAATTAGGGGGCGAATAACGAAAAAATAGCAAAAATTTTAGGGTTTTTCACGATTTTGACCCTGTTCCGCAACGAAATTTTGGTGGGAAGCTCCGGATTCGTGCTCAGCACCCCAAAAAACATAAGAAACAAAAAAAAATTTTCTCCACCACATTTTGCAATCTGATGTACTAGGTTTATCACGCAGTAACTACACTCTATGTCAAAACATTTTAATTTTGTATTGTATTGCTCCGCGGATCAAGTAGTTAAGATTTTAGAAACGTTGGCAACATTCCACATCTAGTCTCATGACAATGTGAACGGACTGGCACGCAGGCCGACCGGGTTCGAATCCAAGTTTCGGCATTATGTATGAATAAAATAATATAAAAATTTGAAATGAAATTAAATCACAATAAAAAAAAATAAAAGAAATAAAAGTAAAAATTTTTTTCAATAAAATTCAATGAAATTTTTATACATAGAATCGATGAACAATCTCTTTGTTATAATCAAATATTCACTTAATATTTTCAATGATATTTCTATCATTGTCCCAAAAAGGCAATTTCATCGGCTCCAAATCATAGCCGAATTTCATACTCCCTATGTAATTTTTCTTTAATAAAAGTATTTTTTGTTCTGGGTGCAGTGAATTTATGTCATGAATTCCAAATGTGGCCGTGATCGTTCGGTCATCACTCTGTGATATAGAGATTCCACTAGCCATGCAGAGTATTGAAAACGCTTTTCTCTTTGAATCTCTATTTCTCTGCGTACTTTTAAAAACTGTCCTGAGGTTCAAAAACTTGGGTCTCACTGACAAACAGCTGTACTTTTGCTATGCAAGATTTATATATACATATCACTGTTGAGGACTTTCTGGGTTACGTGCAGGCATATTTGGATTTATTAGCGAAGCAAATCGGAGTACAACTGAGTCAAATTCTACGATTGCAAAAAATTAATTCAGACTTCTGTCCAAAATCAGTGTGTGATTGATAAAATGTGTGGCGAAGCATGTCTCCGTATTTCGACAGCTCTGAAAACTTATAAACAACCTAAAACACTTAACCGCAGAAAGCGAATGCGATTAAATACAAATGGTCAAATGTTATAAACACAGAAATATTCATATCTTTTTTCGGTTTTTGGCAAAAAAATTATCGGTGGCACCAGACTCAACAGGCCTCACAAAACGGGGCACGAACTGAACAAGATTGGGAACCACTGACCTAGGGTGGCTGATTAAGTACCGTTAGATGGGTAATTTATTTCCTTATAAAATATGGATACAAAACATGATGGTGGATAGAGTAAACAGTAAAAATACATATATCGAGCAAAAACAACTGAATCTAGAAACATGCAATTTACTGTAACTTCCCCCACCTCCTCGGATACGAAGACTTATTTTTGGATAAAGGACATGTGCCCACAAGCGTTCTCACCAAATTGCAGCTATTTCCTATTTTCTGCAAGTAAACAGCGAATTCATGCATTTGGTTCATGTACGAGTACCTACTAGATAGACACTAGAGTGATAAAGAAATTTTCTAAGATGTTTCTGTGCATTTACAAGTACAGTAGAGCGTCGATTATCCGAACTAATGTCGACAAGGGGTGGTTCGGATAACCGAAAGTTCGGTTAATCGAGTTTTCATAGAAACACTGGAGGATTGCCTAAAAGTTAATATAAGCGACAGCTTGGAAATGTGCGAAACGAATAGCACTGAGCAAAAATATGAAATTCGAAGGAATTAAGTGGTGTTGGTGAGAATTTGCTTCTTTCAGGCACTCGATTTTTTCATTTGATTCGAAGCATTTCATATGAAAATAGCTAAATCCCCGGTTCGGTTAATCGAATGTTCGGATAACCGACGTTCGGATAATCGACGCTCTACTGTACATTTTACAATTTAGATGTATTTATTCAATTGAAAATAAGTCGCATACTAAGGAAAAACTTTAAAAAACCTTGCATGTGTGTAAAAAAAAAACCAGGGCCGTCCCGAGGATTCGCGGGGCCCGTGGCAAAATCACGATGCGGGGCCCTTTTTTCCAAAATACATACATATGAACCATAACTTTATGTGTATTAAAATAAAAATAAAATACATTTTTTTCGAAATTCAGTACATAATTATACGGAATTAATTCTGGATTTTTTTTTTAACCATAAGTATTTGGATCAAAATTTAAATTAAAAAAAAAACAGACCGAGGCTAATATCGGGCGCGCCCGAAATTCGGATTATACCCTTCGCTCCCTTCGGGCTAAAAGTTTTTTGGGCGTACCTACGACTTGTATTTAATCCCCCCCCCCCCTCCCTATTCACATAATGTCTTACATAATGTTTTGTGTCATCAATAGAAATACATTTGTTTGAAATTTGGTTGGAATTGGTGCACAAATAAAAAAGTTTTTCTTATAAGCACCTAATTTGGGGGGTTAGATTTGTACGGCAGCCCCATGGCCCCATGGTCCGAATTTATCCATCCTTACATATGTTTCGTGTTGTCCATAGAAACACATTTGTGTAAAATTTGGTTGAAATTGGTACCCAAATAAAAAAGTTTTTCTTAGAAGAACCTAATTTGGGGAATTGGGTTTGTATGGCAGCCCCATGACCTCATTGTCCGATTTTACCGATTTAAACACACAAACTGCCTGTAGCCAAAAGAAGCATTTGTGCTAAATTTCAGCTTCATAGCTCTTAAATTGGCCGAGTAAAACGCGTTGCAACAGACAGACAGACGGGCATCGCCCAATCGACTCTCCAAGTCATGCTGATCATATATATACTTTTTATATGGTCGGAGATGCTTCCTTCAATGCGTTACAAACTTCATGACAAAGTTAATATACCCTTTCACTCTATGTGCAAAGGGTATAAAAATGCTTTCTGAAAAACATGTGTGTTTTAGCATATTTTTCGTTTTCAAATAATGTGAAAAATATTCGAATATTTGTTTTAACTGAGAATCACTTTTCTGGCTTTCCTTGAAGCAAATTCATGGATTATGTTCTCCATGTTTGACGTTTTTGCCGTGCCACTTTCTATGGAAATGGTCGCAAGGACGTTCAAACGATCCTGTTCCATTGTCGATCGCAGGTAATTTTTAATAATTTTTAATTTTGAGAAACTTCGTTCTTCTGAAGCCACTGCTTTAGAAATTAAATCTGCTCCACATATATCACTTCAAGATATTCTGCCAATTTATCGCAACAAAACTTTAACTCACTGTTTTCCATTTTTTTGAGTTTTTGTAAATCATATAGAAAGCCCAAAAAATTAGAGTACTGCTGAAGCTCTAAAAATTTACTATTTATGCAATTACTGGCTTCGTCAAAATGGAAATAAAGAATCTGTTTTTAAAATGTCCGTCTGTTGTTAGCTCTTCTCTGTCAGTTTCCGAATTAGTTTCTTTTTCATCGAAAAAAGCCTTTCTTTTAGGTCGACGTTGAATTGTGAATTCGGGCTTTCTTTCAAGTTGTTTGATGATTTCCCTAGCGGAAATAATCGCTGATGAAAAACCAGTCTCGCGATAGTTTCGGATAAACTTTTTTAGCCCATCTATTTGTTGTATTGCGACGTCATGCTGCATATTTTCAGCCTGCACAGTTTTGCTCACTGCGTTGACGGCATGGAAAATGTCATATCAAATAACAAGTTTTAAAACAAACTCATATGAACAGAGACTATACTCAACCAATAATAGCGCTTCCGAACTCGCTGTAGGATCTTTTATAGTACTTGCCACTTCTTCTAGAGCATCGCAGATTTCCTGTATCTGGTATCTCACAGCCTTCACGCTCTCAATCCGACAATCCCATCTAGTACTTGATAAAAGTTTCAAGGTAATGCTTGTGCAATGTTTAACGATAATAGTCCACCTGTTGAAACTGAAAACAAATTGTACAATCGTTGTATAATGCCATAGAAAGTCATTGCATCCTTTTTACATTTTACCATATTGGAGATTACTAAATTGAGGCTGTGGCCAGCACAGGGAACAAACATTGCTCGTTTATTATTTTTTTTTACTAGTACATACGCCTTTGTTTTTTCCATACATATTTGCACCTCTGTCAGAATCTTGCCCCCATCAATCCATAATATTTAGATTATTTTCTTCCAAAGCGGCAACTAAAACGTCAGTCAAGGCTTGGCCTGTCGTTGCGTTGACTTTCAACAATTGTATAAACTTTTCTTCAATTTTGAGCTCATCTTGCCAATTACAATAACGTTATGACGTTCCAACACAAAGCTTTAATTTGCTTCCATGGCAGTAAATAAGAAATGGGACATGGGACCAAATTGTTAAACACATTGAATATGATAAGTGTTCAGATCAGGCGCGGGGCCTATGCAAGCGCGGGGCCGGGGGCGACCGCCCGACTCGCCCCTCTCTAGGGACGGCCCTGAGTACATACACATATGGACAAAAAAATAAGTACACCCCTCATGTACCTTTTTATGTCAAATTTTCATACCATTTTTAAAATTGAATTACTCCAAATAGATAGTCATTACAACAATTAGGATACAAAAATGCCAACGGAATCGAAGAACTAAATGGCATCCCCCTATTTTCTTAGTCCCTTCCGATATTAACTTTGAAGTGGGTTTTCAGCTTGGTCAAAATAATAAGTACACCATCGGTTTTTTTAATCTTTTGACAACAAGTTGCTATTTTCCGTAAGGATTGGTTTTTTATTAATTGGTGTATGCCAGAAGCGTTAAATTAAAAACAAACAAAAATACTTAAGGGGGCGAAAAACGCATGATAGGTACGAAAAAAGAAGTTTAAGTTCGAAACTTTGAAATAGCGGAAAAATTATTCTCTCAATAACGAAATAAACCAGCTAAACATTGTATTTACTGTGTAATTCATTAAAAAGTAAATATAAGCAGTCTCAAATACAGTTAAGTCCATGTAAGGGCCTTAAGGACAACTGTCGGTCTTATTATCACTATGGCGAAAAAAGTTTTCTTGGTGATTTTCGCGGCAAATATTTAAAATATAGAATCCCTTTGAAAAATTAATCAAAGAATACAAGAAGTAAAGCAGTTTTGACAAAAAGTTTGGAAGTTTCAATGGGGACGTCAAAAAGTGTTGACGGTTCAAGAAAATTTGGGAGGGATAGTTTTTCTTGTTCCAGACCGAACAATGAAAACTCACAGAATAGTCTGTTTTATTTATGAGATCGTAATAAATTTGATTAGAAACTACTCTTGTCGTAATATTCTTCATTCAGGAAAAAATATAATATAGTATATGCTACAACTACTGATTATTTCCCATGGAGGCGAAAAAACGTGGTCTATGGTTTAATTTTCATAGTTTGGTTTCGTTCAAATATACCTAATAACCGTTACAATGAGGCAATTTCCGTATAAGAAATGTTAGTTTAGAGTCCTAGAATATTTCACTGATGAACACACACACTTTAAATGGGGATTTCAGCAGGATATTAACCCTAACCGTACCTCAGAAACTGGTCAAGGATCCGCTTCAACCAAGTCAGGTGGCTTTTCACGTTGTTACTAGAGTTAAATTGAATCTGGGATGTTTATGAGTTGAATCAACGAAACAGAAACACAGTTTTTATAAAACGGACCAATTACGGAATTTCCTGGAAGTAACTGGATATATGGATGTATGGAAACATACCATAAGAATTATCTCCAAAAGGCCAACAAAAACCTTTTTTTCTTTCAAAATAATGAACCATTTACTTTTAAATAATAAAATAAATTAAATTCTGGTCGAATCAGAACTTAATATTTTACTTAAAACAAGTTTTAATCAAATTAACTGACATGTACTTATTATTTTGTCCAGCCTATTTTAGTCAGTTCGTACTTTTTCAAGGTAAATGAAAGCTGTTATTTATTATTATATGCTAATTTACATATTATTTCATTCCTTACTAATTAAGTATTAAAATCTTTCCATATGAGTTTATTTCCTCAAATAACTACTTGGCTACAGGGTGATAAGAAAAATTAGTATGGGTGTACTTATTTCTTTGGCCATATGTGTATATCGGATTTGGTTTTCCATTTTTCCCAAATTGACCTAATTTAGATTTTGGCCGACACAGTGACTTTATAAAAAAAATAAGAGACTCTTACTGGTCAGTGTGAAGCATAACTGATTTTTTTTAAATTTTATTATATATATTCTCAACATTATTTCTTATTTCCAATAACGAGAATTCTGTTTTTAAGCAAATAGAATTCACAGAAAATAGGAAGGATTTTTAATACGCGCTACCATAATGAGCAAGATTTGCCTTCGAAGTTACTTACTTGTCTCTAATGGAACTCTACCATGCATTTTGTTTCTATCCAAATACAAAAATTGCCCCTGCTAATTGGACATTATGCTAGTATGCTAGCCATGCTAATAAATTTACATGTTTACATAAATTTAATCTTACATATGAGGCGGTGCGCGGCAAATCTCATTTTTTCCATTTCTTTTTTCAGAAATTGAAAAATATGGTACTAGTACCATATTGGCATTACAATTTATCTCATCTTCATACATTTTCATCTTCGGACATTTTTTCTCAATGTTGAGTACATACAGGCTAAATTTCCACTCATCGGATTACATTCTACTCAAATGAAACAACTGTTTAGTCAATATCAAAACCGTTATTGTGACAACATGTTTCCACTTAACGACTAATAGATGGAGATAGTGCTGATACAAAGATCTCTTTGTGACGTCATTAACTTTGTCCGTTATTTTCTTCTCACTATACGAAATCATTCGTCATGATGGTCATATCTTTCCATCCAATTTATTGTTAGATTCGAGGAACGAACGTTGAAAATTTAGCATTGTTCTTAAATTGAAGAGCCGAAATTGGAGGTAAGAATACAATATGTATATAATTAATATAAAAGGATTCCGTTGTAAAATAGGTATAACTTTTTCACACGTAAATTTTTTTTCTTTGTTGGGAGTAGCCCTACGAGAAAAATTCCCAAACGGTACGGGTTTCAAAGTTGGGAGTAATTTTTATATTTTTGGTGGTTATTTACAAACGTACAGATACAGAAAAAATGGTTTCCAAATTATGAAATTTCCTTTGCAATTATTATTTCAGGAAATAGAGCATTATCTTATAAAAGGTGAAGTATTTTAGATGTTATGTATTATAATTCCAAGTTTTCGGCAACCCTAAAACCAAACCAAGGATTAAGGGATATTTTTTTTCAGTTTTTAAGGTTTTTTAGACATTTTTTTTCAAAAAACCCTTATGAAATCGATTTTTTCCGTCCGTCCGTCTGTTCACTAAATAACTCGCGAACGGCTCAACCGATTGCCATGAAATTTGGTAGGAATGTGTACAATGGTTACAGTCTGTGGCGCAAATACCTTAGAAGTTGGTAGGAAGAAGATAACAGGGTGTCCCGAACGTTTGAAAAAGGTCGACTTTTTTAGTTTTTATCGGAGATTGACGTATGGGTATGTAAACCAAAGATCTAAACGAGTACATCGCATATCAGTTAAAGTTTTACAGTTTCGAGTAACGGTAAAAAAGTTACTGGCGTTTAAAATTAAACTTCAGTTTTGACCTCCGTTTTTCTAAACCGTTATAGAGATCGATATGAAACTTTGCACAAAGATTAATCAGTATGACCTTATATACGTTAAATATTAAGACTGTTGACTTTTGCTACGGAAATGTAAATAACATTAAATTGGTAAAATTTCAATTTGTTCGTTCGTAAGAGGGGACTCTTAGGTTTCCAAATATGAAAATTCTGCTAAGGGTTTTTGGAAAATTACATATAGAATTCGCCTACGAATTTTCATTCGAATAACTGTATCCAAACCGGAAATATAGCCAAGTAAGTGCATATTTAGTCGTGCTCTGTGGCCGTGATCGTTCGGTCGCCACTCTGTGAAATGAACACTCATAGAGAAACGAGTTTCCAAATTCGGCACGACTCGTCGCAAGTTTATTATTCAGAAGAAGATGATAAGAAATATTCTTATCGTAGAATAATAAACTAACAATGCGACTGGGAAGTGGTATGGCTGACAACCTTATCACTAAGGCCCGGATTTCTATGCAGTAAAAAAGGTCGAAATATGCCATATAATATGCAATAAAAAATCACAAAATATGCAATGAAATATGCAGTGATAAAACGAAAAATATCGTATATATGTAAAGGGTTTTCCAATAGGGACGCTTGATCTTTGAAATGAAAAAAAAAATACATGTAGGAGAGATATTTGCGAATTTTTTTTTTTATTTGAAAGGTCCATCGACCCCATTACATATGGAATATGACATCATTCAAATGACCGCCACGGCTTCGGTTGGTGGCGCGCACACGAAAGGTCCAATTTTCGATGACTCTGGCGCACAAATCGGGCTGTATACCGGTCGATGATAACCAACTTCTTTTGGCCTGAAATCGAGAATATGGATCTGCACAACATGTGGTTTCAACAGGACGGCGCTACGTGCCACACAGCACACGCTACGATGGATGTTCTGCACGAGCAATTTACGGACATGGTCATCTCGCGCGGAGGCGACGTGAACTGGCCACCGACATCGTGCGATTTGACCCCGCTGGACTTTTTCTTGTGGGGTTTTCTTAAGTCGCAGGTCTATGCCAACAAACCGCAAACCACCGATGCCCTCAAAGTTAACATACGCCACGCCATCGATCAAATACAGCCCGATTTGTGCGCCAGAGTCATCGAAAATTGGACCTTTCGTGTGCGCGCCACCAACCGAAGCCGTGGCGGTCATTTGAATGATGTCATATTCCATATGTAATGGGGTCGATGGACCTTTCAAATAAAAAAAAAAATTCGCAAATATCTCTCCTACATGTATTTTTTTTTTTCATTTCAAAGATCAAGCGTCCCTATTGGAAAACCCTTTAGCTGAACAATATTGAAATACGTAATTAAACCTTTTACCATCAGTATACTAGACAAATTTTTATCGCAATTCGGTTCAAACAGAGATATTTTTTTAAGTATAATAAAACAGAAGTGCTTTCGATGATATGTTTTAATACTAAATTCAGTTCAATTCAGATTCAACATAAAACACATTTCAGAATAATAACGAACACATAAACTTTAGCAATATAATAAATCCAACCAAAATCTTTTTCAAAAATTCAGATCGTTTTCGGTACATAAATATATTTTAAATGATTTCATTATTATTCCATTTTTGAATTGCAATGAAGTACTTTTAAAAATTTTCCTCTGTAAAACTGTGTTTTCTGCCGTTTAAAATATATTTATTTACCGAAAATTATCTTTCTACATTCACTGATGTAATTGGAGCAAATTTAAATGTTTATTGGTCAGTTATTTCCGAATGCTCCGCGTTGTTATCGTTAATTATTTTGTTAATATTCCTTAGTGTGGTTAAGCCTGTGCTTTTGTCTGTAATCTCATGAAATTTTAATTTGTGCATTTCGCCCGAGCTTCCCGGAATACAATTTATATGTATGTTCTTCAAACTCGTCATTTAATTGACAACTGTCACTTAAGCTCGCCATATACAGCCATGTTGTCGCTGTGGTGGCCATTCTCCATCTAAAGTAGCAATAGATGCCCTTCGCCACAAAATATATAATTGTCACTATGTTGTGTTGTGTCGTGTAGATGGTGAGACGATCATTTTAGATTGTACGATAAATTGTATAATGTTTGTGATGTACGGGCGTCAGATCGATTGGGTGCAATCGATTGTTCAATCGACTGGACAGTGTATGGTAAGCTTTAGAAACATTGTATTTCATGTAATATTGATGCAAAACGGAATAATTTGCAGTTTCTTTTTGTTTTTCATGTTTGTTTTTTCTTTGTGAAACATTTTTTTATAATTTTCTTAGAGCAAATTAGGTATTATTGCAAAATTTTTAAGAAAGACCAAAATATGCAAAAATATGCAATAACCCATCAAATATGCACAAATATGCAAAAATATGCATTTGCATATAAATCCGGGCCTTACTTATCACACTCCGAATTCAAATGTCTTTGTAACGTTGATGACTACACACGGTAGTCATCAACGAACCATGCTCTACTAGGAGTTACGGTAATCGAGAGAGAAGTATTTAGTAAGGGCCTTTCACAATGCAAGGGGAGCCTCTTAAGCATTTGTTCACTGCATATCTTTTAACTTAATGAAACAATGAACATGAAATTTGGCGGAAATGCATAGAATGGTAATAGTGTTTGCCACAAATATTTTTGAAGTTTGTAGGACCAAATTAACAGGGTGTCCGTGAATAATAGCAAAAGTATACTTGTTCAATACTCATAGAAAAGCTTGCATGGGCTCTTATATCAGGGGACACAATGGAATCATTTCATATTAGTTGCTTTTCCTTGATTGGATTGGAAATTCTGTCTGCTTTCAAAATGTCAAACGCACTTTTTATCCAAGACAATTATTTTAAAAAGTATTAAAATGTAAAAAAAAGAGCATAAAAAAATATTTTATCCAAATGGAGGGACCTTATTCGACCCAATTCTGAGTTAAATTCACACCGGATTTTTTCTGTGAATATACTCACTTTTTCAGCTAGCTTAAATAGAATATATATCTGCAAGATTATGTGAAATTTTTAATTTTAATCGCAAAGAAACGTCTTTATTCTAGTTAGTTTGATGGCAACGGTAATACTTCACCTAAACTAATTATTCACTGCTTGAGAGTATCGTTTACTTTATGTAATGCTCGACTCCTAAGTAGCTGATTTTCAGTCTCCTAATAACTGTTGTCGTGAAAAGAACTATTGAGGAATAGATACATCTTCTAATGGAATTAGTAGGCTGAAAATCGCTGAATGTTTTTAGAAGATGTGACTATTTTTTAGTTGCTTTTTCGACATAGTTTTTTGTGTGTATAAAAAAACGTAAAAGCTCCGAAAATTTTTGCGTTTTGACATTTTTATGTCTTGACTCCGGCACATAAATTCGAAAAGCGTCACGAAAATCATAACGAAAAAGCGTTACGTTTTTGGCATTGTGAGTTTTGGGTGCCATTCAAGGTTCAACGGAAGTTGGGCTAGGTGGTACCCTGTGAGTGTTGGGTGCCATTCAAGGTTCAACAGAGGTTGGGCTTGGGCAAGGCGATTGCACATATTATGGAAGATTTATTGTCGTAGTTTGATGTTGATGTGAAGAATTGTGTGGGGATACAGTGGACTTTTGGGAGTACCAGTTTGGTCTGTTGTTGCATAATATCAATTGTGGGTAGCTAAGTGGAAGCGACTGTCACAATCTGCCCCAACACAAGCCGTTCCCATTTGTCTGATGCAAATAATTAAAGAATGTGACCATGATTGTACCCAGCCATCAACTGCCTGCATCGGATTCTCGCGACATTGCCAGTAAGTGTTGCCACTGGAGAACGGAGCTTTTTAACTCTGCGTCGAGTTAAAAGTTAGCTCCGAGCATCCATGGGAGAAGAACGCCTTGTCGGTCTCCTTCTCCTGAACATTCACAGTGACATTGATGTTGATGTGGATGCTGTGATTACAAGGTTTTCAAAGAGTTCAAAGACCAAATTAGAGTTTGTATTGTAATTTTCGTTTTTATTTGACATATTAAAAAATTGATTTACTATTTAATGTTTCTATTAATTTCAACCTGGAGGATTGAAAACCTGATCAGTAATTAAATATTGATCAATCGGAGTTTTAGGTTAGGACTTTGTATTGGTCCGATCAAAAAACTTTAAGCCCATAGCGGTGACCCCCCTCAAAATATAAGGCTAGGACCGCCCTTGCACCGGTTGCTCTTGCTATTCGCTGTTAAAGCTATTTTTAGGGTGGCACATAATAAATTACGAGGAGGATCATCTTTGTACGTACGTGTACCACAGAGAGTAGACAATGTACTATAGCGGAACACCCGCACATGATATTCCGATGTTTATGTGCGCTATTATGTTGCAATAAGAAATCCGGCCCAAAGTATCTTTGGTGAATGGAATAGAGATTCTCTGGACTCTTTCTCAAATTTTAATCATTACGAGCGTCCATGTCCGTGGGGAATATTGTCCCAATTTTAGAATTTATGGGGGATACGAACATTTTCGGGCATTCATAAAGCAGCAAGTAAAATAAAATTGGTTCTTTTGTTTTGGTTGAATTTAACTATAAATTTGTGGGTATACAAAACAAGGATTATCATATTCATGGATAATGTCAAATAATCTTCAAAAATAAAACACACTTTATCGTTAAATATAGAATGTATTTAGAGCTGGATAGATAAGCAAAATCACGATATGACAGTAATTCTGAATTAAATAAAAATTCAAAATTACTGGCATATCGTAATTCTACTGACTGCTGCTTCTGTTCTCAGAAAATTTAAAAATTGCCATTTTTCTAAATGCATATTTCAAAGTAAGACGATATCAACCACATTGTACACACCTGGACAAAATAGTCGTCGTCTCGCTCGGCCGCGTTGTACAGAATCAGTTTTGTAGCAAAAATAACACAGTAGTGACAAACTGTCAAAATAGGTATTTTTGAATAGTGACTTAGCATGGACAAAACGCATATGCTAATTTTTTACGTTAGTTTGAATGGTTCAACAAAATTTAGCACTCCGATGGTAGAGTTATATCGTAATAAAATTGTTGTTTTAAAATTCGCAATTTTTTTCTTATTTTTTTTTTAATTAGAGATTTCCATTCAATGATTTTGTATTAGAACAGAATTTTCCTCTTCGTGATTTTCTGGTTTTCTCATCTCAATATAAACGACAGGCATTAAGCAACCATACCCCTTTAATGCAAAAATTATGATTATGACGATTTATTTTTAGCACTAAAATTTCCCTATCCAATATGTTTATATTTTAAAAATTAATCGCCTCTCACACCTACCATATAGTTTCGTATAATTAAGATAATTTCAAGATTTATCTTTACTTGCGCGAATCATCGACTTCATTGAATATTTTTAATTAACGTCAAAATTTTCATTTCAACGTTCATTTATTGAAGGCAAAATCGCGCATTTGTAATTGAAGTTTACATTGCACATTTTCTGGACGAGCGCCAATTTGGCAACACATTGAAGCCTAACAGGATACGACGACGAAGAGCAGTGCATGCATATTTGCAAATGTGGAACTAGTGACTTGTTTCGCCATGTGAAAGTTTTGTTTACAAACATTGCATGTGTTACAAGTAGTAATAGTTATACAGTAAGTTCACAGATTTGATTCCTAATGTATACATTATTTTAATAAGACCGTTTTAGTCTAAAGCAAGCTCCCACAAAATAATGAGAAGAAATTTTGTCACACACCTTTGTTCTTCTCCTCCAAGGTATTAGGTATTACTCTTCATACAATAGCGTGTGTACATTATTTTCATTTTGTATTTGTACTTATGCAAATATAAATACATTTTTATGAAATTACCAGAGTCAGATGCATTTTTTATTCATCCACGTAAGTAGTAGTGAACAAAAACTATACCGTCAGGTAAAACGTAGAAAATTCAAATTTAAAAGTTTCCCTCCCACTAAAACACTCAGTCCAATAAAGCATCTTAGAAAACTCTACAGTAAGAAATTGCATGTGAAAAAAATTGAGCCCGTTTTCATTACCAAACTTTTGGTGTATTAATGGTTGATCAATTCCTTTCACTCTTTACCAGTTCAGCTTCATTTCGTCCGATCTATTCGCGGATATATTCCTTCAGTTGATTCAGTCGATGGGGTTGATTAAACTCCACAAGCTCCGACAGTTCTCTAGGGATTGTTGAAATCAAGCAATTTATGAAAGTAAAGCTCACACGTTAGCACAACCGAAAGAGTTCGTCCGCGAAAACATCCGGCAAATACAAATTAATCTACCGCGAAAAATGTAAGGAAAATCGGCGCCATTCTCTAGCATGAATTTATTTCAGAAGGGATTTTTCAAAATGCTCTGTTGTGCGGAGTGAAAATCGGTATTTTACGACACGTTAGGACTTAAGGTTCTTATGAGCCACCCTGTATATTCATGTAAGTATTTAGATTTGTGTAGCCCAGTTGGGCGTCTTGTTTTGACATTATTTTTAGTCAACGCAACAGAGACAAATTAGAATTAAATTTGTCAGATTTCTAATTATGTTTACAAAAATTTAAAGCTAAATTTAACTTGACGTGATAAAATGTTTATCTGTTTCTATTTTCGCTATTTATGTAATATAATTTGAATCGAACATTTTCGTGTAGATATTCACTGCCCGTCACTTGAATAGAGAGAAGAATTTTGTTAGTTTTTCTGTGGCTTACATCTTACATTTCGAGCGCGGACGATATATAGCAACTTTTCACTTTATTTCCGGCTAATAGTTTCCCGGGCATCCCTATGACTTTATTCAGGGGTTGTTAGGTTTGTATGGGGCTACCATGCTCCATAGTCTGATTCCATTTGTTACACAATATTTTTGAGATTTCGGTACAGAAACATTTGTACAGAGTGTCTCGCAACTGGTTAGCCATAGACCAATGGTAGACTCTACAGGATGTTTTAGGAAAAATGTCGCCAAAATTATTTCTTTAGCTTTTACCGTTAAGGAGTAATTGCCTTTTTTGTGATTCTTGTCAAAAAGCACGACTTTTTTGTAAAAACTCCTATTTTCTAGCTTCCACTTTATTCTTCTGAATCGTATCGTTACGAAATTCGGGTTTAATTTTGACATTAAAAGTTGAAATTGACATTTCTGCAAAATTCAAAACGTCGTATCTCGGAAGATACGAAACCGTTCGAAACGTTCGATATGTCCTTTTATTGGAAATTTTGAGTACTTTCAGAAGAATATGAAAAATATTGATGTGGCTAAAGTGGAGGCTAGAAAATAGGAGTTTTTTAGAAAAAAGTCGTGCTTTTTGACAAGAATCACAAAAAAGGCAATTACTCCTTAACGGTAAAAGCTAGAGAAATAATTTTGACGACATTTTTCCTAAAACATCCTGTAGAGTCTACCATTTGTCTATGGCTAACCAGTTGCGGGACACCCTGTATAATAGCTAAAGATTCTACCCTTAAATTTGCTAAGAAAAAAAATTATCGGAAAGCTCTCAAAAAGGACATAAAAGGACACTAATTACAAACCTTGATTAAACGTGGGCATGCGGGGTGCCATATCAAAGAGGACGTCGAGTACATTCCATATCCGGCGTTTGTTACTTGTTTCAAGGAAATTGGGATCCAATGGAAACTTTTAGTGTTTCTCGTATATGTATCTTTCTAAAGCAGTAATTTTTCGTTGAAGCCTGAATTATTCCATTCAGTGTCCTTGAATCAGGGAACAAACACCGGATATGCAATGCACTGCGAAAAAACTTTTAGCCCAAGAGCCCAACCCCAAGCGAAGGGTATCCAAATTTCGGCCGCGCCCGAAATTAGCCTCCGCCCCCAGGGGTTGGCGTGCGAAGCGAGCAGGGTGCGAAGCCCCCTAGGTTTTTTTTTATTCAATCACGGTTAAAAATAACTCTTAACTTATTTACTGTTGTAATACACTTCAAAATATCAAATGAAAACTACAAAATCAAATTGTCTTCGCCTAATCTGTAATATTTACTTATTAACTTTTCTTTATTAAAACTCAATAGGTTTATCTAAGAAATAATTTTCTGAGAGTTATGTTTTATCCGTTCGTATCTGGAGTTAGCATGCCGTTATTTAAATATCTATAATTATGATATGGAACACCTGAAAGGAGCCACTCGAGGCAATATGACAATTATTATATATACACCCAGCAAAAAACGTGTATTAAAACCAATGAAGTTTTTACTTTACTTCTAGTAAACAGAAAATTTCTTTAAACGTATGAAGTTTGAATATAATTAATTAAAAATGCCATTGGGTCAAATACACTTTCATAGAATTAATGATTTCAGTAGTAATAGAATTATAACCTGCCCACATACAACTAATGCAACAAATTACATAGAATTAAGTAAATCAAATTCATGGGAACTATGATAATTTTTCATAGCCTCTATGTATAAACATTTTCAGTTTGTATCGCACCGCGTATCAAGTACATAGTTAAGATTTTAGAAACGTTGACAACATTCCACTTCTGGTCTCATGGCAATGTGCACGGACTGGCACGCAGGCGGACCGGGTTCGAATCCAAGTTTCGGCATAAGGTTTTTTATGAATAAAAAAATATAAAAAAATATAAGAATTTGAAATAAAATTAAATCACAATAAAAAATAAAAAAAAATAAATAAAAAAATAGAAATAAAAATAAAAAATAAAAAAAATATTCTTTTCATTTTTGTTTAAATAAAATTCAATGAAATTTTTACATAGAATCGATGAACAATCTCATTGTTATAATCGAATTTTCACTTAATATTTTCAATGATATTTCTATCATTGTCCCAAAAAGGCTATTTCATCGGCTCCAAATCATAGCCAAAATTTCATACGTCCTATGCAATTTTTCTTTAATTAAAGTAATTTTTTTTTCTGGGTGTAGAAATGATCAGGATCGCTCCCTGATTCAAATAAGCCATGTCCGTCTGTCTCTCTGTCTGTCTTCTCCGTCCGTATGTCTGTCAGTTCGCACGATAACTCCCAAAATAATGAAGCTAGTAGTTTGAAATGCTGGTCAGATATTTTTTTTAATAAAACCTTGTACGATATAGAAAATCGGTTGAATTGGACCAAGGCTTTCATTACCTCCCATACAAGTGACCGCTCCTGAAAAGATTATTTCGGCCATAATTTTCGACACAATATCGCTAACGACCTGAAATGTTGATCAATGCCTAATTATGACAAATACATACTTTAAGTTGATGAAAAGTGGAGTAGGTCTAACTTAACTACTCTCCCCAACAAAATACTTTAAGTTGAAGTAGAGTAGGTGTAGGTTTACAAACCTATACTCAGCCATATCTTTTGATATAATGATCCGAGAAACTTCATATTTGGTTCAAATCACAGCTGTGACGACGTGTCCTTATAAACTATTGAAAACATATCAGGCAGAACTATCCCCGCTTCCCCTAAAAAAAAACTGGAAACTGATTACTTCGGGTTTTACATGAATTCTAGGTACATGGCCAAGGGGTATACACTCATCGTGCTGTTCGGACGATTGGAGCTCGCTCGGTCGCGTTTTAAAATACTTTTGCTCACAATTTTGGCTTCTATTCACGAACAAACAACAAGACAAAGACATCAGTTCAGACTAGCACCGATTAGATATTAGATCGACCAAAACACCAAATTGAAAGCTACTTGCATTTCAGACCATATAAAAAGTCACACTTTAAAAAGTGTATATTGAGTTAACATTTTTTCTAGACTAAAAACATTTGGCGATAGGACCAGGATTTAGAGTGTCTCGAAAGTGTTCCAAAGCCTAGTGGCCCTCGTACATATTTCTTTATACTCTTCGCTTATAGAGTGAAAGGGTATATTAACTTTGTCATGAAGTTTGTAACGGCATTGAAGGAAGCATCTCCGACCATAAAAAAGTAAACATCATGACTTGGGGAGTCGATTGTGCGACGTCAGTCTGTCCGTCTGTCTGTCTGTCTGTCCGTCCATCTGTCTATGTGTTGCGACGCGTTTTACTCGGCCAATTTAAAAGTTATGAAGCTGAAATTTTGCACACATGCTTCTTTTTGCTGCAGGCAGTTTGTATGTTTGAATCAGTAAAATCGGACAATAGGGTCATTGGGCTGCCATACAAACCCAACCCTCCATTTTGGTTTTTCTAAGAAACATTTTTTACACCAATTTCACAAAGCTTTGAATTAATGTGTCTTAATCAAAGCAACTAAAAGGTCAAATTAAATGGAATTGTATAATGAGGCCATGCTCCCGCATTCCCCAATAAAATTTTCTGAGTAAATATTTTTATTTGCCCACGTATACCAACAAACTCCACACAAATATATTGTTTTGTCGACGCAGAAGGAAAAGAATGGGGAGGGAGATTAAATATAAGTCGTAGATACGCCCGATAAAACTTTTAGCCCGAGGGGAGCGTCCGAAATTAGCCTCGGTCTCGTTTTTATTTAACCCTAAAATCCATCTTATATTTTTTTCATTGTTCTCCTCTGAAATTCAAACTCGACATCTAATTTATCAGGTATTAGCGTAAGTACATCAACGTTTTTCAATGTAGGCATTCACGCTCTGGAAGATTCTAATTTATTCGAGTTCTAATTTGTAAGCGTTTATTACTGAATTTTGTTGCATCACATCACATACACCCCCGTATGTGATTGCTACTGGTTTAGTTCCAAGGTTAACTATAGCGTATGTAGCGGGAGGCGACAATTTCAGTATTGGAGAGCAAATCCGACCTTGGGTGTTGTAACGATTATTCCTTCAATATTGGCATCGTTCGGAATACAGTCAGTCTCCATGCACCCACATCTACATTCGACTAAATTTCCCACAACCTTATCGAATATAGCTCCATTTCCATTTCTTTTTCAATATTTTCCGAAATGCGAAATGTATTCACATATCACCAACATTTTATCAAATCAATACCATACAAATCGAACATCTATCTTCAAACATATGCCACGTTTTAAGCATTTCTGTAAAAATATATATGTATGGCTGCCTAATACAGAATCTGGGCCCAGCTCAGATATGTAATTCCTTTCAAGCTCTATGTCTATGTCATTCCAAAATCCTTTTCAAGTCGCTCTCAGGCTTTCGCCAAAATCACATCCTCTTTTCGTGACAGCGAGAAACCAATTTCTGTTCGGGTTTTGTGATGGATGTCATTCAAAATCACTTCATCGACTCGCATATCCATCCATTTCCGGCGATCTACCAACAAAAAAAAAACAACGAGAAAAATAAATCCTGCCAACTATACTATACCGATTTGATAGGCGAGATGTGACATGAGAATGCTGGAGTTAGTCCTGGCCGCCAAAACTGATTCCATCATACATTATAGGAAATTGTTGAGGAAGGTTCATGTTGGCATACTCGTAGAATGCCGTCGATCGTGCAGATGATTGGATCAGTGGCGTATTTACAGGATGGCACAGGGGGCACGTGCCCCCCCTGTGCGCACATCAAACTTTTTTCACACCATTCTAAAAATTGCAGTACCAAATGTTCCCTTTTGATTTTGAGCGTTTCTAAACTCACATCATCTTCTCAATTCGCCAGATCTCCTCGTTGATGAACCCTTTCCGTTTTTCGAACGGGTTGAGTTTATTTTCATAGACGCGTGCTTTTAAGAACAAGAACTCTCAGAGAATAAGTACAAGCTATGATTATGTCGAGGCAAAGAGGTAGTCATGAAACGTTGCCCAATCTCGACATGAATCTGATCGGAAACAAGGACTGCTATTGAAAGTCTCGTCATGTGTGAAGTGACTATCTTATGTTGATATAAGTTGAGGAGATGTTGTTGCGGTATCGATGCCTTGGAAGCCGCTGAATTGATAAATATTTGAAACAATCGGTCTGATTTTTCGATCGGGCTTGTGTATTTTAATTTGGCCATAAATTCGTGTTGGGCTGCTGTAAAGGTCTTTAAAACAGATGCTTCTCTTTCTGTTAAAATGCTAAAAATTGAAGTGTTTTGGTGGGAAAGCATTTTTAGCATACATTTTCGAATTCCTACGGTTCAGTGTCTGTGGTGCCCTGCCTGGGGTACTTTCTTCAATGCTTCAATTTTCACGAAGTAAACATCATCGTAGCATTCATCATTCCTTCTCATTTCTATTTCGCAATTGATTTGTTAAAGCACGTTGCTTCAGCTTACCATCTAGGACTCGTTTTAAAAGGTATTGCAGATACTATAGATTTGAAGCTAGTGTAGTACGTATGGAAATAACAAACAATCATACCTTCCTGCTTACTTTTGTTGCTTCATTTTAATTAATCGATTGATCACTTCCCGGTTCTATGCCACGGATACTTCCTACACGGCTGAAAATTTTGCTGTAATTTTTATAAAAAAATATATTCATTCATTTCCATATAAAAACTTTACCAAAAGTATAATTGAACTATATTAAAAGTATAAGTATTCTTGATAAAAAATTTACTCTTCAATAGTATAAAATTGATAAGCAAATTTATACAAACCGCTCGAAAAAATAAAAATTGTAATACGAGTGCAGTCGGCTTCGAATCCAAAATTCTGTGATTTCTAGGCAACCGCGCTGCTCACTGAACCAGACAGACTATAAATCAATAGATTAGGTTGAATGGGTTTCTTGCGTTGATAGTGTAGATTTGATAACATAGTAGGATTGATTCTACCCTTATGTTATAACAACATTCAATGCAATTTATTCTATCTCGAACGGTGTAAAATGTATAATATTAAAAGGATATTTGGATAGTTTTATTCTGTAGCGGTTATTATTAATATAATTTTTGAATAAACTAAAATTATAAGTTTAAAAGGGTCAAATTTAATTCAAGTTTTGGAATAGATAGGAGTTATACTATTTTATTTATAAAATTTACTCCCAGTTTAAACCCAAAATTTACAACCGTGTAGTATTCTGGATTGTACATGTAAAATATTATTCGGCACTTGTTACGATTTTACGGAATCTGTTACTAGATTTTTGACAAAACATAAAAAGGCCTCTTTTTCAGTAAATCCTAATTTTGCATTCAAATTCGCTTAAACTTGCCATGGAATTCAAGACCACAATTTTAGCCAAAATTTGTTGTAACAGATTTTCATCTGTGTTTCTTTCAAAAGTAAGCAGAACAACTTTTTGGCGGAATTTGGCCGAAATTTGGCAGAATTTCGGACGATATATGAAATTTCTCTTCCAAAGAAAAGTGTTTCGTCTGGAATCCGTTTTGTCATATGGAAACAGTCTCTTTGGACATTCCATTAATTCCATAGCCAATTAAGAACATATTCGTAAAATTCCTTTTCGGCTTCAGGCTCCTTCGAACTACACTACGCAAACTTTTTTTATAGGCCCTCCGTATTTTGGTACAGGAAAAGCCAAAAGCAGTTAATGAGTATTATTCTAAGATCTGTCAGGAAAACTAAACTTTTGGTGTAATAAACCTGAAATGCAAAGGACTCTCAGGCCTGTATTTATAAACATACCCTAACTCAAGGAGACCTTGAGTCAAGGATGCCGAAATTAAAATAAATGTCATTTTCCATACTTTTTCATAGAAATCACTTATATTCACTCACTCAATGCATCCTTGATCTAAGGAGAAACTCAAGGAGACCTTGAAATTTTCTATAGTCAGTCAAGGTAGCTACCACCTACCATGAAATATTATATTTCAAGTCTATTGAAAACTTAAGGTCTCCTTGAGTTTCGCCTCACATCAAGGATCAACGATCCCTCAGTCTTGCCCCATGTTTTTCCTATGTAGCTGCTCTCGGGTATCCCCACACCAAAACTTTATGTAACAAATTAGCCCCGTACTCTGTGCCCCCCTTTGAGAATTTTCTAAATACGCCACTGGATTGGATTGCCTGGATGACGCAAGAAGACGGACAAATTGTTCTTTATGATGTCAAGATATGCCGCGAAGTCTTCTCTCAGATGGTGTTGTATTGATTTATTGGCGTCTACGCAAGAATGTTTTACAGCAACATATGGGGCAACAGAAAATGGAAATTTAAATGAGACTTGTAGTGGCTTTTTTTCTTTGTACATTTTTATTTGCTGAGATATTTACAGATTTGTATAAGGATTGTGTTTGAGAGATGCACTCGTACTTGGAGTATTAAAATGTATTTTATTGCGGATTGGAATTGAGTTTCAATCGCAAATTAAGTTTGCATGGTTGAAATCCAAATTTATTTGAAATGACAACAATACAACTCACCGACGAAACGATGTGTCAATTTATATACATATATGTATGTATTTCTACAAGCGAATCATAATGCGCTGTTTTTTTTAGGACGTGGTTCGCTCTCTTTGAAAGCCTCAGAAGCCTTAAAAAACTGCAGTAATCAGTTTTTAATTTAAAAGTCAAACAATTCTCTAAAAAATGTTCACTTTTCAATATTCAACTGTCACTATATTTCCATTTCACAATTTATAACAACAAAATTCAATTGTCCTGTGGTCATTTCAAATATAGTCCAAAGTCCAAAACTTTGTTAAAATGATTAAAACCATAACATCAGCCACCAATACTAGAAACTTTAGTAAAGTTGATTATGAAAATATCCTCGATTCGGCTTATACTACGCGCACATATGGTATGTATGAAAAGGACACGGTCAAAAAGGATACCTCATCCATTTGTGTTGGCTTTTAGAATGAACTCTACTGGAGCTGGACGTGGAAAACGTTCATACCTTTAATTGAATCGAAAATGCATGGAGTTGGTTCTTAATTAGATTCGGTAAGTTTGTGGTTTGTTTTGAAGTTTTATTTACCTAATGGGTGTTTAATTCGGCTCTCTTCGGTGAATGGAAAAAGGTCACAATTTGCTATATAGTGAAAAATAGGTATCGTTTCCATACAATACGTTTTTGAGTAGAATTGATATTGTTACGTCAGGGTTAATGACATTTTGATGAAATTTTCAAAAATGAAATTTGATTAATTTATGCTTTGAAATTGGGTAGAATAGGTTCACGGAACTTATATCAGGAACAAAGCTGCGCGTGCCCAAAGGAGAAAAAAAAAAAGGGTAGAATAGGTTAGTTAATATTCATATTTATTGGTAATTGAGACAATTTGTGAAAAATTTTAACTTATCTATGGTCACTTCACTTCGCGTTGTATGTATTTTCAACCACTTGTGGTGCTCATGCATATGAAACTCTGCACAGAAGAAATCGTCGAGCCTTACTATTATGTATGCAATTACAGCCAATAAAGCGTTAAACATTATAGTGGACACATAACGATTTAACAAAGATCCACTTTTACTCTATTATTTAAACTGATCTCAAATCGAGTTCATATCATCCGCGGACACGACGACCGTTTCAATTAGCAATTTGCATATGCATCAATTGACTATATGTGAGTTGATCTGCCTTCCCCTGACTATGGCGTTGTTGTGCGCTATTCTGTATATTCTTAAGATTGCATTGAACTATGTAATACGCGCGAATATCTCTCAGCTTTATTGTATAGAAAACTTTCCACTGTGTGCCACACAGTCACTTCATTTTCTTCATTTCAGTAAATTGACTGACATAACTTCCATAACTAAGAAAAGTTGCCTAACAACATGTACGGTATGGTACGTTCTCCTCTATTATATGGTGTTGCAGGTCGCCTACACACTTTGTTCCAAATTGTCCATCTTCTCCCAGGATACATGCCGGTCCCGGTCGACGCTGATAAAGAATGAAGAGTTGAAGAGCATGTTATGAATACGATAGTGAGTGTCTAAGTTTGATCCATCTTCAAGTATGCTCATATGTCAAGTCAGATGTTAGATTTAATATGTAGAACGGGAGCAACCACAACGACAACATCGTTGTCAACGTCATCTTTGAATTGAACGATGCGATATTATTGGAGATAATAAATGCAACATACTTTATAAAATGTTAAATTGAAGTCATGTCAACTCGATGAGCAAGTAGAATGTGGATTATTAGAATAATCTCAGTTAGCACATACGAAGTGCAATCACATTTTATAATGGATGGGAGAAAGATGTAGATTCACCAGAAGGCTGCTGTTCTGTTGACTGTAGGTTCATTTTTCAATAGCGTGATATCAAAAAATTAGTCCTTTTTGGACCTCTAATATTGTGGTTGCGCATAGACTCTCACGGCCAAGATTGAACTACTCACATCTTCTTCTACTTTTAGCGGTGCAGAAAGGCGTGCAACAGCTGTGCATTTTTTGTGGATCTGTTCTATGGTTCTCGTCATAATGGTTTTCGTCTGTTATATCTTGGGGCAAGAACGTTGCTGCTGCGATAGGGTTTTCCAGTGGCGTAACGTACGGTTTTCCATGTTTTCAGTGTTTATCTTAATCAAGTGGCTTTTCACGTTGTCATCATCATCATCAATGTGGCACGATAGCCCGACGTCGGGCCTTGGCCGCCTGAATCGTTGACCTCCAATTGTCGCGGTTACGTGACCTTGTCCTCCAGTTTCGGAAGCCCAGCAGCTGATGGGCGTCTTCACCTACGGAGTTCTCCCAGCGCGCTCTCGGTCGTCCACGCAAACTCGCTCCGCAATTCGTTGTGCGTTCATCACTTTCTTTGGCATGCGATTATCGTCCATCCGTTGTACGATTTTCGATACTTCCAGCTCATCGTACAAATGATACAACTCATGGTTGTACCGGATACGCCATTGGTCTCGCTCGCGAACGGCCCCGAAAATTCGCCGAAGGACCTTTCGTTCGAATCGGTCTAGCAAAATTTCGGAGGCTTGGGTAAGGGTCCATGTTTCGCAGCCATAATATACCACGGGTCGGATGATCGTTTTGTACACGCGGAGCTTCGTGTTCCTGTGCGCAAGTTTCGAATTAATTATAGGGAGGACCGAGAAATATGTCTTATTTGGCTAGTTGTATCCGTCGCTTTATTTCGTCGGTTTCGTTTGCGTCCTTTGATAAGTTACAACCCAGATAGTTGAAGTTGTCTACATACTTGATATTAAGGTCCCCCACTGTAATGCTTGAATTTGCTGGCGTCCTTGTTTTCGATTGCATCATGGCCTTTGTTTTGCTTTCTTTGATATGTAGTCAGACTTCCTTTGCGGTGTTATTGAGGTTATGCAGAAGGCTTTCTGCATCACCCAACCTTCGAGACATGATGTTGATATCGTCGGCGTACGCTACTAATTAAGTCGACTTGATGAGTAGCGTTCCGCTGCTGTCCATATTCATGGCTCGAATTACATACTCCAAAACCAGGTTGAAGAGCGTTGGCGCCAGCCCGTCGCCCTGCTTGAGTCCAGTACGAGTTTCGAATTGGTCAGTGAATCCGTTCTGTACTTTGACCTGCGAGACGGTATTAGTCATCGTCATCCTTGTGAGTCGCACTAACTTTGCCGGTATACAAAAATTCAGCATAATGTTGTACAGTACACTTCGATCGATACTGTCGTATGTCTGCTTGAAGTCGACAAAGATTTGGTATACGTCAATGTTATATTCCCAGCACTTTTCGAGTAGTAGCTTCACTGTGAAAAGCTGATCGGTCGTTGAGCCACCAGGTCTGAAGCCGCCTTGATACTCGCCAATGATTCGTTCTGCGTATCGATTAATTCTGTTTTCAAGAATTTTAGATAATTTCTTATATGCCGTACAAACTAATATATATATGCCCGTGTAATTCTCACACTTCAGCTTGTCACCCTTTTTGTGGATTGGGATATGCTTTTGCGCCAATCTTCGGGGGCTACCTCGTCGTTCCATATTTTCAGCAGTAGCACATATATAGCGTTGGTCAGGCACGTTCCACCATGCTTCAGCACTTCTGCTGGAATCTCGTCAGCGCCGAGCGCTTTATTATTTTGAAGCGACTCTATGGCAAGGCTCAGCTCCCCTATTATTGGGGGTAGAACGGAAGGGCCTGGTTCGGCTAACTGCTCAAGAGCTGGCTCGAGGCATTGAGGAGCTCTTCAAAATGCGAGGCCCATCGTTTGTTGACGCTTTCGATGTCGCTGATGATGTTACCATCCTTGTCCTTACATATTTTTTGTATGTACTATTTTTCACTGATTCCGTTTCTATTGCTATTGCAATATGTTCACTATTATCAGCTTTTATTTTGTATGTCCTTTATTCCTCTATAATTTGATCAACGTTTCGCCTTACAATTACCGGCATCTTCAGGATTAATTTTTCAAATTTCTGTATAAGTAGGTATGCAATACAACTTTATCTTCTTGCTCTGCTTACAAGCGTCCTAAAAAAAACAGCGCATTATGATTCGCTTGAAGAAATATTAGGTTCGCTTTTTACTACATCCCGTGTAGGTTTGGGTAACGAAACGTCATATAAAAAAATGACAGGCGGGTCAGCTGCCATTTTTTTATATGGAGTTTCGTTACCTACACGGGATAACCAAAAAACGTACCTATTATATAAATTGACACATCGGTTCGTGCTTGTAAGCAGAGCAAGAAGATAAAGTTGTATTGCATACCTACTTATACAGAAATTTGAAAAATTAATCCTGAAGATGCCGGTAATTGTAAGGCGAAACGTTGATCAAATTATAGAGGAATAAAGGACATACAAAATAAAAGCTGATAATAGTGAACATATTTCAATAGCAATTGTCCTTACATAGGCTTGTCCTGGGTTGATATCCGTTCTTGATATTATTTATAAGTTTCTACGCCTGTCTAATGTTCTTACTGGCTAAGCTTTGGTTTATTTGCTGCAACTTCTCGTCAAAATGTTTGCGTTTCTTACGTCTAATTAACCTATTAGATACTCGCCGAAGTTCGTTGTAACTTTTTTTTCTTGGCTCGGGATGCGCGTTATGTGTATTGGCGATAGGCTTCATTTTTCGCCTCAATCGAGGTCCTGCATTCGTCGCCGAACCAGTCTGCTCGTTTGCGCCGGCCTTCATAGCCCACGCCCTCTTCTGCGACCCCCTTGATGCTGTCTTTGAGCTCCTCCCAGAACTCATGGATGCCTAGATTAGTGATGTTATCAAGCATGGGTGACAGTTTTTCCTCAAGTGCTGTAGTGTACGCAGCCGCCGTGGCATCATCGATCAAATTCTCAACCTCGAAGATCTTGGCAGGGTTGATTCTCGTTAGGTGCACCGAAAAGATTCTGCACCTGTAGGTCGTCTTCACCAAATAGTGATCGGTGTCGCAGTTGGCTTCTCGATAAGATCGAACATCTAGGACATTAGAAGCCCATCTCTTGCTGATCAGTACGTGGTCGATCTGGTTCATCTGGAGACTTCCAGGTCTGCTTATGGATTCGTCGATGAAGGAAGCATGTAGAGCTTATGACCAAGTTTTTGCCGCTCGCGAAGTCGATAAGTCGCTGACCGTTGTTGTTGTTTTCGTCGTGGAGGCTATGACCTTTCGTTTCCGACTTTGGCGTTAAAGTCTCCTAGCAGCAGCTTGACGTCGTTTGATGGAAGTGAGTCGAAGAGTGTTTCTAGGTCGTTGTAGAACTCGTCCTTAATCGCGTCTTCTTTTACTTCTGTAGGGGCATGCGCATTAATGAGCCAGAGATGAGCGAAACGGGTCTTAATGCGGATCGCACATAGCCGCTCGTTGATGGGTTTGAAGCCGATAACGTGGTCCTTCAGCTGCTTATTCACGATGAAAGCTACTCCAAACTCCTTGTTGCCCTCCTCTTTACCACTCGTACAAATAGTGTGCGAATTGAGGTCGTTAATCTCGCTTTTGAGCCATTTAGTTTCCTGGATTGCAACTATGCTCAGCTTGTATTGTTCTACCTGATCCAGGAGGGCCCTTAAGGCCCCCGGTCTATTCAGGGAGCGTACATTCCAGGATCCGAAAGAGTAATCAGTTGTTCGTTTGCGGGGTCGTCGTTGTTTTGTATCCGTCCAATCCGAGGCTTTTGTTTCAGGTTTCTTGACTTGAAGTTCTACTTAAGATGAGTTGTCGGCTCATCGCTAAACCATGATAGGGTCTAATCGTTGAGTAAAGGCCATCATGTCATGTCATCAATAGTCAATAGAGTTAAATTGAATCGTGAATGTTTGGGGAGGGTTGATTCAACGAATTAAAACAAAGTTTGCCACAAAACGGACCAATAACAAATATTCCCGGAAGTAACTGGATATATGGTATGTGTTGGAACATGCCGTAAGGATTATTTCCAGCGGAAAGTTTAGTGGGAAATAATAAAAGAAATCAAATTCTTGTCAAATCAGAACATAATATTTCAATTAAAACCAGTTTTAATCAAATTATCTGAAATGTACTTATTACTTTGTCCAGCCTTTTTTAGTCGGTTCGTACTTTTTCAAAGCAAATGAAAGCCGTTATTTATTATGATTGGCAAATTTATATATTACACAGGTCTACAAAATTAAAGAAAAAAATTTGGTGCTGCTGTATACTGAAAAAATGTTCACATCTTTTGTTTTGTCCTTAGGACACGCCACTAAAAGACTGAGCTTCCGTATACTTGACATCTTAGTAAGATACTTGGATTTCCACCAGGACTCACGCAGCTGCGCCTTGCTATCCAATTTCTTAAACCATTTTATTATGGCAAGTAATGTCTTGTAAGTCCACGATCAGGATTCTCAAAAAATGTACTTCTAGGGTCAACCATTTCATATGGAAGACTATGTGGAGTAAATTCGACAAACACAAAAATTTGAATTATAAAGCAGGCAGCAGTTAATTTCCATATTCATATCCTCGCAAAGTCAATCCAATCCATATACTTTTCAAGAAAGGATTCCCATGAGCCATGATAAGTCAAAAGAAGTCTCGAGATATATGTTTAACAGTGAAACATGTTTATAAGGAACTATTATATAAAAGATTTATTTCATAACGAAACCGAGTTTTAATCGCTATGATTATTGAGAGTGCATACCCTGTACCCATATACAGAGCTAGTCCAAAATAATCAATTCCATATTTTTTTTGTAGGGGAGGAAGGGGTAAATGAGTCGGATCTGGCGTACTTTTAATATTTTATAAGGACATCTAACAGCTACCACTTGAGACACATTTGAAGTTTTTCGCGACATTCTTTCCAAAGATATGGTTAAAGTTAGGTTTGTAGGGGATGTAGGGGTAGCAAGACCTACTCCACTTTCCATCAACTTCCAGGATATGTCACAAATAGGCATCGATACAAATTTCAATAAGGAATAGGAAACCAATCGAGCTCCATTTAAAAAAAAAATTAATATTCGTTTTTCTATAGAAATTACCACCTTTCATTAAATGAAGAGGAGTTCATTATATAGAGCTATTACCATATTTGGTACCTACTCAATGCAAATTCAACTATTTTCGCTTTTCTGGAAAAACGGGCTATTTCCTGGGAAAATAAAGGCTGATTCCGTGTTCAGTGACCGATTTTACATAAGGGGAGGTCAGTTACGATAATGGGTTCAGACCCCATGCATTAAGGGTTAAACCAATCGTACAATACAAAGCTTGTATTGGGCGACAGGTTTTACGCTACGCTACGCTCCAATACGCCTTTAGTTTGCGCGCAGCCTTAGAATTCCTTTGCCAAAGCCTTCTTCCCTTTTTTTTCTTGAGGTTGGTTGTTTGCTCCAGCAACTGTTTTAGTTTCGACTCCGCTCCCTTGATTCACGTGCGTCTATCTTCTCGAACTTGCTATCCATTATTTTAAAGTTTGTGGAAATTTTATGACCGACTCCAAAACGGGGTTTTCACAGCTTTCTCCCTTGCCATCACCGCAGTCGTTCTCGTTTATATTTACTATACCCGTCACTATGTGACTGGCTATATATTAACTTTGTCATGAAGTTTGCAGCGTACAGAAGGAAGCACCTCCGACTATATAGATGATATATATTATTGATCAGTGTGACGAAAGAAACCGATTAGGGCTGCCATACAAACCAACCCCCAAATATTAGGTTCTTGTAAGAAAAACTTTTTACTTTTTGAATCTTAACCAAAATTCAGAAAAGTGTGCTCCAGGATTAGCTTCAACGCATACAGGAACAGATGGAATCGGAACACTCATATAGAAATAGTTCAGGCAAAAGAAGTTTAAGTTTCATTCAAATGTGACGGGTATTCACATTTCGGCCGCGCCCGAAATTACGTTTTTACACTCGTGTTGTCACGTCAATAACAATATCTTATT
Source organism: Microchrysa polita (assembly GCA_949715475.1). NCBI lineage: Eukaryota > Metazoa > Arthropoda > Insecta > Diptera > Stratiomyidae > Microchrysa > Microchrysa polita. The sequence goes on along the minus strand of OX454416.1, from coordinate 115,726,603 downwards.
ATTTATCCGAAAGGATAAAACAACTTTGCAATTATTCAACCACACTTTCCATAATAATTTCTTGCAGACTTAACGTCAAAATGTCACTCAAAATTATAGGGGAGTGTCATCATTGTGTGCATTAACGTATGAAAAGTTTCCAAAGACGACCAGACTAAAGTTTGTGTTATAGGTATGTATAGAATTGCAATTCCCCAAGGACATTGTTTGATAAGCGTCTAGTCGATCTGCCTACATAATACATTAACATTTATGACATCAGTTATAATACTCTACTCTCTACGGACGATGTCCAACCCATTCATTACATGAAAAATAATGACCGTAATTTATCATAAAAAATTACATACATCACTGGAAAAAATGAAGAGAATAAAAATACGAGTATTATCCTATCGTTGATAAATATATGGTTTCTATGAAAAGCTTTCCTTATCCACAACTTTTATCGTACCACACATAATTTTTATCATCATAAAGAAGGCGATTTCTTAAAATACATCTTCGAAAAAAATCTATATTCATCGAAAAAGTCTGTGTGTGTCTGTGTAGGCCTTTCATCCACTCTAATGAATATAACAAGAAGTCAAATACAAATCGCGTACTCGTATATCTTTCTCCGGATAAAAATATTTTTACTTTCTATATTTTCCGTGTCCCAATAATAGGCATTCCGATGATGTGAGATAAATTTTTCAATAGTCACTACATATACCTTGCCGTCTCCAGGATAAGATTAATATCCTTAATATGAGTCAACATAATAAGCTTTTCATATCTCAATGTTGTACACTATTCATGCTATATTTGTTAACGAAAAATGTGTGTTATCCTTTCGATAACAAAGCACACGATTCCAAGAACCCATGAATGTTTGTCGGTAAATAGGCGATAGAATGGCCAGTCGGCTGATATTTGATACCAGTGTATTAAAATGATAACTTAAACCATTCGTGCTATTGACTCATCATTCTTTATACCATAGTGAGGGTCCTTTCAATATTGTTACACCGTACATCGGAGCATATACCAATTTTGGCGAGAAAGACTGTCGATGGCGAAATATAAAAATGAATTGAGAATAGCGACATGACGGGAAAATTGTTTGGTTTGAAATATGATTTTAGTGAACTGGATCAAAGGATGAGATACATAATCGGATATTGAGAGATAATCATATGCAAAAATAAGATGTATGTAGTTGAAGCAGAAATTTTAATCATATTGAATCAATAGTATATCTTAAGCCGGCCCCACACCGACCGGAGTGTGGCAAACACCGCGCAAAAGACCGGTCTAAAGGAGGCCCCAGACCGACCGGAATGTGGCACACACCGCACAAAAGACCGGTTCCAAGAATGATACCTTGGAGTCGCCCAACCACACTGCTGCACTGCTGCTGCACGATTTTTGGTATCAATCTTTTGTGCGGTGTTTGCCACACTCCGGTCGGTCTGGGGCCGCCTTAAGAATGATACCTTTGATTCGCTCAACCACACTGCTGCACTGCTGCTGCACGACTTTCGTATCAATCTTTTGCACTGGGTTTGCCACACTCCAATCGGTGTGGGGCTCTCGCATTCATTTATAAAAAAAAAAAAAGACAGTATCCGATCGGCGGAAACATGCTTTCTTCTTCCTCCTTGCCTCGTTCTTTATACCGCTCCATGCTTTCGCGTTGCTCGACCTGCGGTGTAGTCACATCGCCTGTTTTGGTGATATTTCTACAAGCAGTTCTATATTGGATCGTGTCATCGCCGAGACCAATGCGTTGTTGTTGCCTTTTCCTTTGACATATCCAGGTGTTCTTCGGTCTGCCTCCGGCCTTGGCCACTGATATCGCTTTCATTGCGGGGTTCTCAGGCGGACGCCTGTGAACATGGCAATACCAATCCATTTGTCGGTCTTCGAGCTTTTTGGTGATTGGTTGGTCTATAGACAAGCTGCCTCGGATCATTGGCGTAGCCAGGGGGGGCAGGGAGGGGCGGTCGCCTCCCCTGGTCGATGAAGATGGTAAAAAAATTCTTATCAATGTATTAAAAATATCGCTGCACTATACAACATTTTCAAAAATTTTCTGCTGCGCAGCAACAGATCCTTTTTCTACCACTCAAAGTGCTGCCGGAGAAGCCATGATAGGGACAGTTTGCAGTCAGCAGGCGCATACAAATAGATGACAGCGAGTGGCCTCTCGTAACTGACGGAGACTGCGAACCAGCACACATATTTCACTTGTGAGTGTGCTACTGTGGCTGCGTGGATCCCATATTCCCTGTTCCATTTCATGGCTTCTGAGCTGGAGTACACAATTTAAACCATTAGGTCCCTTCGGGAAGTTAGTGAAATTCAACTTATTTTCATCTGAAAAGGTGACAAATGGTATACAGCTTTGCTATTTTAGGGACCTTGTAAAGAACGGGTCTCATATTTCAATGCCTTTCAAGTTATTTAGTCAAAATGTATTTTCTAGCTGAATCATACCATCAATAAAATTTAGCCACTATTAATACTTTGGTAAATTTAGGGGAAATCTTATTAAAACCGTTAACCATATTTCAATCAGTAAAGGATTTATAAATATTCTGACGATGCTACTGACGAAACAAACTGATTTCGCAAGTGGAATATACAGTCCGAGATACAAAAATTGCACTGAAAATAGACAAAATAGAAGGCAGATATTGGAGGCCAGTTCAATGTAATCAGAATGCAGAAGAAAATCATTCTCATCTCCATTTTTTAAATTTGACTCTAAAATTAGCAAAAAAAACTAGACCGAGGCTAATTTCGGGCGCGGCCAAAAATTTGGATACCCTTCGCTCTCCTCGGGCTAAAGGTTTTTTCGGGCGTACCTACGACTTGTATATACCCCCTCCCCCCCCTATTATTTTCCTTCTGTGTTTGCAAAATTCCGGTTGCGTCGACAAAACAATATATGTATTTGTGTGGGGTTTGGTTGGAATAAACGGGCAAATAAAAATATTTACTCAGAAAATTTTATTGGGGGACGCGGGAGCATGGCCACATAGTACGATTCCATTTTTTTCGACTTTTTTTTGTTGCTTCGATAAAGACACATTAATTCAAGGTTTTGTGAAATTGGTGTAAAAAATGTTTCTTAGAAGACCCAAAATGGGGGGTTGGGTTTGTATGGCCGCCCTATGACCCTATGGTCTGATTTGATCCATTCTTACATATGTTTTGTGTCATCAACAGAAACACATTTGTGTGAAATTTGGTTGAAATTGGTGCATAAATAAAAAAGTTTTTCTTAGAAGAACCTAATTTGGGGAGTTGGGTTTGTGTGGCAGTCCCATGACCCCATTGTCCGATTTTACCGATTCAAACATACAAACTGACTGCAGCGAAAAGAAGCATTTGTACAAAATTTAAGCTTCACAGCTTTTAAATTGGCCGAGTAAAACGCGTCGCAATAGACAGACAGACGAACAGACAGACGGACAGACTGACATGGCCCAATCGGCTCCCCAAGTCATGCTGATCATATATGTATACTTTTTATATGGTCGCAGATGCTTCCTTTAATGCGTTACAAACTTCATGACAAAGTTAATATACCCTTTCACTCTATGAGCGGAGGGTATAAAAAAATAACATGCGTCCACCAGTAAACTATGGCCGCAGAAGTGTGAGTGACATCCAACTTCCAAGATCTAAACTGCTGTTTTGTTGAGGTGTTGAGATCAACAGCACTCCCAGCTATGTTGTTTATCCCCATAAATGGATACTTGTTTACAATCTGAGCGACATCATAGTCCGTCACGTAGGTCGTGAGTTCGAAAAACACCATAAAATGAATTCGTTCACGGTGAGTCTGGAATCCATAACTCTGTGCACCAATCCAACCACTAGCTAGGCTACTCTAAATTTTGCTAACAATATTTCTGCGACCGGAAATTTTAACTCATAAGAAAATCATGATGTTGAAAAAAAAATTGGGTTTGCCCCCCCCCCCCCCTAACCGAAATCCTGGCTACGCCCATGCCTCGGATGTAGCTACTCTTGATGTGGTACCTTTTCGTTACACCAACTGACATGCGTAACATTTTCATTTCAGTCGCTGTCATTTCTTTCGCGTAACCTTCGTACATGGTCCAGCATTCTGATCCATACATGAGTGCGGGACGTACAACCGTTTTGTACAACTTGCCCTTTAGCTTCAGTGACACTTTCTTATCGCAGAAAACTCCAGAGTTTTCTGGCCACGTCATCCACCCAACCTTTGTGCGATGTTTGATGTCATCATCGCATGTAGCTCCGTTGTTCACAATCGAGCCAAGGTACTTGAACTTGGTACAAGACTTAAGCTGCTCTCCTTTGACGTACATATCTGGTATCGGTGCATCTGGGTCTGAGAATGGGCAGCATAAAAACTCAGTCTTTGTTATACTTACCCTCAGTCCATGCTCCTCCAGAATGTCACACCATTTTGTAAGTGCAGTGTGGAAACATGCATTCCAAGGAAAGAAGGTTTTTACTAGGCGTTTAGACTGTTTTCACAAATAAATTGCCCTATTAGGGCTTGTCTTCGGCCGAATTGCAGAAATATCGACGATTTTCCAAAAGGCATAGCACGAAGTTGATCGTGACACTGCTGTGACTGACATCTACATAGGTTGAAAACTAACAAAAGCATACGTTTCGTGATTTATTGTACTTATCTCGGTTATCTCTGAAAGCACAGATGCTCCGACGCCACCTTAGAGAATTTTGTCGCGAGTCTAGCGCTCTGATCGTTTCGCTGCACTCAAGCATTCCAAAGATATCGACGGATTTCCGAAGTATGTAGCACGAAGCTGATTGTGAAATTGCTGTAGCCAACATCCAGGTTGACGGTTATCTCTGACCACCCTGTGGTGGACTGACCGGAAAAATAAAAAAGATCCGATGACAATTTCATGGTGAGTCTAGCGCCACCTCGATCGTTCCGCCACACCAAAGGATTGCAAAGATATCGACGGATTTCCAAAAGAATACAAGGTCAATCGTTTCATTCATGAATGGTTTACGATAGGAAATAACGATCCTGGTGGTTCGATGCTTGCGATTGTCCTTAAGTAGTTACATCTTCTTCTCAGTACCGCATAGCCCCATGTGGGGCCATGGTGCGTTAAATCAGCCGTTTATAACGAGTCAACGTTACATTGCATATAATTTCGGAGTGTATATAATGTTGCAAGCACTATATAATTTCCTATCCGCACACGTACGGAAATTTTTGACCACGCGGAGATTCGATCTCCGGACCTATAGATTACTAGCATTGTAGAGTGCCACTCAACCAAGTGAGACACAGAGTGTGGTAGTAGTTACATACAAGCTTCAATATTGTATTGAATTGAATGTTTACTTTGCATAGTTACGCCATAATTTTCTTGGTTGCGTCATTGTATGGAATCACGTAAGGATTCTACTAAAAAATATTACTCAATTTCACACGATGGCGCAACCAAGCAAAATTTGACGTTACCATGCTAAACATATAGATATTCAATTCAAAACAGCCACAAAACAATGTTCAAGCTTTGTGACTTCTCTACACGATAACACTTACCATTCGACATAGCCTTGCAGGAGAAATTGAAAAAGCCTTTGAGGCTAAAAACGCCGTGCTCACTGCTTTCCTGGACATCGAAGGGGCATTCGATAATACTACCTTCGATGCAATTCAAAGAGCGCTAAGTTATAGGATGGATAAGCAGTATGCTCTTCTCAAGAAAAGTCGTCTGCCAAATAAACGAACAATTTCTCTTTGCTAAGGTCACAAGAGGATGCCCACAAGGGGGTGTACTCTCGCCACTCCTGTGGTGCCTGGTTGCCGACGATCTGTTGTGCAAGCTCTCATCCAATGGCTTCTCAATACAGGGATACGCCGACGATGTGGTTATAGTGGTTAAGGGTTTGTTTGAGGAAATTCTTCCAGATTTACTCGAACCAGCACTAAATACAGTACAAGAATGGTGTGATGGAAACGGGCTCCGAGTGAACCCATCCAAAGCGATAACCATACCCTTCTCCAGAAACAGAAATCTAGCTGGGCTCAGAAGCCCGATTATGTATAACACCCCTCTACCAATTGGGAGTCAAGTCAAATATCTTGGAGTTATCCTTGACAGCAAACTCTACTGGAATAAGCATGTCGAGGCGGTGGCGGAAAAGGCCACCAGAGCCCTTTGGATATGCAAAAAATACGAAGGGAAAACCTGGGGTTTGAAACCATCCATTATGATCTGGATATACAAAGCAATAGTTCGACCAACTCTAAACTATGGTTCTGTGGTCTGGTGGAAAAGAGCCCTAACTACGGAGGGCAAGTCCGTTCTAGGTAAGGTACAGAGACTAGCGTGTCTGATTACCACCGGTGCTCTCCCATCTTGCCCTAGCAGTGCTCTAGAAGTTCTACTAGATCTACACCCGATTAAAATCCACCTCGACACCCAGGCAAAACTAGCAATGATACGACTCATTGCTAATGATGCCAGTCTGAAGCTCACTAAGGGGCAGCTCAGATGCCTCAAAAACAATACTATAGCGAACATGCCCTCCGACCACCTTGCAAAATAGCTCTCATTCGGACGCTGCTTCCGGGCTGTAACATGGAGTAGGGAGGAGTGGCACCCTAACTTCGCTAGGCTGCATCCACAACCCATCAAATGGTTCACTGACGGCTCCAAGACAACTGAAGGCTCAGGAGCGGGTGTGGTTGGCCCAGGACACAGGATATCTATACCTATGGGCCTCCACACCACTGTTTTTCAGGCAGAAATACACGCAATAGAAACATGCGCTGATCTCTGCCTACGAGAGAACTACGTAAATAAACGTATAGCCATTCTCTCAGACAGCCAAGCGGCTATTAAATCCCTTACTAAGTACACCGTCACGTCAGGACTTGTCCAATGCTGCCTGAAGGCGCTGAATAAACTAGGCGAAAACAACAGACTAACACTTTTCTGGGTTCCAGGTCATATGGGCATCGCAGGGAACGAACAGGCTGATGAGCTAGCACGCACAGCTGCATCATCCCCTTTCTGCGGACCTGAACCTTTTTGCAACATCTCTTCATGTTTAGTAAAGAGAGCTTTCAGAGACCACGAACGACTCAAGGCAATTGAGCACTAGGATAAACTACCAGGGCTCAGACAATCGAAAATGTTTATAGCAGGGTATTCCCACAGAAGAACGGCTGAGCTGCTGCAGTTAAGCAGAGCTAAGTACGCATCATCTGTGGCATTCTCACAGGTCACTCCTGCCTGAGATCACATTTACGCACAATAAGAATTGTGCAAGATGCGAGCTGTCGATTCTGTTAAGAAGATGACGAAACCTCCTTCCACGTCTTATGCGAGTGCGATGCACTGGCCCAGCATCGCTGGTCACACCTCGGAGTGGCCTTTCCAGATACGGACGACATAGCTTCGACATCTATAAACGACCTCAACTCGTTTCTCAACACGATCAATCTTGATTGTCAGGCGTAGTCCTGCTCATCTGCGACTATGGCGATAGCACAATAGGCCCACTGGCTTCAGTGCTGCGAAACCCTTCGGGTTCACGCCCCTCTACAATCTACAATCTACCATTCGACGGTCACAAGATAAGATGTAAGAGTTTTCGATTACGCGATAATAAATTCAAACAATCAAATCGAACACTGCGGCAACTTTTTTAGGGTATGGTATAACAAGGTTGTACTGCACTGCATATTTCCATCAATTTACGCATGTCAATGATTTTATCCTCAGAATAAGTATAGACATGGAGAGGTAAAATGTCGAATATCACGTTCATTTCTTGCGCTTACGCTTTGACATAATAAGTAAAGATGTCGCGACATTTTGATATAGTGCACGAAAATTGCAGTAAGATTATAAATGTAAAAATAATTGCATTTGGTCAGTTGTTGCCGTTATTCTCTATCATGTCTAAGTCCTTTCCTTACATAAATCTAATACCTTTTTTAAGGCAACAACATGATATCAGCTGTGAGCTGACAATATCCAGCGAATTATTCGCGCAGCTCCGGTATGGACACCTAGAAATGTGCCGCGAATTCGCGACGGAAAATTCGTGACGCGTTGGTGTGGGCATCACTTTAAGCTAATTAAAATTAAAGAGTAAAGGAGGATGGTCAAAACGGTCGTTTGATGAACAGCAATGAAACGTATGTCAAATGAAAGCTTGGAACGAGTAGATTAACATTTGTTCTTGCGATATTTAGCTGAACAGTGGGAGATCGGAGATATGGGCGATTTAAGTTTTGACAAAAAATGAAAATTCTTACTGCACTAAAATCACATATTTACTGAAAAAGTATGTAACTCAGAGGCTTAAAGTAAATTTTTCAATACACTTAACAGTGTTGACTATCACTGATTAAAAAATATTAAGTCTTTTTGAAATTATACACGTTCAAAATCAAAAGTTGTGAGTTTTTAATGTTTTTTTTTATCTATTATTTTCTATATTGCGCAATCATTACATATAATATTTTTTATAAAATGAAATCTTTGTTTTGTAGTGAACAAATCCTCTTTACATATATTTAGTCTATTTTCAAAAGTTAAGAAGTTAATTGGGCTTAAACGACGTAAGGTCTCGCAAAAAAAAACTCATTTTGACCAAAATACATATGTCATAACGTTGGACGTATGTCGTATAAATCGGACTATCAATGGAAACGGATGAGTAAAAAGTTTAAGGATTACAACATAGGTTGTAGATAAAATAACGTTTTTATTCTCGATCGTGGATTTAGGGATAGTATTGGTATTTTAGAAGCATATGGTTATGATGCTAATGTACCTCCTACAAAGGAAAGGGGAGAAAGCGGAGAAAGCCAATTAACCACGGAACAGGCGAATAGATCAAGACATAACCATATGCAGGTGGGTAGTAGAAGTTATGAGCGGAAGGATGAAGCTGTTTCGTCAAACCAACTTTAAAAGATCCTTTGCCCACATGATTGACAACTTTAAAATAGGAGCTAGTCTCTTAAACGCCTTTTATTGTTTTCACAAGGATCATCGTTTGGCTCCTGAAATAGGTAATGAACACATTAATACGCCGAATCGTCTTTATCAATATGTAGAGATGAATAATTTAAATAGGCATCATAGTAATTTCGTGGGTATTGAAGCAAACCTCCCATTTTTAAAGGAATTTCCTCGATGAACAGGGGATTGTTTGAATTTGCACGCTTTAGGGACATATCATATAAAGTTAGTTAGATCGTATGTTGCAGAGCATTTGCGGATGGGGATTTACTATGTTGAAATGTGTAGGCATGATACACTTGAACGTTTAAGCAAATGCAACATTACGCAGACTAATGTATGGCTTTTACGGGTTAGAATACATTCGCGGCATGTGAGAGAATGAATTCATTAAGTTTATATTTTAATTGACAGAGAACAGGATGGAATACAGTCCATTATAGAGCATTACTGCAGTTGTCTTACTGGCAAGCCAACAGTGGCAAGCTGCGCCCATATTCTGTCAGTTTTATGGTATGTAGGATTAATTCAATCCTTCAGAGCAGCATTTACTATAGATGTAATAGTCGAATAACAATATTAATTAGCCTTTTGTTACCTAATTTTATTGTTTGTTTTGTTTAAATGCAATAATTAAATGTTGTTTAAATGCAATAAAAATAATATAATAATTTATTACTTCTTTTTACGTAAAAATTCATTCTGATCGAGAATAGTATGTATGTTTTTCCCCTATGTGCGACTAATTTGACTAGCGGATGAGAAAAAAATTCCAAAAATCATTACTAACAAATTTCAAAACATACTTCGAGAACTCTATACTAAAATGCAGAGGAGGCTATGAGTTATTGGTATACAATGCGTTTTTGTGAATTTGAAATTGGCATGATTTTTGATATTTTCTCCATTTTCTTGGCGCTATAACTCTGTTAATTTTGATTATAGAGTACAACATCTCAGATTAAATTTGTAGGAAATTTTGTCCTCTACAAAAATGTCTTGGCAGATTTTGTGCTCAAATGGACTGTAAAGAAGTTACAGGCCAAAAACTGATGAAAGGGCCGATTTTAGATGGTTTTTTAAAGATAGCGGCGGGGCCGAGGCTAATTTCGGGCGCTGCCGAAATTTGGATACCCTTCGCTTCGGCTAAAAGTTTTTTCGGGCGTACCTATAACTTGTATTTAACCCATATTGTCCGGGGGTAAGAAGGAGTTGTGCTAGTATTACGAAATTTCGCACAGTAGTTTGCCATAGGAAGAATATGCAAATTTCGAAGAAATGTATTTTTAATTTTTTGTATTTTGGGCTGTAGAGCACGTTGCGAAAACGCAACGCTAGGGCTTAACGTGTACTTTTTTGGTCAAAGAAAATTCTCTTCCATACACTGACAACGTCTTATTTTTATAAATAATAGCCTGAAATTTAGAAACAAAAGCTGTTATTAGCATTATTGTGGATCGCCTCAACAATTTAGTAGTCGAAAATAATCGCCAAGTATTCTTGTGGAGTCCGCAGGGGGATGCGTAATCCCCCTCATTCTTTGGGCACCTTCGATTTTTACCAGGTTTCTTGGAGTCACCAACCGGTGCTAGATGCCATGCCCAACCCGGATCGCTCATATCAGATAGGTGGAACAACTCCTTAGAATACATATTGTCTAAATATAAGGCTGGCGATCCTCCCTCCAGGAGTACTGCCCCTTCCCTTTCCATTTATAGCAGGTGGTTCTATGATAAACCTAACTTCCCAAGGACATATCTGGATTCTTTTATACACACAGTTTAAACTTCACACTCTATTTAAGGAATATTGGGCCGCTGAAGCGGGTGAAACTTGAAAATAATCATTTCGTTGATAATAGGTAGTGGCTGCGTCATAAACCCAAATAAATTAAATGTTCTAATTAACCATTTTCATTTGCAAAGCCACTTTTTACTAATATTTCTTAAATTTATCGAAAACTTAAGTACAAACAATGTTCGCAATGTTAAATAGCATCAAAACTGAATTATTACCAAAAATAATGGAAATTATCTGACCGTAGGATAGGAAAAAGAGGATATCGAAAACGCAACGCTGGACAACCTTACATTTTGAGTGTATGTTCTGCGCTCAAAATACAACTTTTTGATGAACTAAGTATATTTTCGCATCGTTTGTAGTCTTTCTTATGTTATTTCCGAAGATTTCAGGAAAATATTTGATCTAAGTATTTTTATACACAAATTAGCATCCGTACCTAATAACACGGAGTTTTCACAATTTTCAAACCCTAAAAAATCATAGAAAATGTCAAAATACATCTTTGAGCAAAAACAGGTCGATTAGATAATTGTAAAATGAACTTTTCTTCCTCGGGGATAAGGTTTATATGTTTTACCAGAAAAGCGTGAAACATGAAAATATAAAGCGTTGCGAAAACTCAACCGTAGAACATTAATTAATTCTTTTTCTTCCGTCTCGACAAAAGTCTTGGGCTTGGTTGAAATAGTGGACAAATAAAAATATTTACTCGGAAAATTTTATTGGGGTTGCCGGAGCATGACCCCACAGTACGATTCCATTCGTGTTGAACTTTTTAGTTGCTTTGATAAAGACACATTAATTCAAGGTTTTGTGAAATTGGTGTAAAAAAATGTTTCTTAGAAGAACCAATATGGGGGGTTTGGTTTGTATGGCAGCCCCATGACCCCATGGTCCGATTTGATTCAATCTTACATATGTTTTGTGTCATCAATAGAAATACATTTGTGTGAAATTTCGTTGAAATTGCTGCACAAATAAAAAAGTTTTTCTTAGAAGAACCTAATTTGGGGGTTAAGTTTGTATGGCGGCCCCATGACCCCATAGTCCGATTTGATCCTTTCTTGCATATATTTTGTGCTATCTATAGAAACACATTTGTGTGAAATTTGGTTGAAATTGGTGCACAAATAAAAAAGTTTTTCTTAGAAGAACCTAATTTGGGGGGTTGGATTTGTATGGCAGCGCCATGACCCTATGGTCCGATTTCATCCATTCTTACATATGCTTTGTTTCAACAATGGAAATACATTTGTGTGAAATTTCGTTGAAATTGCTGCACAAATAAAAAAGTTTTTCTTAGAAGAACCTAATTTGGGGGTTAAGTTTGTATGGCGGCCCCATGACCCCATAGTCCGATTTGATCCATTCTTGCATATATTTTGTGCTATCTATAGAAACACATTTGTGTGAAATTTGGTTGAAATTCGTACACAAATAAAAAAGTTTTTCTTAGAAGAACTCAAATTGGGGAGCCAGGTTTGTATGGCAGCCCCATGACCCAGTGATCCAATTTGGGTGAATCAAACATACAAACAGCGTGCAATAATAAGAAGCACGTGTGCAAAATTTCAGCTTGCTAGCTTCAATACCCGCCGAGTAAAACGCGTCGCAACAGACAGACAGACAGTCAGACAGACAGACAGACAGACAGACGGACATGCTCCAATCGACTCCCCAAGTCACGCTGATCATATATGTATACTTTTTATATGGTCAGAGATGCTTCCTTTAATGCGTTACAAACTTCATGACAAAGTTAATATACCCTTTTCACTCTATGAGCGAAGGGTATAAAAATGCGTTTGGGTTTTTATATGCTCACATAACAACCCATAACATTAATGAATGCATGTTAAGGAATGGACTTTTGTATGGAGGGGGGTCTTAATATTTGTGTTGGCGAGATCCCACGAAAAGACTTGCGACAATGCAATAAGCAATATCCAAAAAATCAGCTTAATTGGAGCTTTTTTCGCAGGTTTAGAAGCAAAAAATGAATATAGGGGAAAAGGGTTTTTGTATCAAAAGTACCCTTTGTTTTGAAGAATTCGTCCTGATTTTTTTACAGTAAAATAGTACTACAGAAGGGAATAACTTGACCAATTAAGACAATTCAACTGCTACCCAAACCAAAGTTATACAAAAAAAAAATAAAAAAATTGTAGGGGAATAAGGGGAAATATTGGTCGCATAGTATTCATACTTTACAGAAAGTAAGATCCTTTAGTAAAAACCACTTGTACAAAATTTCAAGTCTCTAGCTTCATTCCTTCAAAAGTTATAGACCAGCAAAATTGCCCCAAAGGACGAACAAAAGTCGTCCTTTCTCAGGAACCCCAGTGTTTACGGACCCAAAATTTATATATTAGTTAACCTCTAATATAGCCCTTTCATTTGACACCAGTTTCATTGCTGTTCACTCAACGACCAACTTTCATACAAAAGTGCCCATGGTGCTTTATTTTGTAATTGAGTTGTAGCAATAGGCAACGACATAGCAACAAATTGTGAACTTTTGCCTTTGTTGATTAGATTGTCTCTATTCATGAAATCTTAGAGCAGCTGAGTGATTTAAATTATTAATAGACATCTCTTGGAAAATGCTAGCGATTGCCACGATTTTCCGGACTTCTCCGATAGTGGATACGGGTTTGTCTCTAAACCAAATGCCAATAGGTAGTGTGCGTACATCATTGACTATCCAGGCATCTGGTCACCTTATTCTACAATGCATTTTGAGTTTAGTGACATACCAGTCTAGTATCTAGGGTTTCGAATAAGTGGTAGAACAACTTGGCTCGGAGTCCGCCCGCCAATTTCTTCAGTGGGCCTCCCAGAAATAAGGATTTTTTCTGCGATTTTATAAAATTGCTACCTATTCTATAAATTTTAGTATAGACTTAAGCTTAAACAATTTTAGGGAAATTGACATTTCCTGTATTTTGTTGGAACCCTCTGTTTCGTACAATCATCGCATAAATTTGGAAAAATTATATTATGTAGGGTATAGGATAGGAACGGCGAATGGAGGGGTTTAACTAAATTAACTTCCCCACAATTGTGCAAACTAAAAACAAATTGTTCGTTTAGTGACTAAAATACAATGTCTGCAGCACATGGATTGACAATATTTCTCCTCCGTTATCGCAAATGCACTGGGGCGACACCCCTCGCTTGAACATATTGTTTTATTGGCTGATCAGTTCGATTTCAAGAGATTTTTCTCGACTCTTCCTTACAGCATGTACCTTGTGAAATCTAGGACAAGGGCTTATATAAAATCCTCCAACTTCTTAGAATAGGTAAGGCTATTTCCCACAAAAAAAACTTGTCTGAATTTTTGGGCTTCTGGAAATTTGTTTGATAATTTTTCAACAATAAAAAAATATATAAATTCTGTTTTTACTGTATTAGTGCAGGATTGGTTAATTAATATTCTGTATCGCCTTAGTCTTTGAAAAAAAATTTATGTACACTGCAAAAATTTACTAATTATTATAATTCATTAGTAAGCAATTAATCGAAAAAAAATGTATGAAAAGGAAAACGATTAATTCAGCAATCCATTGAATCTGGCAACATTCCGGCTTACCGGCTTTCGGCAAAAAAACGTAAACATCTTCCCGAGCACGTGGTCAAAACTTGTTGAAAAAGTTTGCGCAGATGCGGATACACAATCAACAGATTGTTTTTGCTCTCACCGCACCGGTGATATGAACGAAAAGCTTTCCCTCAGCTCAGCAAAATTATATCGGCGGCGACAGCATGCCACCCCCGACCACCCCCGACGACGAATGCCAGCCGATTGCGACTGTGTGTAGTATGGGTAGCTTTTCGTGTAGTATTATTCTGTACATTGGCGGCAAGCAACACATCAGCCAGCGGCTGCATAGATAGAACAGCTTTTGACGACGAAAAAAAGAAAATGTTCAGCCCAAAGATACACGACGTCTAGTAGCAAGTTGAAAATTTTCCGAATATCTAGTCGACATCAACGTGCAAATATCTCAGTTGGCACCGTGACGCCTTCTGGTTTAGATTCGAATTCGACGGGTTCTGGTCTTCGGTCTTACGGTACTAGTGCTGTGTAGTGTAGAATAATGTGAAATACTCTTTGCAGGAGAGAATAAGATTATTCTATCTGTTGCGGATGTGAGAGGTAGTGTGTGGTTTAGGAAATTGTTCTTTTCTCGTTGCCCATATCTGCGTGAATAAGTGTGCACTGAAAAAATCTGTTGCATTCTGGATAAGTACTAGCTAGGAGCTAACTTTAGGATGCACATGAAGATAATTGTGCATCTGCTTCAGGCCCACATAAGGTCTAATAACACAGTTCTCGCGTTGTTCAGTCATAATAATATGCAATAAAATTAATTATATGGTGCTACATGTAATTATTTATTATGAAAATATGTAGTAGAAAATTTGTGAGCATTTGCTTAAATTATATGAATTAAAATTTCTATTATGTGATTATTGTACAAGAATATCTAATCAGTGGATCGAAAATCTTAATGTTGAAAAAAAGATAATCAACACATTTTTTTTTGTGTCACCCTTGCAGACAGTGTAGAGACAAGTTGTGTGTGTTGAAAGTGCCAATTAGCAAGCTCTACATTACTTCTAAATTTTATTTCTGTTTTTTTTTTTCCGCGACAAAATAGAAACGAAGAATAGAGGTGTGTCAATTGAAGTCATTTAATACTCGTAGACACGATCAGTTCTTTTTTTTTGTGAATTTCTCAAATGTTGCGTGTTGCTTTTAATAAAATATAAACTGTGTGGGTGCTACATATTGGCAAAGTTCATCTAATATTTTTTGAGTGAAATAAAAAAAAATATTTTCTGCTTTTTATACATTTTGATGAATCTGTGATAAATGTGTGGAAAAGAAATTCTGAAGTTTTCATCATAATGGTGGTGATACAGTATTCGATGGCTTAAATTTAATCTCATCAATCTTCTAACCGGTGGGATGATAATTTAATTCAGAGTCTATGTAAGTTATTAAGTTTCAAGTAAAAATCTATTTTTTAACTTAATTTTTTTTTTTCTAAATATGTTTAACATAAGTAAAAGTAGTTCCAATGGTAAAAAAAATAGTTGTGATTATTTTTATTTATTTGGATAATTCATAAACGTTGTCTCCTGTTCTGCTTTTTGCATATTTTTATCAAATTAGCAGTTCTTATCTCGACTATAAGAAAAATTTTATCAGCATCATCATTATGTTCCTATTCGAATATATTCGAATGTAAAGTATGTCATTTAGACTAGACCTGAGACAAAGTATTTTTCTGGATTATACGTATTAAAAGTTAATCCATTTGAGCTTATTGCAGACAGGAGCATTTTGAGTTTAAAATATTTTACTATTGTTCTAAATTCGTTTCATAAAATGTGTCATATGGGAACGTATAGACCCACAACCACTGTTACGACTTTACTAATTGTGTGGTATATCTATGTAATATGTAATAATGTAAATACCACTCTACCACTGAAAATTTGATAATGTCCACCCAAATCTATACCATAATTTAAAATTTCCAAAAATGTATGGTGTTCAGAGAAGGAGTGGTCTTCGATACCCTCCAGTCGTTGATAAAAAGCATGACATTCTCTGATGATGAGTGGTTGTAACAACCATACAGACGCGCAGATTTCTCAAATTTCCATGATGCTTAGATATGTTTATTTTTTTTGTAAAAATCTAAACAAAAAACAGAAAACAAAAAAAAATCAAGTCAGCACCAGATCGTTCAGACATCGGCAAGGGGCTGGAAAAAGTGGGGAACTACTGACGTAGTTAGTAGATATTAAATGAGAAATGATTTAGATACCATTCGCAATTGAATGTGAAACTTAAGCTTCCTTTGTGAAAATAATTTCTACCGTAGATCTATGACGTAATGTTCCGATTCCATCTGTTCCTATATAAGTCTTGAGGTTTGACTAGGAAAACTCTTATAGCCAATTCAAATATATGCCTATAAACAAATTCTGGAATTGATTTAAGTTAATCCAGTCAAAGCAAACTCTAAATGTACTATACAGGGTGTCCGGAAACTGTCGCATAAACGCACCGGATTCTGATTCCTCAGGTGAGCTCCAGCAAAAAAGTTGAACGGAACATACCCCAATTCTTACCCCTTTAGCTGCCGGAGGCATTTGAAGATTTTTGAAAAAATAATTTTCTTGTACGACTTAAAGCTTAATATCTCCAAAGCTAGACTGGCGAAAATAGCAAAATAAGCTGATTATTATAGCCAACAAATTTAACTAAAAAATAAAGCTAACCACACTAAAATCGGATAAGAGGTTTGGTTTTAACAGAGCTTCAAAGTCAAATTTGTGTGATTTGACCCAAAAACAAATTACGAGGGTAGTCTGATAAGTACCCAGCCTCCCCGCCTGATGGTGTCAGTATAGCAAGAACAATTTACTATCTTTTAGACGGCAACTGTGCAAATTTCAGCCGGATCAGACTCGTAGTTTTGCTTTGGCCGCGGTTTTAGAAAAATGGAAAAAGAGCAATATCGGTCGGTGATTCGATGCTTGTTTTTGAAAGGGAAACCGCGCAGCGAAATCAAATAGTGTTTGGATGCTGTATGCGGTGATTCTTCTGCTTCGATGGCCACCGTCAAAAATTGGTTTCACAAGTTTCAACGTGGTCGCACGTCGGTTTTTGATGAGCCACGTCCAGGTACCCCGAAAACGGTTAGCACGCAGGATAGCGTGACAAAAATCCACGATCTCGTATTGGCAGACCGCCGATTGAAAGTGCGAGAGATAGCTGAGACAGTAGGCATTTCAAAAGATCGCGTGGGTCATATTCTGCATGAAATTTTGGGCATGTGAAAGCTGTCGACGCGATGTGTGCCGCGTTTGCTGACTCCGGACAACAAGCGCAACCGGAAAACCACTTCAAAGCAGTGTTTGACGCTGTTTAAGCGCAATCCGAAGGAGTTTCTGCGTCGTTTCTTGACAGTCGACGAAACTTGGATACACTGGTACACACCAGAGACCAAGAAACAGTCGAAACAGTGGACTTCACCTGGCGAACGAGCTCCGAAGAAGGCGAAGACTGTCCCATCGGCAGGAAAGGTGATGGCCAGCGTTTTCCGGGTTTCACAAGGTGTGATCCACGTCGGCTACCTCTTCTTCCTTGCCTCGTTCTTTATACCGCTCCATGGCTTCACGTTGCTCGACCCGCGGTGTAGGCACATCGCCCGTTTTGACGATAATATCTCAGCATATTTCTACAGGCAGCTCTATCTTGGATCGTGTCATCGCCGAGACCAATGCGTTATTGTTGCTTTTTCATTTGACACATCCAGGTGTTCTTCGGTCTGCCTCTGGCCTTGGGTCCATCAAGGGGAACTTCCATTGATATCGCTTTCTTTGCGGGGTTCTCAGGCGGACGCCGTTGAACATGGCAATACCAGTCCATTTGTCGGTCTTCGGGCTTTTCGGTGATTGGTTGGTCTATGGACAAGCTGCCTCGGATGTAGCTACTCTTGATTAGGTCCCTTTTCGTTACACCAGCGTAACATTTTCATTTCAGTCGCTGTCATTTGTTTCGCGTAACCTTCATACATGGTCCAGCATTCTGATCCATACATGAGTGCGGGACGTACAACCGTTTTGTACAACTTGCCCTTTAGCTTCATTGGCATTTTCTTATCGCAGAAAACTCCAGAGTTTTCTCGCCACGTCATCCACCCAACCTTTGTGCGATGTTTGATGTCATCATCGCATGTAGCTCCGTTGTTCACCATCGAGCCAAGGTACTTGAACTTGGTACATGACTTAAGCTGCTCTCCTTTGACGTACATATCTGGTATCGGTGCATCTGGGTCTGAGAATGGGCAGCATAAGAACTCAGTCTTTGTTATACTTACCCTCAGTCCATGCTCCTCCAGAATGTCACACCATTTTGTAAGTGCAGCTTGCAAGGTAACGATGTTTGGGCTACTGAGGACTATATCATCGGCAAAAAAGAAGAGATATTTCTAGGCCGTCGGATATACGTGTTAATAAGTAGCACATGATGATGTTGAAGAGCAACGGACTCAATACACTGCCCTGGTGTAATCCGACATTCACCGGAAATTCTTCGATTCACCGGCTGTGCATCTAACCTTAGTCGTAGCTCCATCATACATACATGTCTCGTATCATCCTGACGTATGCCTCAGGGACATTAAGTGCTCTCAAGGCCAACCATATCAGATCACGAGGTACTCTATCGAATGCCTTTTCCAAATCGATGAACACAAAGTGCAAGTCCTTTCCTGCTGCTCTATACTTTTCCATGGCAATACGAATGCACTGAATCGCATAGACTGTAGATCGACCTTCAACAAAGCCGCATTGATTGTCATTCAACCACGTCGGCTACCTGCAGAAGGGCAAAACGATTCGACGCCGAATTGAAGAAAAAACGGCCCCACTTGGCAAAGAAAAAAATTCTCTTCCACCATGATAACGCACCGGCTCACACATCCGCCCGCCAACGCCAAACTGGTCGAATTGGGCTACGAATTGCTGCCCCATCCACTGTATTCTGCAGATTTGGCCCCGTGCGACTTGTTTTTGTTTCTAAACTTGAAAGAGTCACTCGCCGGGCAGAAATTTCAGTCGAATGAGGAGGTCATCGCCGCCACGGAGGCCCGCTTTGCAGGCCTCGAAAAAACGTATTATTCATATTGAGCTTAAAATATTTTACTATTGTTCTAAATTCGTTTCATAAAATGAGTCATATGGGAACGTATAGACCCACAACCACTGTTACGACTTTACTACTTGTGTGGTAGATTTATGTAATAATAATGTAAATACCACTCTACCACTGAAAATTTCATATTGTACACCCAAATATATACCATAATTTAAATTTTCCAAAAATGTATGGTGTTCAGAGAAGGAGTGGTCTTCGATACCCTCCAGTCGTTGATAAAAAGCATGACATTCTCTGATGATGAGTGGCTGTAACAACCTTACAGACGCGCAGATTTCTCAAATTTCCATGATGCTTAGATATGTTTCTTTTTTTTTGTAAAAATCGAAACAAAAAACAGAAAACAAAAAAAATCAAGTCAGCACCAGATCGTTCAGACATCGGCAAGGGGCTGGAAAAAGTGGGGAACTACTGACGTAGTTAGTAGTAAACGAGACCGAGGCTAATTTCGGGCGCGGCCGAAATTTGAATACCCTTCACTCTCCTCGGGCTAAAAGTTTTTTTTGGGCGAACATATGACTTGTGTTCAATCCTTCCCCATTCTTTTCCTTCTGTGCCGTCGATAAAACAATATTTGTGTGTTTTTGGTTAAGTGGGAAAATAAAAATATTTACTCAGATTATTGGGGGGATGCGGGAGCATGGTCCTATAGTAGATTCCATTCGTTTTAATTTTTTTTTTGTTTTGACAAGGACGCATTAAGTTTTTTTGAAATTGGTGTGGAAAAAATGTTTCTTAGAAGATCTAAAATGGGGGGTTGGGTTTGTATGGTAGCCCCATGACCCCATAGACCGATTCCATTCATTTTTACACAGACGGGTTTAAGAAGTTGGCTTTATTTGGACATAATTTGAATAAATTTTACCAAATTACAGAACTTTAGGGGCAGTTTAAATTTAATTAAATCAAATTCCTTCTGGGACATACTGTTGCAGGCACTATACTCGTATATTTCCTATCCGCACATACAGAAATTTTTGACCACGCCGAGATTCGATCTCCGCACCTCTAGATTACTAGCATGCACTTTACGATGATCACTCAACCAAGTGCACTGTAAAAACAAGGTTGAATTTTACATCGAAAATTCGTTGAATTTTACACCTTTTTTCTCGCAAAATTACAGTAAACGTTTATTTTTCAACCAAATTTCTAGTAAACCCAGAAAATAGTGTAATATTACACAGATTTTTTAATATTTCTCTATTTTGGTGTAATTTTACACCACATTTGGTGTGAAGATGTGCCATTACTTTATTTTTGTGTAATTTTCATGTAATATTGCGATTTTGGTGTGAAAATTACACCTACATTTGTGTAAAACTGAGTGTGCTACAATACTTTTGTGAATTATTGCATTTTCCTGTATCTCTCAAGTAGGTTGTTCCGTGTGCAGTTAGTCTGTTCCGTCCGAAGTGCGTTCGTGTGAAAATCATATTATTGTTGTTTTTATAGCGTTTTTTGCTGTTGAACCGAAGGGGGTGTGCCAGCTCTTGGCCGTTGGAATAACGAGTAGCTCCAGGACGATTTAAACCGAAGAACCGGCTGCCGTAAATATTATTAATTAATTACATAAACCCAGATGTAAATTTACATATTCGCCGGTGTAAATTTACATTTGTTCCAGTGCAAATTTGCTTATTTCTGATTTAAATTTACATAATTCTAAGAGTAAGTGTACTTATTTATGTAAGTAATTTTGTAGTAAATATTTACACCGTAAAGTGTAAAATTACTCTCGCTCATATCATGGTGTAAATTTACTACTATAATAGAAGGAAAAAAAGTTTCCTCCTATTATTGGAGTAAATTTTTTTTAGAGTGTGAGCCACAGCGACGTACGGAGTTCACCTTACCAAATGCGAATGCAATGAAATTTTTTAGAAATGTACAATCTTAGGATAAACCTTACCTCACTTTGGTATAAAAATTTTCTATCAGTTCAATATTATTAAACAAATTCTCGATTGATGCAAGTTGTAATTTATAGTATAAAATCAATAATACGTTCTGATAAAAAGATTCATATAAATGCTGCATAATTTTCATTAGTATTTTTGGATTAATTTTGTAACAGATTCGTATAATTTTTATACAAACATCTCGAATTCAATATTTTAATACAAACCTCGGATAAATTTAATAAAAATTCATATAAACAAAATTTATACATCGCTTTTGTATACAATTCATACTGAAAAATGTATGCATGAGCCTTATACCATCAGTTGGTATAAAAAATACACCAGAATTTTTAACCGTGTCTGTAGGGTCATGGGGCTGCCATACAAACCCAAGCCAGCCAGTTCTTCAAAGAAAAAATGTGAAGCACCAATTCCAACTAAACTTTATTTTCATGTGTCTTTATAGAAACTACAAAAATATGTTAAAACTATTGGAATCGTACGATGCCATAGGCCCCCTTCCCTCAAATAAAGTTTTCTAAGAAAAACAGAAATGTGCATTTATTCCAACCAAACCTCATACAAATATTATTATATCGAACTCATGGAGCTTGTGTGTAGACAGAAGGAAAAGAATGGATGAGTGTTGTTAAACGTAACTCATATGTACGCCCCAAAAACTATTAGCCCGACGAGAGTGGAAGATATCCAAATTTCGGCTGCGCCCGAAATTAGCCTTGGTCTCATTTTGTTTTTATCATAGAAACTATAAAAATGCAACACTTGAATAGGGCCCCTTTTTTTTAAAACGCATTTTGTAATACGTATATAAAATTAACGAACATAATACATACATTTGAGCAAAACTTGTTCAAAAATTCCACACAGGCTCCCCATACCATAATAATAAATGCTTGGACTATGGACCATATGGTGACTATCCGATTGTCCCCCATCGTTTCGTAGATCCTGGGAATAGTAAACAAATCAATCTGGACCTTTTGCATTATTTTTTTCCGTCTAAGAATACAACGAGTCTCGATTCTCATTTGACCACATCATATGCTAGCGAGTAGCGACAAAAGAGCAAGCGCATTTCTTTCCGATTCGAGATTCGAGATTTTAAAAATATTTTAATTTTATTAATAAACAATTAAACATTAATTAATCGATTCATTTAAATGCCTACCTACTACAAACTACCCAAAAATTGTTTCCGCATTGCACCCTTAAAAAAAAGTCATCAAAACCGATACACATCTGCGAAATATTAAAAGGGGAGGCATTTAATTAGGAATCTAAATCTTTTTTAAATTTTGAATGAATATAAAATATCGGACATAGTGTTGGCCAGAAGAGAAAAATAACTTTCAATAAATTCAACTAGTAATTCTTGGGCGGTTTTGTTTCGAATGTCAAAATTCGCGATTTTCTTCATAAAATACAAAAATCTAAATATCTCAGTAATCACTGAAAATCTGCCTAACATTTCCTCCATTTTGTAGCATTTTGACCATAGCTTAACGTTTTTCAGGGAAAGGCCTGAATAGACCTCGGGCGGAATGAAAATGAAATTTTTGTCCGCTGCAATTTTCTCAATGAAAATGCATGCTTATTGTGATGGAACATGTCGGTAATGATGGGGAATTCCATAAGCTACAATCCGAATATGGTTCCAAAATTTCTCTCGGCCATTTTATGTATTATTTTTCGATTCCCCCGTCATTAGATATTTTCCACGGTGAAATGACCGGGGAATCGAAAAATAATACATAAAATGGCCGAGAAAAATTTTGGAACCATATTCGGATTGTAGCTTATGGAATTCCCCATCATTTCCGACATGTTCCACGACAGTAAGCATGCATTTTCATTGAAAAAATCGCGGCGGACAAAAATTTCATTTTCATTCCGCCCGAGGTCTATACTGCGCTGAATATGTCGATATCAGTAACCCCCTAGAAACTATGTCATATAGGGTTACCTACCAGACATATTGGGTCTAAATCCAGAACGCTGAAAACTGTAAAAGGGGGAGGGGATGTGTAGCGGCGGTTACATCATTACTCTTACTCTATGATATCTGAGTGTCTAGTTGCGCATAATAAGCAAACATCTATAATCATAATAACTGGAGTTCAATTATTTTAAATTCTTCACGGTTAAATTATGCGTAGATATTTCGAATATTTACGTAAGTACTTATGCAAATAACTGAAACAAAATATTTTTGAGAGTAAAATTGTCTGCATTAAAATTTTAGTATACGCTCATGAGATCGCGAACTGTTTTCACGCCAAGTTGATTGTGCTCATCACTCGATTGGCTTTTTATGAGGGAAAAACCCTTTCACAATTCGCACCATGTCCATAGATCGAGTAAAAAATATTCTCCTATTTTCACTATTTAGGAGAAGACCTCAGTATCTAGGTTATTGGCCAAGAAAAATTGGCATTATCTTATTACAAAGACAATGTCAGCTTCTTCCTTTAATAAAAATGAACCGTTCATGCATTGATCAAAAAGGTCAAAAAGCTTCGTTTCTGTAAAAATGGCTCCTTTTTCTGGGAGAAACTTAACGGATTCTTCAACGCAATTGAAAATGAATCGAACACCACTTTCAAAATCCAGCCACTTGAAAATTTCAAATACAATTTAACCTTCCTATACTCGCGCCATCACAGCTAGACCGATTCGAACGAAAGGTCCTTCGGCGAATTTTCGGGGCCGTTCGCGAGCGAGACCAATAGCGTATCCGATACAACCATGAGTTGTATCAATTGTACGATGAGCTGGAAGTATCGAAAATCGTGAAGCTTCAACGTCTGCAATGGGCGGGGCATGTACAACGGATGGACGACAATCGCATGCCAAAGAAAGTTATGAACGCACAACGAATTGACGGAGCAAGGTTGCGTGGACGACCGAGAGCTCGCTGGGAGAACTCCGTAGGTGAAGACGCCCACCAGCTGCTGGGCTTCCGAAACTGGAGGACAAGGTCACGTAACCGCGACAATTGGAGGTCAACGATTCAGGCGGCCAAGGCCCGACGTCGGGCTATCGTGCCACAATGATGATGATACTCGCGCCAATTTACCTTTATCATATGGTTCCTCTAACAAGACATATAGAAAAATATTACCTAATCAAACTAAAGGATAAAAACGACACCTCGCCCGTTACAAAGTATCTTCCGAGATACACCCATTCAAACTTTTAAAGAAATTTTAAAAATGGTTTTTCACCAAAAAATCAAACAATAAAATCGTATACAATTTTAAAATTTCTTTAAAGTTTGAACGGGTGTATCTCGGATCTTCCGAGCACTTCGTAACGGACGAGGTGTCGTTTTATTTTATGTAGTTTCAGAAAATGAAGTCATATCTCGTATGAAATATTTGGTGGTGTGGCCAATTTTGATACCAGAGTCGTGGATCGATTGACGTCAAATACACCAACACGCGTGATTCGCGTAAACTTACGACGGGCGCTAAAATGAAGTCAGCAACAAATTCCGCAACTAGCCAAAAATTTGACTCGCCAGCGTTTCCGATAAAGTAGATAAATTATAAAAATTAAAAAATATCCAGTTAAGTGATTCAGTTAAGAACTATTAAAATTCCGGAATTCTGCAGGAGAGCTGGTCCATTTAAGCACGTTCTCTTAAGTTTCTCTATAATCTTCATGCCTCTAAATTCGTCTCTGAATTCGTCGCACTCTCGGCTCTTATTCATATTCGGCTCCTATTCAGTAATTGAAATTACATACATTACATTCAAACTAAAGTAATAAATTAATATTTTTTCATTGACGCATTTTTCTATTTTAAAATAATAAAACTTGTGGAAAGAATAATTTTCGTTCGGTCAAAACCAGGACATTTTGCTTATTTCCGGAGAAAAACTGGACCCCAGGACAGATAAGTCAAAACCAGGACATGTCCTGGAAAACCAGGACGTCTGGTAACCCTATGTTATATACATATGTATGTAGATATCAGTAACCCCGTAGAAACTATGTTATTCATTCCCTTCACCCAAATCTGTTAGTGAAGTAGATATGGGTGACCAAGGTACCATATCCTGTTTTTTTTTTATGGTGGCGATTTATCTTTTTTCACCAGACAGAGTTTTTTTAACAAACGGGCAGGCTCAGACCAGAAATAACTTGGATTTTCTTAGCTCCCATATGTGACGACTCTTGTTCTAGCCCGATCAGAGTGAGAAAGTTGTTATGTATCGGTAATGCGGATAATCAGTAATTTCCCCGAGGTCATTTTTATATTTCCCTTTTCAATAATTCATCTGACCTGGTGCGATAGACAATATAATCTATATGTAACACAAATTCTGACTCGTCCCGCGTCATTAAAAGGGTCGCAATTTAACTTTCTATCCATCTATCCCTTTCTCTAAAATGCAAGGAATTGCACTAGTTAATACTTCAATAGTTCCCTTAAAAAAATTAAACTGATTAAGTAAGAAAAAATGTATCCCAGTATCGACGACCTTGTTGCGTCGTCATACTGAATGCAATCAACTGAATAATGAATTTATTGACACAATCTGCGTGAACAAGCAAGTCTATGGTCTAACAAAGAACTTCTCTTAAACATATTGAGTAGAAACTATTATAAATTATAACGATTAAACTCTGTTAAAAGTTGCAACATTGCAAGCAAGCAAATATGTGTATTTCTGAATTGAATAAATATTCATGCCTATCATTGCACGTTTGCGTAAAATTAGCATTTTATTACTCAAAATGCAAATCTAATTCAAATAAAACAATTTTCACTCAACAGGCATTAAACAATTATTTTTCCCTCATGAAAGAGAACATTCAAAATATTAAGAGCCTAACAAAATGCCTCCCTCGGCAACTGCGACCATATTTTATATGAAATTCTCGCAAAACTCTCTTATTGCCCAACATTTGAGCCAATTTAAAAATTTTATTTCAAAGAATTTCTTAAATTTGCTTTTCAAATCGAGCGAAATCATAAAATCTGCTCCCCCCCATGGAAAATAAACGTGCCGCTGCGATTATACGTTCATTGCTCACATACAGTCACATTTTGTCGACATCGTGAAACTCGTATATCCTTCAAAAGTGCTTCAAAGTTCTAACATAGTACAACTTTGCTGTTTTATATTATGATCAGCGGCGCGGTGCCGTAACGTGAAAAGAGCCAACCGAACGATATCAACAAAATGACAATTTGGCGCTTTTATGACTGCAGAGATGTTGTATCCATGTTTTTTGTGATATGGTCCCACATTCTTGTGCATATTACGCTTTGAGTCTGAGTGGCCTATAGCTGCTGCTATCCTTAAATCTTAAACTGTTTCAGTAGGTGCCACCATGATGTCACTTTCGCTGCCCTGTCCCTGTCCGTCACCTCTCAAACGAAATTACATTTTATATTATTTGTCAGACTCATCAAAAAACGGTCAAGTTTATTACAAACAGGGAAAATGTCCTTGCGCTGGGTCATATGCAATGTATTGCTCGCACGTTGGTAGATTCTCGTGTTTACAAAGTGCGAGTATGGAGGGATCGGAGAGTCGAGGCAGTTAACCTTTCGACCCGTACCCGACCCCCGTGTTGGGAGTGAAAAGTGGAAACGAAAGACGCGAATATACGTTCCCAGCTAGCATCCTTATTTCTGTGGATAAATGTTAGAGAAAAGAAAACCTGTTGAATATTGTTCAACAGTAAACACTGTAAAATTACAAATGAAACTTTTCAAGAATGTTTAGAAGGAATGTTGCTTGAGTGGTTTGTTTGGAAAGATGAGAGTTTAGGGAGTAAAAAAATTCCAAATGAGATATGGGTAGCCTCAAGGATTTTCAATAACTCAAATGACTTGTGTGGAATCTGAAGAGTGTTTAGCGGAATCTTTCACAGATTTGGAGAATTGTTTGAAACGTTTAAATAATATTTGTTTGATCTTAGGATAATAAAATTGAATAAGGCGGCAAGTCGTTTAAATATGAACTTGAAAATAATCTGCTGTAACATTTGTCAATTTGAAAGTTTGGATCAATTTGACCCAACCCCACACTATAAATAAATAACATGCGCGACAGTCCAACATTGAACTTTGGCCACGGATGTGTAAGTGACATCCAATTTCCAGGATCTTAACTGCTTTTTTGTTGAGGTGTTGAGATCAACAGCACGCTCAGCAGTGTTATTTATCCCCATAAATGGGTACTCGTTTAACATCTAAGTGCGACCATATAGTCCGTCACATGGGTCGTGAGTTCGAAAACCACCATAAACTGAATTCGTTCAAGGTGAGTATCGAACCCATGAGCCTGTGCACCGAAGGTGCGCGTAACCACTACACCAGCCAGACTACAACGCCATACTACTTGTTAGAATTGTTGTACCCCCATACCGCCGTTTTCTTAGTAACCCCTTCAGGACAATAATCAGGCTTCACTCTTTCTCTTCTCTTATTGAGTATTTAGTTTATACACAAAGTAATAGACTACACACGGTAGTCATCAACGCACCATGCTCCACTAGGAGTTACCGTAATGAAGAGAGAGAGTGCATCAGCTAGTATTGATTTTGATCGATTGCCGTTTAGGTGAATGGGTTATGGTGTCTAGAAACAGTCTATTAAAAGTAGCTGAATGAAAATGAAGTGCATTAGTATACCCTATACCCATAAGATGGTATGGGGTATATTGTTTTCGTTACGCCGATATTATGTAACACTTCAAAGGAACCACCGGAGGTATGGCAAAGTGTATATATAAATGATCAGGGTCGGTCCCTGAATCGAATAAGCCATGTCTGTCTGTCTGCCTGTCCGTGTGTCTGTCTGTTAGCACGATAACTCCCGAAATAATGAGCCTAGCGGTTTGAAATTTTGGTCAAATGTTTGTTTTGCTAAAATCTTGGAAGGTATTGAAAATGGGCCAAATCGGACCACGGGTTCCCCTACGTTTCATACAGACTACCCCTCCTTGATATTTTAATTCAGCCTTAACTTTCGGTAGAATATCGCTATCGACTTGAAATTTTAATCAATGTCTCATTCTAACATATACTTTGAGTTGATGAAAGTGGAGTAGGTCCGACTACCCCTACGCCTACTTCCCCTACAAAGTTATATTTAGCCATATCTTTTGATAGAATGTCACGAAAAACAAATTAGTATCAAATAGTAGCCGTTGGATGACTTGATAAGGTAATAAAGATGTGTCAGGTCGGACCCATCTACCCCTCCCTTCCCCCACAAAAAATATGAAATTGAATATTTTGGGTTTTAGGTGCCTTCTAGGTCTGTATATGGATATAGCGTATAGGGTATACACTCATCGTGCAATTCGCACGATTAGAACTCGGTCTCGTTTAAAATTCCATTTATAGATGTGAAGTTTGACTCCTGTATGATCAGTTTTAAGACACACTTATGTCTGCACACTTCTACTTTGTAATGCTACTTGGCGCTCACATTTCCTTAAATTTTCAAGGTCCTACTATGCGTTCGGGAGTTAAAGCTGCCCATGTCGCACTTTTGTGTTTTCTAATCGAAAATTGTCCATAGATCGAATTTTTTTAGCGAAATTTGGCAGACTTGTATAAATCACCGCACTGCCCATATTAGGTAAAAATTTCAGTCCTCTATAGCGGCCAAAGTGCAGAAGTTACAACTGTGGAGAGATGCGATTTTAATTTTTCACAAAACGATGGAAAAACACTGTACTTTATCTGATCTCCCATCAACATCTATGCAACAAAATGCATACTAATTGACTCTGCAAGGGTTTCCATACACAGCTATTTTTTCCACAATATCCATCAAATCCAACAAAATGCCGCTAAGAGCCCAGGGGATCGGCATAGCATCACTTATATAATATGGTAATAGGTATGCATGCTTTCCTCCAGAAATATCGCAATCAGAAAAAGCTACAACTTCACTGCTCTGGAGGTTCTCCTCGGACTCCATGCCAAGAATTCCGCCAACCCCTTAAGAGCTTTTAGCCCATGGAAACGAAGCTTTTAAATAAGTAGGTATAAGGAGGGGTGTTATCCACCAAATCTCTGCACAAGCATATTATGCCACACACACGGTCAAACCGAATATGTGCGGATATATGAATGTGGGCCCTTAGGCCGCACACACATGGACAATCCAGGGATAGCAATCCATAAAACGGATGTTCGTTCTGCCTAAAAAGTGGAAATTAATCAGAGGTAAAGGCTAAACACGTGCAAGAGTTCATTTATTTTTTAAATGTAATAAGGGTCATTCTCATATTGTCATTTCTAAAATATTGTTTTAAAATGTCATCTTTTCTTACAAAATGTAGCCGCCAACTTAAAGTGCTGTCTCAATATCAATATACGTTGGAGGGGACTTGAGTCTTCGATAAAGTATCTGACATGAAAGTCCAGAAGTTTAACCATGGTTTTAAGCCGGAATGAAGTCAAGCTGATCAGTCTGAAAGTTTTTGCTTTTTGGTTCGCTGCCCTGTTAGGGTATAAAAAGAACTTTCACATTCCTCTCCAAATTTGAGGTATGTAACCCAGGCTATAACTTAGTCAGCGAAGTCATGACAATTGAGGAAGTTTTGCAAAAGTGCAAAAAAAAAAACATCTGCTAGAGGAGCCCCAAAAGATTCAATATCCCATTTAAGCTGTTCCTTATCGAACATTGTAATTATTAGCCTGAAGAAGAATTTGTCGACAGGGCTTTGTGAAGACGAGCCATTTTGGGAAGGAAATTGATGCTTTCGCATTTTAGATTCCAGGACTCTCTTTTCAAATGCTAATGATTTTATTATACTCAATCAGAGCGGCCATATATTCCCACCATAAATTAAAGCGCTTCACCCTGCTAAACATCTTCAAGAACGAAATGCTTTTGGGCGAGTCCTTCGTTCCTTTCGAGCTAACCAAATGTTCCGCACAGTATAGTACCTACCCGATAAGGTGGGATCAATTCCTCGTCCAACTCTGATGTCTTTCTCTAATAGTCTGTTTGAGCGCATTTGTTCCCATTTATACTCCAAAGTCCCGCAACAGCCCTGTTACGACCGAAACTTTTAATTTACTTGGAAAAACTAACCGTTTTCAGTTACGTTATAAACTTTTTAGAAAAACAACGGAATTACTACTGTTTCCAACATTTCGAACCGAAGCCAAAAAACTTAGTTCTGGCCTGCTTACTTGGCCAGCGTAGAAGAGTCTATCCAACGAAACGAATGTAAACCGTTTTGGTCGTACGTGCGGAATCGCAGCTAAACGCCTACTTTGCCTTCTAAGATACATATGTTACCTCAACAAAACTGCTACCAAACCTCAATGAATCTGTGAGTTATTCGCAACACACTTCTCCCCGTATATTCATCAGCATCCTGCGAACCCTTCTCCTTTCCCATTGATCCTTATAATTTATCTTTTCCTCTCATATCAGCAGGTGAGATCACCTAACTTCTCAGTAAGGTAAAAGTCGAAGGTGGAGCAGGAGTAGACGGTTTACCAAACATTTTTCTGAAAACTACCCTTACTTTATCCTTGCCGCTTTCGATTTTATTCAATAAAAGCCTCCGTCACCGATTATTTTCAATTAAGCTGTAATCAAGGTAGGATCGCACCTCCTTTTAAGAATTAAGAACGTGAATGATCTTACTCATTATCATGTCTAGAAGGTGTTTGCCTCGCGATTGACATTACTACTACCCCCATACCGTGTAATATGCATTTACGTCGCAAAATTGTCGGTTAGTATGTCAACGGACTGCTGCACTTCAATAGGTGGTATGTCTTCTTTTTCGTAGGGCCTTTAGCCACACAAGGTTCTTAAATAAGAACATGGGTGGTCCGTTTCCCGAGGAATAAGCTACACAGGATAGCTGAGGCTCCTTGACATAGTGTACGATCTGAGCATCTTAGTAGCGCTGATGTATTTCAACACAGTGAGTGGTGAAAGCGCTGGGTGATGGTCCCAGTTCCTCGTGTTTATCAGTGCTTCAAATACCCGCCGGTTATATTTCTCGTTGAACCCGTGGAAGCACTGACAGACCCTTGTTGGAAGCATTCTTTTTCTGCGGCTTATTTTTGGTTCGATATAATGTGATATGGGTGAAGTGATAACCTACCACTCATTGCCGCTCCCGCAAACATTTCATTGTGTTGTCGTTTAGGCGAAGACCCCTAGATTCATTAGTCTCCTACAAAGGTTTGGAGATCTATTTCTGCCGAAGTGAGAAAGCCGGGATTTGCACAGAAACCTAACTTAACACAACTTGTCACCATGCTGTAAGATGGTTTTGTAGCCCCACCTTGTGTTCTAGATTTTTTTCGAACACGTTTTCCAATTTGCGGATATCCCGAGGGAGGGCTACCAATCAGGACTAGCCATCCGCCTGAGCTCTATTATACTTACGCCTTTGCTCAGTGCTAAATCTTTTGTAGCTGGAAGGTTTGTAATTTTCCGTTCTTAATACAGCAGTAGTATCGGAGTTTTCCGATAGAATATCATCGAACTAGTGCTTTGCAACTGAATCACCGGTTAAAGCTTCGCCTTGGCTCATAAGGGCCAGGGATGAGGCAGAGGGACAACGCTACTCTAACGAGTCCGATTCAACATCAGTGCTTTTAGGTAGCCCTTAAGTTGAAACGAATGATGCTGTAAAAGTACCATAGAGTTTGGTAGCCTCTTCGGAGTCTGTGTTATTATATATAAAAAAGTGGAATTCGGAATGTAGCTTTTAGTATGTGGAAGAAAAAATTAGGTGGTGTCAAATTTGAGGGTAATTTGAACTTATCACAAATAAATCAATATAAAAATACCGGCGTACAGAGGGCTGCGCCCGCAATACGAGGGTTTTTTAGAATTTTGATGCATAGTGAATATTTTTTGTACATATATTTTATAAGCAATAGATAAGAATTGTGCACAACATTAATGAAATGCTTCCTGTAAATCTATTTTTGGATTGGTCTAAATAAACGCGTTCCAGAATGAAAGGCGCTAGCCTTTAATTAGACCAATCCAAAAATAGATTTACTATCTACCCAGTCTGTATAACAGTACTCCAAGGCAAATCTACAGGATTTTTTCGATTTCAGATTTCTGATGGCCTTTGAGCAAAAAGAAACTCAGGGAAACGTAAGGATGGTTTGGCATTATATATGAACTGAATTATTAAATCTACTGTTACTGTATTTTAAATCAAGGGAAACCTACTTATATGAAGTGATTCCATTGTGTCCCCTCTGATATTAGAGCTCACGCAAGCTTTCCTATGAGTATTGAACAAGTATACTTTTGCAGCTTTTCCGGGACACCCTGTTAACTTGGTCCTACAAACTTCAAAAATATTTGTGGCAAACACTATTACCATTCTATGCATTTCCACCAAATTTCATGAACATTGTTTCATCAAGTTAAAAGATATGCATTGAAGAAATGCTTAAGAGGCTTCCCTTGTATTGTGAAAGGCCCTTACTAAATACTTACTTGGCTATATTTCCGGTTTGGATACAGTTATTCGAATGAAAATTCGTAGACATATTCCCTGTGTAATTTTCTAAAAACCCTTAGCAGAATTTTCATCTTTGGAAACCTAAGAGGGGCTACACACGAACAAATTTAAATTTTACAAATTTACTGTTATTTACTTTTCCTTAGCAAAAGTCAACAGTCTTAATATTTAACGTA
The DNA here is from genome assembly GCA_949715475.1 of Microchrysa polita. Classification (NCBI taxonomy): domain Eukaryota; kingdom Metazoa; phylum Arthropoda; class Insecta; order Diptera; family Stratiomyidae; genus Microchrysa; species Microchrysa polita. The sequence goes on along the minus strand of OX454416.1, from coordinate 115,693,441 downwards.
TATAAGGCCATACTGGCCAATCTTTGCGCAAAGTTTCATATCGATCCCTATAACGGTTTAGAAAAACGGAGCTCGAAAAGGAAGTTTAACTTTAAACACCAATAACTTTTTTACCGTTACTCGAAACTGGAAAAATTTAACTGATATGAGATGTACTCGTCTAGATCTTTGATTTAAATACCCATACGTTAATATCCGATAAAAACTAAAAAAGTCGACTTTTTTCAAACGCTCGGGACACCCTGTTATCTTCTTCCTACCAACTTCTAAGGTATTTGTGATGACAATCGGTTCAGCCGTTCGCGAGTTATTTAGTGAACAGACGGACGGACGGACGGACGGACAAAATCGATTTCATAAGGGTTTTTTGAAAAAATTCTAAAAAACCCTAAAAACTAAAATTTTAACAAAATTTTATTTTTATTAGTCAAAACGTATTTAATACTAATTAACAAAGATAAGTACATCAACATTTTTTAGCTAAGGTTAATATTTTTTCTTAAATCGGGATCCAAAGTTAATCTATATTTAGAGCATTCTTCTTCACAGCTTTTTCCTCGATGGTCTTCGCAAATTGGCTTTTTGCACTCGTTGCAATTGCATTTTGTCTTCCGATCATTTGCTCGTGGGCATAGAAAACATCTTTGCATCTTTGGGGGACCTTCTGACCCCATTGGGGGACATGGGACATCAGCCCCAGGGAGGGGGTATACGTCGATGTTATATTCCCAGCACTTTTGGAGTAGTAACTTCACTGTGAAAAGCTGATCGGTCGTTGAGCGACCAGGTCTGAAGCCGCCTTGATACTCGCCAATGATTCGTTCTGCGTACGGATTAATTCTCATTTCAAGAATTTTCGATAATATCTTATAGGCCGTACAAACTAATGATATGCCCCTGTAATTCTCACACTTCAGCTTGTCACCCTTTTTGTGGATTTTGCAGATTATGCTTTTGCGCCAATCTTCGGGGATTACCTCGACGTTCCATATTTTCAGCAGTAGCACATGTACAGCGTTGGTCAGGCACGTTCCACCATGCTTCAGCGGGTCCGCTGGGATCTCGTCAGCGCCGGGCGCTTTATTATTTTGAAGCGACTGTATGGCAAGACTCACCTCCTCTACTGTTGGGGGTAGAACGGGAGCGCCTGGTTCGGCTAACTGCTCAAGAGCTGGCTCCGCGGGGGATGTTGATGGTGCATTGAGGAGCTCTTCGAAATGCCAGGCCCATCGTTTGTTGACGCTTTCGATGTCGCTGATGATGTTACCATCCTTATCCTTACATAGGCTTGTCCTGGGTTGACATCCGTTCTTAACATTATTTATAAGTTTGTACGCCTGTCTAATGTTCTTACTGGCTAATCTTTGGTTTATTTGCTGTAACTGCTCGTCAAAATGTTTGCGTTTCTTACGTCTAATTAACGTATTAGATACTCGCCGAAGCTCGTTATATCTTTCTTTCTTGGCTCGGGATGCGCGTTGTGTGTATTGGCGATAGGCTTTATTTTTCGCCTCAATCGAGGCCCTGCATTCGTCGTCGAACCAGTCTTCTCGTCTGCGCCGGGCTTTATAGCCCACGACCTCTTCTGCGACCCCCTTGATGCTGTCTTTGAGCTCCTCCCAGAACTCATGGATGCCTAGATTATTGATGTTATCAAGCATGGGCGACAGTTTTTCCTCAAGTGCTGTAGTATACGCAGCCGCCGTGGCATCATCAATCAAATTGTCAACCTCGAAGATCTTGGCAGGGTTGATTCTCGTTAGGTGCACCGAAGCGATTCTGCACCTGTAGGTCGTCTTCACCAAATAGTGATCGGTGTCGCAGTTGGCTCCTCGATAGGATCGAACATCTAGGACATTAGAAGCCCATCTCTTGCTGATCAGTACGTGGTCGATCTGGTTCACGGTGTATTCATCTGGAGACTTCCAGGTCTGCTTGTGGATTCGTCGATGAGGGAAGCATGTAGAGCTTATGACCAAGTTTCTGCCGCTCGCGAAGTCGATAAGTCGCTGACCGTTGTTGTTGTTTTCGTCGTGGAGGCTATGACCTCCAGTAGTTCCCCTATGCCAGCTTTCATTTCCGACTTTGGCGTTAAAGTCTCCTAGCAGCAGCTTGACGTCGTTTGATGTAAGTGGGTCGAAGAGTGTTTCTAGGTCGTTGTAGAACTCGTCCTTAATCGCGTCTTCTTCTACTTTTGTAGGGGCATGCGCATTAATGAGCCAGAGATTAGCGAAACGGGTCTTAATGCGGATCGCACATAGCCGCTCGTTGATGGGTTTGAAGCCGATAACGTGGTTCTTGAGCTGCTTATTCACGATGAAAGCTACTCCAAACTCCTTGTTGCCCTCCTCTTTACCACTCGTAAAAATAGTGTGCGAATTGAGGTCGTTAATCTCGCTTTTGAGCCATTTAGTTTCCTGGATTGCAACTATGCTCAGCTTGTATTGTTCTACCTGATCCAGGAGGGCCCTTAAGGCCCCCGGTCTTATCAGGGAGCGTACATTCCAGGATCCGAAAGAGTAATCAGTTGTTCGTTTGCGGGGTCGTCGTTGTTTTGTATCCGTCCAATCCGAGGCTTTTGTTTCAGGTTTCTTGACTTGAAGTTTTTCTTAGGATGAGTTGTCGGCACATCGCTAAACCATGATAGGGTTTAATCGTTGAGTAAAGGCCATCATGGGCATGCCTCGAAGATGCTGCTTTAGTGGTTGAGTTAAACGTTTTCTGTCACCTATCACGTTAAGTAACCTGATACGCTGCAGATGTAAATACAGCACTCAGGTGCAGCGGTGCTTCTCCAAATGTCGCATCAGATGATTTGACTTAGCCGTTAGAGGTTTTACCCACTACCGTTACCAGGGGGCGCCCGCGCGGAGGACACATGGAGAAGTCTTTTGCCCCCTTTCTTCTTTCAAACTGCTATAACTAATTAACTAAATCACAAATTCAAACAAATTCATGCTTAAGTGAGGTTAATAACACAAAACATATGTAAGAATAGACCAATCCCCCAAATTAGGTTCTGTTAAGAAACATTTTTTAACCAATTTCACAAAACCTTGAATTAATTTGTCTTTATCAAAGCAACTAAAAACGTCAAAACAAATGGAATCGTACTATGGGACCATGCTCCTGCATCTCCCAATAAAATTTTCTGAGTAAATATTTTTATTTGCCGAAAAAGACTTTTATCCCGAGCGGAGCGAAGGGAATCCAAATTTCGGCCGCGCCCGAAATTAGCCTCGGTCTCGTTTTTGGTAGGCTTGCACGACTAAAAAGAAAAACAAAAATCATCAACGAATCTACCCCACTAGTAAGCGTATGAATCTGCCCCATCAATAACGACCCACAGTTCGCGATTATCAATTACTACTGGCATGTGATAGCATGAAGACAGTTAAACATACCTAGTCTTAATTGTATATCTTCTACGCTTAAAAAAAAACTTCATATTTTATTTATAACGAACATCAATTTACACCACCTGTAATCGTTTACTGAATATGAATAAAAATTTCAATTGCTTTCTTTTTTCTCAAGAAAACTTAATTATTCTACTCAATAACGAATCTAATTACATGCACGGCAATTAAAAATATGTAGTTATTATCAACAGTTCATTTTTTTCTCAGAATAAATCAAATAATGTAAAACAAAGATATATACAAACTAGACCATTTATTTATTGTTGACTAAGTGCAACACTAATAACGTAAAATTTCTACGTTTATTTGCTTTGACTAAACAAACCAAAAGAGTACAGAACATTATTCAGTTGCTCACGTCAATGTCGTCAACGCAAAAAAAAAAAAAAACAAACAAACAAAATAATCGTCATGCTAGCTAGAACCTTAAGTTATTCAGTATCTACGAAAAAGAAAATCCAAAGGCCACCCATAGTATACGCGTCGTACATTGAGCGCATTCGCAAATTCAAATCACTTAAATGCTCTAAAAATAGTCTTGAGTGTAAGTATGTCGTATTGACAATATATATTTTCTATATGTAATTTAGTATGTGTGAGCTCAGACACGCGGTTTTTAGCATCACAAACTCAACACAAAAACTACTTTGAGCAACTTTGAGAATAAACTCAAGAGGTTAAAGCGCCATGGCTAGGCTAGGATAAGATCTGTATGTTAATGGTGATTTTAGAAAAGTAAATTTTCTAAAAGGAAGTAAAAGTCGGGAGTGACAAAAAACACAATAACATGGACATATGGGTTTATTTTATATTTGTTCGTTCTTATAGTATAGTTTATAGAAGATAGCGCTGGGGCTTTATAGAAGGTTGATTTAGAATTTTCTGCATAGTTACCAGCTATGTCTTTACCATACTTTCTGAACGCATAGCCATGTATGCGAAATATCCACTGATTCAACGCCATCTAGAAATATCATAGCCGCAACTCAGCTGTACAATGACGTCATAGTTTAGCTCTTAAATTCTGGATTTACACGAACAAACAACAACAACTGTGCAACATTGGCGAACATAACCAAAAATTATAAGCTGATTTGGGCGTCTAAGATTCTACATTGCGACCTTAATATATAGACGGCGTTGACTGATTGCACCATTTACTTCACTAGATCTGTTCAACTATTGTTGAAAGGCGGTCACATAACGCTGCACCTATCTCAGAATCGGTATCAAAAGGTTCCCTACTTATATTTACAGTACATACTGACATTATTAGCTTATAATTCTTGAAATAGATATGAAGCAGCAATAGTAAAAGCAGTAGGGGCTCGATGCATTTTAAATGGGTAGCGTCATGTTGGCGGCAAAATCCATTAACATGCATTGGGCCGCTGCTGCTGTTGCTGCATCATATCTATTTCAAGCATAAACGGATCATAGTTACGCTGAACAGTATTATACGTATATATGGTGTAAAATAGGCTTAAGAGCCGTGACAATGTTTGCGCCGCGACGCGCTTGATCGCACGCTATTCTATCTATTATGACAGATTTTGTAGTATTTTTTGCTTAATTGCCAGCATCATATCTGTAGCTAGCAAAATATGCTCGTATAATATGTTTGGCGTAAAATTGACTCGGGGGTCAAATTATAAAATGCTGGTTCGGATTGGATTTTAGCAGATGTGCTAATTATATAGAAATTTTGGCAATGAAAACGTATTAGAAAGTCTTTGAAGTGTATGCTTACACTTATAGTAAAAATTGTTTTTTTTTTGTTTTATTATTTACATAATTTTTCCACCCTCTTCGGTACTGCTCCTAAGTTTCAAAAAAGCAATAATTGGGTATTTCGCGTACACATTACACCATGTAATTATGCAAAACTATCCATGAGAACAACCTGTAGCCGTTTATCCGTTGAAAAATTAAAAATTAATTGAAACTGACTCCAACAGTGAAAAGTGCCTTATTCACATATTTTCACCGAATGGTGTATCCTGTATCCGAAAAGGATAAACTCTACTGATACTTTTATCCCATTAAGGATGTTTTCGACATTATTTCCTCCCCAAAAGGCAAAAGCTCATTTTGGAGAGTTCGTTTCGTACTCGCCCACTCGCTTCGCATAATGCATCCGCATTGTATCATTATAGGGAAATTCACTGGTGTTTATTTGCTTCGTGGTGATTTTTAATGAGATTGGCAAGGGCGAATGTTGCTCGTTCACCGGCACAATATCAGCAATGGAATTTTTTGCCCCGCTAAAGCGTAATGTAATTCCCAAATGGTGTGGCGCTGTTGATAATGTGGTGTCCGATGACAACATTTAAACTGCTAATTATGCTCTAAATTAAAAGTTTCGCCGGTTTATACGGTTCATTAGTTTGTTGATCAAACTTTGATACAGAAGCCGCGAAGCCTTGCATCGTTTGGGCTTTATTATATGAGATGAGTGGGCGTTGTCGGATTGAGAACTGTGACATAGTCCAGTGATTTTGGATTATGGTAAATATATCTTTGCATTGGGGTTTTGGGTCGAAAAAATAGACACAAAATGTTGGAGCCGTATAATGAATTAATAATGAATTTAATTATAACATAATTAGTTGTGAATGGCTTATTTAAATTTTGATAGTATGTATGTGCACAACTATAAAATTAATCAAAATAAAGGTTTCAAACTAGAGACAATGGCGAAATGGAACCAAAAATGAAAAAATAACGAAACGCGATAATTGAAGATTACCGGACAAAACACGGCTTACCAATAGACCGGGCTAGTTTTTTTCGATCGGTGTAATAACGGAAAAGATAAATTCTCAATTCAAAATTCAAAATTCAAAATTCAAAATTCAAAATTCAAAATTCAAAATTCAAAATTCAAAATTCAAAATTCAAAATTCAAAATTCAAAATTCAAAATTCAAAATGCAAATTTGGTTACATTGCCGTGGTGGTCCATAGATTTTAATGAAATGTGACTCATAGACATGAACAGGTTGAAACCCTTTGTGACTCATAAACAGTGTAGTGACTCATAAACAGTGTAGTGAACGTGCTACAGCTCTTTTCGAATATGATTTAATGTGCACAGATGCGATCGTACCTCTAACACGAGCAACAAATCATGTGGAGGTGGTGTTCTGATTGCAGTTAAGAAATGCTATAAATCGGAAGTTATTGTTAATGCCGAAAATGAAGGTTGTGAACAAATTTGGGTGTTAGTAACTGATAAAACTGAAAAATTACTAATTGGATGCTTGTATATTCCGCCGAATTCGAATGCCAACCTATATGAACTTCACATGAATGTATTAAGGAGAATTAATGATAAAGCGGATAGCAATACTACAATAACTTTGTTTGGTGACTTTAACCTACCCAATTTAAGATGGATGCAATCGGATGTGAATGAAGGAACATATATTCCAATCAATACAATCAGTCATATTGAGAAAATAACGATTGAAACATGTCACGAAGTTGGTTTATTGCAAATTAACAATGTGCCAAATGATAACGGCATATTTTAGATCTCTTTTGGACAAACGAACCTAATTTATGCTCCTGCCGAAAATGTCCAAACAATATATTATATAATGAAACTCATCATAAAGCCCTAAATATTGTTATTGATATGTTAATTGGAAAGATCGTTATGAAAGAAAAATTCTACCGAGATTTTGTAAATGCTGATTACAAACTTATCAATGAAACGAGACCGAGGCTAATTTCGGGCGCGGCCGAAATTTAAATACCCGTCACATTTGAATGAAACTGAAGCTCCTTTTGTGTTAAAAATTTCTATCGCAGCCCAATAACGTGTTCCGATTCCATCTGTTCTTGGATACGTTGGGGTTAATCCAGGAACACACTTGGATGTATTTTGGGTAATATTCAAAAAGAAAAAAAGTTGTTCTTACAAGAATCCAATATTTGGGGGTTGGTTTGTATGACAGCCCTATGACGTAATGTTCCGATTTCATCCATCGGTAAATATCTTTTGAAGCTTTACTAGCCTAAGGTGACCTGATTCCCGAAGGCCCAATGCAGTACACATTCCGGAATTCGGTTTTCAAGCTAACGCTCAATCGTACTATTTTATTATTTGTTATCATTCGCTTAATGTTATCAAAACAGCAAGATCCCGATGTGATCGCATTAAGCGGCGTCGATTGTATGTCACGAGGCTACCACCATGACGGATGCCATAAAACGACCACATATTCTCCATCCTTTCATAAGTGATATCTTCCTAAACGGAATACAGCAAGAATAGTAGCTTTTATTCTGGGAAATGTGTGGTGAACCCTGGGAAAGCAAGGTTTCAAGGACGTAGCCAGAGGAGGGGTCCAGGAGTCCCTAATTTCCTACAGTATTTCTAATTTATTCATTCCTAAAACTCTGCCGAAATTAAGCTTGCAGTTAGATAAATTGTGTCATCTGGACGAAAGTAGTGATTATATGTATAATAAACAATTTGGAACACACAAAAAATCTGGTGACCCAAAATTGGGATCGTCTTTCATAATGGAAACTTAAACAAATTTCGTAAGAACTCATACAGGCTTCACAATTTTAAATAAAATATTTCCCTGTAAAAATGAAGAATTTTTTTTTTGAGCCGTGCGAAGGGAAGGCAAAAGCAGCATGACGCGGGCACCGAATAAGCGATCGTACTTTCCATAGATCCATAGTTGCTGCTTCGTGCATATACCATGGCCCACTAGCCCTTCTATAATTGTACAGAAAAGAAGTCTTTGGCGTTGTAGACGTGGCACTCTCTGCTTCCGATGATAGCAGAGCAATTAAGTAATCGTGCGTGCACTCGTGCTCGCCCAGCCTCGTCAAGCGATAAAATTGGATTCGACACAGGAACAGTGGGACAGGAGGCATATTATGCATTGGGGCAGCGCCGAAACTAATGTCTCCAATTAACAACAAGATTCTAATAATGTCATAATTTCTGATATCCAGCTAAATCCTGGCTACGTCCTTGCAAGGTTCTGTTGGTACTAAACAGGACCCAGAAAAGATCCCTCAACTTCTAAATGTTCTCATAGACAAAACATCACCAGCATGTGAAGTGCAAATGTATGTTTTAAGACGCAAAGTTATAACAGGCATGGGAGAAGTGTAGCCAGGATCTCGTTTAAAAGGGGCAAACCCAACATTTGTTTAACACAATGAACCAGAATTTTTTTTAGGGTTAGGAATAGGAATTTGTCAACTTTTGAATTTCAGTGTTTGAAACTGCAGTTTGAGCAGCATTGTTGGGATGATGATGGCCCTTTCCCTATCTGTGACTATCCGTGACCCTGAGACAAAAATCATGAAGCTGTTTATTTGAAGTACGAAAATTACACCTCCTTGCACCTACCTATTTAAAAGTATCGTATTGTTTATTACAATAGATAAATTAATACCTCATTGCGTAGAGAATTCTTAAGCGGATGGCTACTCTCTGGGGATTTATCGCTACTTTATTGGATTTGGTCAACATATAGGGGAAATCCTTGCAGAGTCCTTTAGTTTGATTTTTTTTTTCCTAAAGAGGTTGATAGGGGAATCGGATGGAGTACAGTAATTTTTCCATCGTTTTGTGAAAAATTAAAATCGCATCTTTACATGGCTGTTACTTCTGAGTATTGGCAGCTATAGATGCTTGGGATTTTCACCTAATACGGGCAGTGCGTTGTTCATGCAAGAACCTAATTTCCAGCGGTTGGTTTGTATGAGAGCCCTATGACGTAGTGTTCCGATTTCATCTGTTCCTAAATATGTTTGGTGGCTTTACTAAAAACACATTTGCGCAAAGTTTGGTTAAGATTGGTTCATTAAGAAAAAAGTTTTTCTTAGAAGAATCTAATTTCCAGTGGTTGGTTTGTATGACAGCCCTATGATGTAGTGTTCCGATTTGATCTGCTCCTAGATATTTTTTGAGGCTTTACTAGGAACACATTTGGATGAAGTTTGGTTACGGTCGGATTAAAAAGGAAAAAGTTTTTCTTAGAAGAGCTTAATTTTCAATGGTTCGTTTGTATGGCAGCCCTATGACGTAATGTTCCAATTCCATCCGTTTCTAGATATGTTTTGAGGCGATACTAGGAACACACTTGGGTGAAATTTTGTTCAGATTGGTGCATAAAAAAAAAGTTTTTCTTAGAAAAACCTAATTTTCAGGGGCAGCCCCATGACCCCATGGGCCGATTCCATTCGTTCCGACATATATACAGCGTACACTAAAAAGAAACTTGCATACAAATTTTCAGCTCGATAGCTTCAAAACTAAGGGACTAGTTTGCGTTGCAACAGACGGACAGACAGACAGACAGACAGACAGACGGACAGACAGACAGACGGACATGGCTCAATCGATTTCTCTCGTCACGCTGATCAATAATATATATACTTTATATCGTCGGAGGTGCTTCCTTCTGTGCGTTGCAAACTTCATGACAAAGTTAATATACCCTTTCACATAGTGACGGGTATAAAAATATTATCAATTGAATGGTCCGACAAATTTGATGATAATATTTCATTTGAATTAAATGTTGAACAATTTTATGAAACAATTAATAATATTATCTGCGAAACTATACCACAAAAGAAAGTGAAAGTGTCTAAACACCCTTCTTGGTATGATCATATAGCAATCAATCTGAAAAACAGGGTTAATAGATTTCATAAAAAACTCAAATATTCCGATTCGGAGGTATTACGTATTAAATATAAAGAAGAAAAGAAGGCATTTACAAAACATATCCGTAAATTTATTTATGAATACAAGCAAAATATGCAATACTTAATAAATGATGATCCGAAACAATTTTTCAAGTATGTGAATAATTATAAGAAATCTTCCGAAGACCTACCACCTACGATGATTTTAAACGAACAAATTGCGGAGAATGAGGATGATATTGGCAAGTTATTTCGCCAATTTTTTCAGTCCGTTTATTCTGTTACCGATCCTGAAAGCATTCGTAACTTTAATGAAAACTCTACGAAAACGGATGAATTAAAGGAAACTTGCCAAATTATAACTAACGTTACCCTTACCGAAGATGAATTAATGAAGGCAATCAAAAATTTACCGGATAATATGGTAATGGGTCCTGATGATTTACCTAATAAATTTATCAAAAGATGCGCTCAATCGATAATATCTCCACTTGCGTATTTGCTTAAACGATCTTTTACTGAATGACTTGTACCAGCTATCTGGAAAAGATCGTATGTCAAACCCATTCACAAAAATTGCCGGAAGTCTCACATCGAGAACTATAGGGGAGTAGGAATTCAATTCAATTCAATACCCAAATTACTAGATTCGATAATTGCCAAACATTTGAATAAGTTTACAAAATCTATTGTGTCACATCACCAACACGGTTTCATGGATGGAAAATCAACAGTTTCGAAAATCAACACGCTCAAGTTGATGCCATTTACCTTAATGTATCAAAAGCTTTTGATTCAGTCGATATCTCACTTCTGTTTCACAAACTGAAAATTATGGGTATGCACCAACAAATACTAAAATGGCTTGTATCATACTTAAGCGGTCGACAGCAGATCGTCAAAATCAACAATTCGACATTATCTGAGCCCATAGACGTAACCTCAGGAGTTGGGCAAGGATACCCCATCAGTGCCACTCTCTTCACATTATTTTTGTATGAATTACCATTCTACATACAAAATGCATCAATTCTTCTCTATGCCGACGACGCAAAAATCATGTTACCAATAAAATCCGAGGAAGACTGTCAAAATCTTCAAAACGATGTTAATGCTGCAAATGATTTTTTTAAGACGAATAAATTAACTCTCAACATTTTGAAGACAAATTCAATAACGTTCAGCAAACGTAGTAAAACAGTGCCGTTCATTTACTGCATTGAGAGTGAAACAATTGAAAAAGTCACAACAATTAAGGATTTGGGTGTGTTGCTGGATGAGAAGCTTACATTCAAATTTCACATAAATTTTATTGTCAACAAAGCAAAATCAACACTAGCCTGGCTGAAAAGATTTTCGTGCGAATTCGACGATCCTTGGGTTATCAAAAGGCTTTTCGAAACCTTTTGTAGTGCCGATACTTGAATACGCTTGTCAAATCTGGACTCCGAAATATAAGACCGACATCACGAGGATCGAATCAATTCAAAAACAGTTTTTAATTTATGCATTTCGAAAATTCAATTGGAGAAACAGGTTTCGCCTCCCATCATATAAAAATAGATTATTGCTCTTACAAATGAACACCCTTGAGGACAGAAGGACTATTCATCAAATTATTTTTGTCATTTCCTTAATATATGGATCAATTTCATCTCCGTTTTTACTCAGCAATATATATTTTAGAATTCCTGTTAGATACACAAGAAATACTGAATTATTAAATATAAACATTAGTTCAACACTTAGCACTTTCAATAAGATGCAAATTAAATTAAATGAATTTTCAAATTGTTTCGATTTTAATCAATGTATCCATTCCATTAAATGTAACCTCAAAGAGCATTTTAAACTTCACATTATGAATTGAAATATTATTATGTACTAATTGTTAATGAAGAATGCAAATAAACCACCTATGGCAGAATTGCCGTTGGTGCAGAATATAGTAATAATAATAATAATAATGATAAAAACACAACACAACTTAGTGGTTTCTACCTTATAAATGTGTATTATTAAAATATAATGCATGAACATACTTGTATAATATTGTTACACGTGTTTTCAAAATATCAGTCAACTATAGCTTATTAAATCAATATGCAATCGGATTAATGAACAATTAGCAAACTGCTAGCTGAAAGCACCTATCAATTCAATTTAATTCGTTTAACAAGGATAAAACAATAATAAATCTGGCATGAATATAAAAGGCACTTAAAGGGGTATCCCCATACGCCTAGTGCCTTACCACTCACGGCTATTTCCGAACATTATTGACCTATTAACAGTCACATTGGTCCTATATACTTCTATAGCCACTATGCATAATGTGTTGTTCTTGTTTATTCATACATCCCCATACAAAGCATGCTAATCAGAAAAATGAACAAAAGATCAGCTGAAAGAATTATGTATTTTGCTACCGTTTTGCTTATTACTATAACATTGTTGTAGTCGCGACCACCCACTTTTATTAGCACGAAACTCGCACGTTTATGACACAACTTCCGTTCCTGTGCCAATAAGCTCTATTCGGTAGGATCACGTGTATGCAGCGCATTAGTTGATTAACTTAACCGATAATTTTTCTTTTATAGTCCGAGTAATAGTCATAAATTTTTTCCGCCCATTTTTGGTAGTTGGAAACTGTCATAAATTTTACACATTTGGTGCCGGTTCTTATGCCTTACTTGGTGTATTTACTAGCGTAACGAGGGCAATATTGCGTACAAGCTTATTTTATAGCATTTGGGATCTCTGCTAGTTTAATACCGTATAAAAATGTTTACGTCGTCAAGATTAGTTTAGTTTTTTACAATATTTTTTCAAACTTTCATTTTTTAGTGAAAAAAACAACAATAAATTGAAGTAAAGGAACATTTAATAAAATGACAGTAACACGTAATGACACTCGAGGAACCTTTGTCTATTATGAAAACAAATATGTACCTACACAATATCCCTATTAAGAGCGAGAGCAAATTGCTAAAACTTAATCTGTTTCTGGATAGTAACGGAATTAATCGTTTAAGCGGTCGGTTAACGTTTGCTAATATGGCATTTGATGAAAAATCCCAATTATAATGCCTAAATACGGAAATTTCAGTCGAACTATTGTGAAAAAGTGTATTCATGATTGCATTAAATGCTTTAAGGTCATGGCTAAAACCACTGCCATCTTGATAGACAGGCCGGACTGTCGAAATTCGATTCGAAAATTTGTGTTCTTAGCGCCTGTGGTTGTTTCTATTGCTATTGATGTAATACGTGTTACTTGGGGTTCTTAGCGACATTTTCATCAGCTGATAATCTGGCTAGTATATCTAGATGGCGTTGCTAAAACTCTAACTCAATTAATAGTATAGTGATTTTAGCTGAAAAAACGATGAAACCCAAACATCCAAAAAAAGAGCTGACTTTTGATGCCAAATTGTTCTATGGCCTGACCGCATTACGCAGTAAAAAGTTAGCCTTTTTTGCGCGTCACATTTGGGGGGGAGGGGGTGGCAAAGGGGTGAAATTATGATTTTTCGCCAATATCTTGTTAACTGTAATATTTACAGCAAAATGTTCGGAGGACGATTTAAACTACACAAAATTTCCTTTCTAATGATATATTATATTATATACCTTCTCTTGGCAGATTACATACTAGACCTAAAAACATTCGGTGTAATTTCAATTTTTTGATAGTTAGATTTGGCGCTCTAGCTCCTGAAGTAATTTAATTGGAGCCATGGTAATTGGGATAACTATTCCTAACAATATATAGCTGTCCCACACGAAGACTCAGGCTGCCCCGTCAAAGCATTCCCCTATATCCTCTATATACATTTAAAAAAAAGACATGCCTGTAACTTATCGCCGAATCACAGCAGGCGGGAAAAATTTTGGTAAACGTTAAGGCCAAGTCCCATTAGACCCTCCACCAAATATTACTTCGATCGGATTAAAACAAAGGGTACCTCCCATACAAATTATTCAAATTCAATGCCACTAGTTTATTAAGAAATACGGGAACAAGTCAACCAAAATTAAAGTTTTGCTCGTAGGCAATTTTCCGGTCATTTTGTATGGAAGGTACCCTTTGTTTAAATCAGATCGAAGTAATATTTGGTGGAGGGTCTAATGGGACTTAGCCTTAACGTTTACCAAAATTTTTCCCGCCTGCTGTGATTCGGCGATAAGTTACAGGCATGTCTTTTTTTTAAATGTTAATAGGGAGTATAGAAGAATGCTTTGTCGTGGCAGCCTGAGTCTCCGTGTGGGACAGCTATATATTGTTAGGAATAGTTATCCCAATTACCATGGCTCCAATTAAATTACTTCAGGAGCTAGAGCGCCAAATGTAACTATCAAAAAATCTAAATTACACCAAATGTTTTATATAGGTATATGATATAATATATCATTAGAAAGGAAATTTTGTGTAGTTTAAATCATCCTCAGAACATTTTGCTGTAAATATTACATTTACATGTCTCGAGTCGATCTTCGGCACCGGGAGCAGCGGTATTTAACGAAAACACAGTGGTGTGTGATGTTTATTCCTTGAAAGATTATACATTTTCAATTACATATATTTTATAAATAGAAAGTATACTTACCGCGGTCTTGCTCCCTGGCCCGTTCCCGTCCGCACACGGCGACGTATGGTGATCGACTGAGAACGAGCCAAGGAGAAGATGGCGGTAGTAGAGTACACGGTGCAAGTCACGGTACTGTGTGGTAACACCGTGCTCAACTATGCCGTGCAATTAAAAATGCGGGAAACACATTCAAATATATTCGTGGAAGATGCCGGTAAGCGACATCCCCACCCCCGTGGATCGCTCCGATTCACTACTCAAAATCCAACACGGCTAGCTTCGATACAGGCCTCCTGACCACTCCAGTACTCGTTCGTATATCAGCTTGTCTAACAACGTCATCTCGTCCCTTGAACACAGCCTCGACTCGACCACGCTTCCATTGCTTTTTTCAGCTAAAATCACTATACTATTAAAAAAAACCAATAAATTAAAGTAAAGGAACATTAAATAAAATGACAGTAACCTTTGTATATTATGAAAACATATGTACATACCTACATTGCCTGTGGTTGTTTCTATTGCTATTGTTGTAATACGTGTTACTTGGGGTTTTTAGCGAAATTTTTATCAGCTGATTATCTGACTTGTATATCTAGATGGCGTTGCTAAAACTCTAACTCAATTAATGGGAAGCCTGCCAGCACCCAGAGTCATTGTATCTCGTCCGTTCACTCATGTGGGAATCGACTATTGCGGTCCAGTCAGTATTAAGGATCGAAAAGGAAGAGGAGGACGTGTACACAAGGGCTATATATCTATTTTCGTCTGTTTGGCTATTCTATTCATATTGGTGGTTAACTATTAAACAACTGACGCCTTTCCGGCCTCCCAGCTGAGGCAACTGCCTTAACACCTGCAAATTTCCTAATTGGAGACAGCTTGCTAAATGTACCAAATCTCTTGGACACCAAGGAAAATTATCTATCGCGATGGCAGTATACTCAAAGGCTCGCTCAAAACTTTTGGCAACGATGGTCAAAGGAATATTTAGCACGACTTCAACAACGCCCGAAATAGACCTCTCGACAAAGTGAACCGCGTATCGGCGATATATGTTTATTAAAAGATGAGAGACTACCTTGATACAAATGGCCCTTAGCCACAATTACCGCGTTTCATCCGGGAAAGAAGTGCGCGTAGTGTCGGTTTCGCGAAACGGAAGTACATTCAAACGAAACATTACAAAAATCGCGTTATTACCGAATTCAAATAAAGTAAATATACGCTATAACGTTCTATGTTCCAGTACCACAATGTAGTTGGTACGGTGTAAATACCGTGGATAACGGAGTCGTAATTCGTAATCTTGAAAATGCGTTAACTAAAAGAACTTCTATAAAATGGGACGAGTAAAAAGCGTTGCATACGGACTTCGCCCAATCGACTCCTCTCGTCTACTGATCATATTTGATTTTTTTGACAAATTTTAGATGGTGTGATATGCTTCCTTCAATGTGTTGTAAACTTCATGACGAAGTTAATTTACCATTTCACTTAGAAAGCTAAGGATGTAAAAATGATGAACTTTACAAGAACAAAAAAATTTTGTAGAAAAATTAATCAGCAAACCCCTCGAAACTATAAATATACATCGCACAGGAGCACGGTCGGATACATAATATTTTCATAATTTATGTCTTTGTGAAATATTCTCATTAGCGGAAAATTTTTGTAGGCGGAAGAAATTCCATCTTCCAATGCGGTGTTCGTCTATGAGAAGTTCGACTGTAACATAAATTGGTTGTCAACTACACCGCGAATCACGTAATAATGATTGCGCGGTGTACAGGTGAGGACATTTGAGACGTCTTCGGCATTAAAATCACTTATGAAAATTTTGAATCTGCGTTACGTAAATTAAAAAATATTAATAGAAATGGACACTTGTGAAATTCTTTGTTCACAATTTTACAAGAAGTTCATGTGAGCAGAGCGAATCGAAAAATGTCCGCGCTACGGTCGCTTTTTTATTATTTCATGAGCCTCATGTTGCGGGCCCCTAAAAATCATGAAATGAAAATAAACTGAAAAAAATATATAATTAAATTATTTTAGTGGACATGTACCCTCGTTCGCTTTGTAAACAAAATCTTTACCCTTGATAATTACCAACTATATACATACATACCACCGAGTACGCTACAGATTAACATAAATACTCCCGAGAATAATCGCTGTCTGTAGAAACAGTCCGAGCGAATAATTCCTCCGGATACTGAATGAGATCCACAAAAGAAAAAGCTCTCTTGGGAGAAATCGATTTAATCAATTTCGGGCCTAGTCAAAACCCAAGCACTAGCGATAAGCATATCTACTCAATTTCAACTCCTGGATCCTGCAATCTATTCGTCCAGCACTCGTGGTCGTGGTTTATAAAAACGACAAAAATGTCCAATGTTCAATCAACGATAGCTCAGCATTTTCTTTTATGAAACCAAACCGAATATTGTAGCGAATTCATTTTAGTAATTTCATTTTCGTTGGATATAAGGACATAACTTCTTCGGTATTTTGGAAACTACCAACGCAAATAGCTTTCTATAATCATAATAATGGTATAGAGATCGATATAGATAGAAACGAGCATATTCGGCGATTATTATACGCAGACATATACTAATTTTCTGTCAATCCTATTCCGCGGGCTGGATGTTTACCTACGAGCTGCGGCAATATGAACTATGATGATGAGTAAACTGATGGTTATTTGATAATGTCATTGGATTTAATTGAAAGTATACATAATGATGATTCGAAAGAAAGAAGTGCTAGTACTTATTTAGTTTGTGTAAGGGTACGAGGTAAGCGACAGCGACTCGCTCATATAAAAACTCGTTTTTAAGGTACGTTTTCCTCGGCACGGCCCCAGCGGCTCTAGCGACTGCGGCTCGCCCATTGGCCATTGCATATAAAAACTCGTTTTTAGTTGATAATCGCTTGGCATAGCTCCACAATGAATGAACCGCGCGGCTCTTGTTGTATATAATGCCCGCATGAGTGGTGAACGTGGTGCACTCGCTTGTTTGTAGGCTTCGGGCAACGGCTGCTTGGGGTAGGGTAGTTCTTTCGCACAATAGTCGTACTGATTCGGCTGATACACGAATCTGTCTGTATATAGAAAGCAGTCGCGTGACTCTTGTTGTACATAATGCATGCACGAATGGTGAACGTGGTGCACTCGCTTGTTTGTGGGGCTTCGGGCGACGGCTGCTTGGGGTAGGGAGCTTGCTCTAGAGCCGCTTTAGTCGCTAGACTCGCTGCGGCCGCGTCGAGGACAACGTACCTTTAGAATGAGAGAAAAATGAGTTTTTATATGAAATGAGCGAGTCGCGGTCGCTAGAGCCGATGCAGTCGTGTCGAGGACAACGTAGGTACCTTAAGGATGAGAACATACTTTTCGGAAATCGAAATTGATATTTATTTTCTTTTCATGTTTCATAAAATGCTAATATCATAGACGCATTAAGAAGGTGAATAATGATTCATTTGTACATCATGATTTCGAGTTGGAACTCGATTGGAATAGTAATTTTAATCAATAGGTATTCAAATTAAATTGTGTCACACCTAATTACTTTATTGGAAATATGTATATTTCGTCCACCCTACGAATATGCATTATGACATAATGTATTCAAAACTGTTGTTCGTAAACTGTTCGTGATAATATTAACTACTTCATTTCTGACATCATGATTAATGTTATTTGAGTGTATCGTCTCTTCTTGTATCTTATGGTCTCTATTCTATCAATGCGTTTCATTCGTTGCTAGATGAAATATTTAAATATTTAAAAACAAAAAAACAAATCAAAATCAAATCAATCAACCTAATGCTGACATATTTACTATAATTTATTATTTATACTGTCATATACTGCCATTACTAATTTCCCACCAAAATGTCGAGAAAATTCCTATAATTAAATGGTAGGTATATGTATTCCATAAATAATAAATTTCATCGGATTCCCTGCATTGAATCAACTTACTTGTTACTTGTTACCATTGTGGCGTAACGTTTTCTGAATTTCTCGTGTTCGAAATTGGAGTGGGGGCTCCCCGGTACGACTTTTTAATCACAGGAAATATTGACCGAAATCGCAATTACAGCAGTGCACGAATGAGCAAGAGCAACGCAATCTTCTGTTTAAGCAATTTGTTCCATTTTATAATTTGAGAAAAAAATATAAATTTGAATAACTATACTGGAGAACTTAAAAAAAATCATCTACATGTCCTATTTGACTATTTATCACTAAGCTAAATAGAAGCTACTAAAAAAACACCACCTCGAGAAGTGCGTATGAATGTCATTGATCCTAGACTATAGAAGTTTTTACGAATAATTTCAATTTCAATACTTTCGTGAGTAAAACCCGGAAAAATTTATATTTAGACAAATGCCGACTTGATAAGCTTGTGAGACATTTTCTTCATAATTTACTGATGATTGTTTTATTGCAAAATTATGCCAATTGCAAAGTTGCGTCTCTCCAGTATCCATAGGTTAATGCTTCGGAGTTCAAGCTTCCCCATACACCAAATTAGTAGTTTTCCATTTCAGCCGATTTTTACCATTATTTAAAGCTAATACTTATACTAATAGAACAAAATAGGCAACTACCAGGGAGTACCTTTGTGTGAAATTTGTTCACACGTATACTATAGGCATACTATAGTCTACACGAGATTATCAGATTTAAGTTCTCAAATTCCATTCATCTTAGTCCAGTCAAAATATGTTTCCCAATTCAGGCATCCAAATAGAAAAAAATAGAGTAACGCTAATTTTGGTTGTTTTTGAATTAGTGGGCTTACAGGAGTCTAAAACACATTTTGCTAAAAAAAAATGTTGGTCGGAAAGGTCCCATAAAGGACAAAAAAGGACACTCCTTAATCCTTGACCTTGAGGTCAGCATACATATCGAAGGGGACGTCGAGTACATTACATATCCGGTGTCTGTTTCCTGTTTCAAGGACCCTTAACGGAATAAATCGAGCTTAAATGGAAAATTATCGTGTTTCCTGTGTAGCTTTCCAAAGCCACAACCACGAGAATAGTTAAAGTTTTCACTACTATTCTGACTTTTCAGAATCTATAATAGTTGAAGATTCTACCATTAAATTTACTAAGAACAAAATTTAATTTTCCATTTAAGCCTGAATTATTCCATTTAGTGTCCTTGAAACATTAAACAAACACAGGTTATGGAAATCACTCGACGTCCTCCGTGATATGACACCCAAAATCGTACCAGGTTTTTATAGCTTGCTCCTCGCGAATCTCTTCTTCTTGTTCTTGGTCACGTGTAGACAGACCCATTGCTTTGCAACCTGCAACGAGAGAATGAAATTCTCGCATCCATATTCAACGGAGAGATAATATCTACTCATACAAACATTTTTTTCGGAAAGAGGTACAAATACAAACATATTCTTTGGAAATCAGAAATTTTCTTTTGCACTTTTCTACACGCGATTGTCTACTTGTAATATTAAGTGTGTTTTTTGTTTATCCCGTGTAGGTTTGGGTAACGAAACTTCATATAAAAAAAATAACAGGTGGGTCAGCTGTCATTTTTTTTATATGGAGTTTCGTTACCTGAACCTACATGCGATAACCAAAAAAAAACGTACTTATTGTCGTCACGCTCTTGCAATTTTTTTGTGAACAACAATTGGTTGTATGGAGTGACCTCTCTCTCTAGAATTTAACATTCTCTTTGCTTATACTTTAAAAGTTAAAAGTATTGACACAAACATGCTTCAAATTGACGAATTTCCATGACATAATTTGAAAATGTTGTCGAATTGCCATTACAAATTGACCATTTTCCATGTCCTAGTGACGAAGTTTCATGTTAAATTAACGAATTTCAAAATATTGTGAATGAATTTCCGATACAAATTGACGAATCACCATCACATATTGACGAATATCTTGACAAATCAAGCCTAATTTGAAATGTGAATTCGTCAATTTGATTTGAAAATGATTTGACAATTCGTAAAGTTGACTTGCAAATTCGTCAGCATGATTTTAAAATTTGCCAATTTGTAATGGAAATTCGTCAACATGATGTTGAAGTGCAACAATTTAAAATGTAAAATTGTCAATATGATCTGGAAATTTATAAATTTGTAATTGAAATTCATTAACACAATTTTGAAAATCGTCAATTGAACATGGGAACTCGTAAACTTGATTTAGGAATTCGTCAATTTGCCGTTGGGATTAGGATGCCACATGAGCGTTTTTTTTATAAAGACAACACAAACATGCATGGTGACAGTAGGATTTCAAATATGTGTGAATCAAAAATTTTACTGCACAAAGAAAGGACCCCCGCTTTAAGTCTGTTCGAGCCAAGGACGATGACCTGCAAAACAGGAAGAATTGAAAACGCTCACTATACAACAAATTCACGACCCTCACCTTCCGATTGGCAGCTCGTCGCCAGCATCCGAGTCGCGGTGCACCCACATCTAGCTCACATCCTTTTGCCCGCTGAAAATCCTCGAAGTATCCTGAAATGAAACACCATATGGATAAATCGATAAATCTATGCTGATCAAATCTTCGATTGCACCACTCAGAAGTATGCAAGTAGTTAACCTTGATCTTGAATTATGTTACATGTACAAGTTCTCCTGGGAAGTAACTAGAATATAGCGGACATGTCGTGGATTTTAGTATTTTAAAATCCACTTCATCAAAGTGGCATACGATAAAAATGTAAAAAAAATAATTTTTAATAATAATTAGTTTGTGTCAAACGTTTGCAGTAATAAAATGTATTTTTATATGTATATGGTGTTTTTTTTTAGACTTGTGGTTTTCAAGAAGAAATAAAACGCATATAATTTAATGATATGGCCAAGAATCTAGCTTTATTATATAGATAAGGGTTTGCAATTATGTTTTTAAAATGATTTCGGGCAAGTTGCCACCGCGGCTGGCTCGAATAAATTCCAGCCGAGAGGCCCAATTTTCGACCACTTTTTGCAACAATTAGGGCCGTATGTCAGCAATAACGCGCCGAATATTCTCTTCCAAGGCATCAATCGTTTCGGGCTTATCTGCGTAGAAAAGCGACTTCACATAAACTCATAAAAAATAGTCCAGCGGTGTTAGATCACACGATCTTGGAGAGCATGCCACAGGCCCACGACGCGAGATAATGCGCTCACCAAAAATTTCCTTCAATAAATTGATTGTTTCATTGGCTGTATGGCATGCAGCCCGGTTTTGTTGGAACCAAAGGTTATCCACATCAACATCCTCCAAATCAGGCACGAAAAAGTCATTAACCATGGCTCTATAGCGTTCACCATTGACTGTAACATTAGGGCCGGCTTAATTTTGGAAGACATATGGACCAATGATTCCCTCTGCCGGAACATTATGCTATCAGCTTCGCAAGAAGAATTTTCTTGTTCTTGTTATCGACACTAGCGACACTTATCTTACCGTCCGCCATATAGCGGACATATAGCGGAAAATATCGGAAACACAAAAGTTCCCCCTATTAAAGCGGATAGCAGAACATGCCCTACATTCACTTCAGTTCCGATTACAATGAGCTATATTATTTCCCATGACCACGGGAAATTTTGTAGACAGCATCAACCATTGCAGTGTTGGGTCGATGAAGTGTTGAGACAATTCTGGAGTTTCTGCGACGAGAAGATGCAAGTGAAGTTAAAGGGATGATTGATTGAATCATTAACCATGACTTTGATTATAGAAATGCTTTGTAAAATATTGATGAATATTCAAAATTTCGGTGAAAGTGAGTGTGGGGAGGATTTATAATAAGGAAGCTGGTTAAAAAAATCACAAAGCAGTTACGGTGTTGAGCGGTTTCAAAACATTAAATTGCATAGGGCATAGGTGACCTTTGTACAAGTCCAATGTTCATGAATAACGTTTAAAAATTATTTCCTTAATTTTTTGTACTTTTCTGGCATCCCTTAGTAATCGGACCACCTGCTAATCGGACCAAATTTGATCGGTCCCGTCAGTGGTCCGATTAGACAGGTTTGACTGTATAAACAAACATAAGAGAAAATAATTCTCTATAAATGGAGACCCCGACGACCCTTTTAACTTGATTTGATTTACTGATTTGAACATTTGTACTTGGATTAGCAATTAGATTTTGTTTATAGTCCTGACACACTAGGGCATAAACTCGTTGCGTAAACCGCTAAAAGCTCTGAGCTTTTCAAACCACGATACCCTGACACACTACACATTTGCGGGTTACGAAAGTCAAAATATTACAAACGAGCTTTTGCATTATGTCATACATTGTGTCAGAAAACATAAATTTAGTGATTTTGTAGACCTCGGCGTTCAGAAATTTTTTGTGCCCTTCATAAAATCGTTATTAAAACAATTTTTGCTCAGAAACTGCGTTAGAGACTGCAAGCTATAAAACTTTCATCTGGGTGAGTGTTTGAAAAGTATGTAAGTACATTTGTTTGTATGTTTTATCCCTCCTCCATATCAGTCCTATTGAAGAATAAATAACGTATCATTTCAGTCGAAACAATTAGAAAGAAAGACTTATTGATTTGCCGAATAATCATGCGTCAGCTGTAAGACACCGGATGGAAGTAAATTAACATTAGAATCTCATTTGTTAGACGACGCTCGAAAAAAATACATATTACTCGCATTTTAAACTTTTGGGAGCTGGTTCGGCGCTCAGATACATACTCGTACTTACTTTATGTACTCATGCACTCTTCCTCTTGTCTTATTATTATAACAAGATAAACTTATTTACTAAAATAAACAAAAATAATAAAAATACATAAGTATGTATGTATATCACAAGGAATTTTATTGATAGCATCTCAATTGAAATAAGATAAGACTGCACCTATTTGATCTTCCTATAATATGTAATAATTTATTTGTGGATTTTAAATACAACTACTCTACATTATAACTTATCAATTGTAAAATTCGGTGAAATGACATGTTATTTCTGATATTTGTGACAATTGACCCTGACATTGTAAAATCACCCCACGCCAGCTAAAATCAAATTAGAGCTTTTCGGTGGTTACAATGAAGGTTTATAATTGAAAGCTCCACCGAATTGCGGGTTACAACGAGGTTATGAGAGCTTTCATAAACTCCAAACGGCTCATAACCTCGTTATAAACCGCATATAAACTCGTTTTCGACTCATAAACTGCATTCGTTCGTAAACTCGTTTAGGTGTGTCAGGACTATTAGTTTAAATAATAACGTTTTGAAGTAAAAGGTGCGTTTTTGTGCGAAAACTGAATTCTCTTGTACCGAGTAGTGGTCCATGGAGCGATTAGATCACATTGCGCCCCAAAAAAGTCCGAACACAAATATTTTCAAATATTTTCAAAAATCTTACGCCACCGAATGTTTTGTCTCTTTTGTTAGATTCTGCAGTTGGTTTGCCTATAGTCTTGCAAACTAATAGAAATAAATTTCTTAAAAACAACAGTTATCCATGGATCTATTTTTTATATTTTCGGCCTTGGGGGCCCCTGTCCCAACTGACATTTTTCTGCTTATAATACACTTGAAGAGTCTTATAAGAGCAGAAACCACTTCTTATTACATTCTTTAAGTGCTTTATAATCGTGAAAGTGGCGTATGAAATTGCGCTGAAGATCGCTAAAGAATTTTACCAATGATCTGTTAAGGCCTTTATAAGAAAACGTATAACAATTTTCTAGAAATATACTAACATAATGAGTTCCCGTAACAGCTTCTCGCAGAAACAATGTGAGAATGTTATTTTAAAATATTATTTAGCAAGACTGCAAACGAAAATATACTTTGTATCATCTTTTTTTACCATGAAATGTGAAGGAATTGATTTTACAGAAGAATTTTTGAAGAGAAATCTTGATTTCTTATTGATTTGTAAATTTTTATAAAAGTGTTGAGCGGAATAACGGAGACTAAAGTATAAGAGTTCAAATGCGATTGTATTTTTGTTAGCAAAGTGTATTGAGCGAGACTTACTTTTATTGTTATACAGTTGAGTATACAAATCAAGTACATAGTTACTTACAGCATTGCCAGCATTGTATAGAAGTTAATTAATATTTAAGTAACAGCTGACATTTCAACAATTTTACACTTTTTGTGAAGAAATTAGCTACTTATTCCACATGGATTTTTCACTGCGGAAAAAATGGTTTTGTGGAATCTGAGGAAAAACTTAAAAACAAAAACACAGATCGCGCTTCAAATTCAGCCTTTTTATTGATTTTTAATTAAAAATAAAAATTTTTCTTGAAATTTAGTTTGTTGAAGCTCTAAGTGAGCCTAAAACTTCCTTACTGCATTGGGAATTATTCTAAGAAAACAGAATGTTTGAAATATGTATGAAACCTGACTTTTCATTAATTTTTCAGATCGTTATACACCGTCCACAAAATTCCACAATGGAAAATATGGCGGACCTACTAGCATGCTAACTCAAGTTCTAGTATTGGGAATATAAATTGGAGGAATTTCTTCTAATTTTTGCATGGAATGTCTTTAATTTGTCCATTAGACTTATCTCGGATCACTCATAAGTTGTGATTGTGATTAGATTCCATATCGAATTTTACACAAAATAGTTATCTGCGTAAAAATAAACTTAGCAGTACCCTGAACATAAGCTCTTGCTCCCAGTGTTATTATGCCCAACATAAACCTTATTATACTCAGAAATAATCTTCAATGAAGAATTTACGAGTATAGCATTTTTTTTCAAAGTGTATATGTGACCGGGAAAGTTAAAAGGG
Organism: Microchrysa polita; assembly: GCA_949715475.1. Taxonomy (NCBI): domain Eukaryota; kingdom Metazoa; phylum Arthropoda; class Insecta; order Diptera; family Stratiomyidae; genus Microchrysa; species Microchrysa polita. The sequence goes on along the minus strand of OX454416.1, from coordinate 115,667,933 downwards.
GGCTATCTGGTAAAAACAAACAAGCGAGAAAACGGCCGATAAAGAAATCAAGTCGGTGCGTTGTGTTTAATTCATTTGTCGTGATCTGGTTTTTATGAAATTTGGTATCCATATACTTTCGATGATCCTGACTTGGATACTGTTACCGAAAATGTAATTACCGGATAATATAACAGTAAATCCAAATGTAAATTAATTTTTCTACAAGTTCGAGCATATCTTCAGCACTTTCTTTGATATATTTTGTGATTGTTGATATACAGGATCCATTGGTGACCACAAAAATTATTCAGAGATTGACCAGTAACTGGAATAACAGTAAACCATCAATCAATCATGTAAAGATAACGATGCAATTCCTTTCAATTGCTTGCCTTGATTCTCTTCGTGTGCTACTTTTAATAAAACAAGTAGTTATTTATCAGCAAGACACTTTATATCTAAAAGTGCTTACTGATCCCAGGGAATGTCCTTAAGGACAAAAGGTCCTTTTTTGCTAAATAAGTCTATTATGAGCAATATGGATATGAAATGGATATGACTTGGTGAGACAAGTGCCCCGGAATACTAATAGTACATTTTTGAATTTTTCGGAGAAGATCCTCTCCCGAAAAGGACATTTTTAAAAAATTGGTTGTGGATAGGCAAGATGGGACTCGAACGATAGGGACGGATTAGAAGAAGTCATTGAAATGGTTTTGCGTATTTTTATGTATTTAGGGGCACCAGAATATCGCTATATTCTAGTTCCAATCAAGAATATGTTATTCGTATTATGGGGGAGATTTCAGTATCTGCGGCGCCAAATTTTGATGATGCCATTTCATTAATATTGGCCTGAAATGACCGAATCTGCAATCCATTTTCGCGAAATCGTAACGCTTCTCCAGATATTCAATGTCAGAGTTTGACTTTCCTATGAAGCCAGTTAAATAATTTGATAAGAAAAGGGGAAAGTGTTAGATGCCATAAAATTGTCGTTTTAATTTTAATTAGTCCCACTACAATAGTAAGTTTTACCAATTTGGCAAAGATCTTAATAATATGAAAAGCCGAATTATATTTGCCAGCAAGAATTGTTAAATTTGCTAGACAGGGAGGCAAATGAAATTTAAAATGTTATTTTCGGTGCAATGCTATCGATTCATATCAATATGTAGTAAAAAATACCCCCAATTTCCCATTTAAAACTGAACTACCTCATATAAAAGTCAAACTTTGGCATTAAATATCTGGAGAACCGTTACGATTTCGCGAAAAAGGATAGCAGATTCGGACGTTTCAGGACAATTTTAATGAAATGGCATCATCAAAATATGGCACCGCAGATACTGAAATCGTGCCGTATTATGTACCCTTTGTTTGAGATTCCTATTTCTATGATATTTACGTCAATAGTCTACTGCCGATACAGCAAATATTGCCGGGTATGTCTGATTTTACAGCTGAATGACATAAGTCAGGATCTTCCTCATCCCCACTGTGAAAAGAACTTTGCCACAAGGGCATTATATTCTCAGGAAAATATGTATGAATTATATTTTATTAAAGAAAAGTATACAATTACAATTCTGTCTGATGGTGACTCGAATCAAAAGCCTTTTTAATGATGAAAGTGTTTTTGGTATTGTGAGTTAATAATTATTTAATTATAGTCGTTTCTTTCTTGGACGGACGACATCATTGTCCTTAAGTAAAACGCAAACGGATCAAAATTTCCTCCTTCGGTAACAGCTGACTATTGTGTCATCTGTCCCCAACGCGATATTCTGAATTGGAAATTGCATTTGATATTATGCGACGTGATGCCACGAGATGCAATTTACAGGAAAATCTTTCAGGAAATTTTTAAAAATTATTGACTCTAATAAAGATTAAAAACCATATAAACTGAAAAACAAAGTGATTTACGGGATATTTTAGGGAAATTGTTTGCGGAGCCATCTGGGGGATGGCATTGGCAGAAGTTCCATAACACAGCCTGAATCAATTTTCCAGATTGTCGTTTTGTATGGGATTTCCAGTGAATATGGAAATGGTCAACTAAGTGGAAACGCACTTATGACAAAAAGCTCGTTTTTTCACTTTTTAACTCAAAAGAAGAAAAAAAGATCGCGGGTAACTTTGCAGTTAAGAAAAGTTTTTTGCTCAAACAACTGACAACTGTTCTACATTTTTGTCTCACTCTCGTCGGCTTGTTTTTTAGATTTGGTGTATTTTGTCACAGTTGACAATGATTAATCTGCAAAATCTGAATACCACAATAAGAAACATTTGCAGGTTTCTTTTGAATTATTACTTTTTTTTAAAGGTACTCAAACTTAGAAAAACTAAATTTCCTAAAATATTCCCCTAAACTCTATCCCGCGCAGGGTGGTGGCACGTGTGAAAATTAACTGAGTAAGTGTATTTTTTTCTATGGATTTCGTTACTCAAAACTAGTCGGGATTATCAACCAAACATAACTGGCATTTTTTAATGTTCAAAGTTTTTTGTCAAAAAATTAAACATTTTTGAAGGCATGTAAACTTATACTTCCACGTTACTAGACTAACGGTTGCACTTAAAACATGTGCAGTACAGCAAAGTTCTGGCGGCATAGAACTCGAAAAAATTACCTCTAGAACTAAACTGAGATTTTTCTATAAGGAACAGTGCCTTTTAATAAGATGCCTTTTAGCATTTCTTTTACTATTAAGAAAAAGTCAGAGGAAAACGAATAAAATTTTCAATTAAATTAACAACTAAATTTATTATTGTTTTCAAATTCTACTGAACGGAATAACTTCTATTATCTAGTATAGATATTGTTCGGTGGAGATAGATATTGTGTAAAAATGAGCCATCTGCATTGTATAACAAAAAAGGTAAAACATTTTACAATCCGCTTGTTTTTGTAGCATTATGTTATGTGTAGGTACTGTCCAATTAGACAAGCCAAATGACTTACGGTCTGTGGCGGCTTTAACACTGTGTGACCGTTTTCTACCGACATTGCCACCATGTCTGGAATCCGAAAATCGTAGACGAAAACAGTGTGGAATGCTGTGGGCACATGTGACTCATAGGCACGTTAATGAACGCAGGATATTCTATACTTAAAATGCCATTTAAGCCCGTTTCAATCACCGAGATGGAAGCAGATATCGCGAATAAAATAAATTGGACGTCGTCTTTGATATTCATTTTTATCAACTGGAAAAAAAAGGTAAATAGGACATCGTCCTTTTACTTTTTGGGACATTTTCACTCAATATTTTTTCAAAACGCAATATGGATGATAGAAGTCTCAGTTACTTTACATTCTAAAAAGTTAAGAAATGCGTTTTAGATTAGTATTTTTTCACATTATGGCTTTGCAAACACAAACATGGAGAGACTCTGAAATTAACTTTTTAAACGCGAAAACGGATTTAGGTGCAGTTTTTTAAGGGGGAGGGGTGTGAAAAATTAGCGGATATCGAATGTCCTCGACGTCTCCTTTCATATGATATCGCACATGCCCGTTCCGTGTGGTCAATATTTTTATGTCCTTTTTGGTCCATTTTTTCAAATAAAAATTAATTGTTAACTTAGCTTAATATTTAGCACCCAAAAGATTATAAAACAAAAAAATGGCCTTTGATTATTTTTTTCTATCGGAAATTCTAAAAGAATTCCACTACAGTCTTGACTCGGTAATCCGGATCTCCTTTAATCCGGATATCACGCTAATCCGGACCACTAAATGTTTCCACTATGTATTCTATAGTCCGGACTTTGGCAGCAATTTTGACTCTATAATCCGGATATTTGATATTTTCGGGGTGAAATGGTAGATTTGGTCTCGTACTTTTTTACGGGACGGCTTGGCAAATGACATGATGCTGACTAATTTCAAAGAAATAATACATTTTTCGGCTTGTTTTCCTCTTTTTCATTTATTTGGACTGTTTTTCCTTAGCAAAAAGTGATTGCGCTAATCCGGATGTTCCGATGGTCCGGATTACCCCTTGCAATAATTGATCCGGATTATCGAGTCAAGACTGTATTTAAAATTCTGTATAAAAGTCTACTTTTTGTAACTTGGTAATAAATGATAACGGTGAAATAATGAGGTTATATCATTATTTAAATTATATGCAATAATGCCTACATCTTATAAAATTTTGAAACTTATAAATCTTAAATTTATTATCAAGTTTGTATTCGATACTAAATTTTTTGTTTCCATATTGCTCCCTACCTCAACTCATGCAGACTTATATGATTTGCGGTATTGATTTTTACTTCTAACTTAGTGAGTGAGACGTGTTGAAAGTTTGGTTAAATTCACTTTAGCGGTTGAAAAGATATTTATAAATACACAAAATTTGAATTTCACATTGGATTTTGATGATTTGATGGCGAACTTCAAGATCGATTTTCTGACCCATTTTTCGAATTTTGGCAACTGCGGTTTTCACCATCGGAAAGAGCACACTTTTTCCTGTGGAAATCACCAAAAAAGTGAAAATCGAAATTTTTACACGATAGCCCCTTTTTAACTTTCCCGGTCACAATGTATACTTCCTGTAATAGTTCAGTGACAGTTCTGCCGAAGAGGCTCTTATAAAACTCACAGTCTAAAGACTTATACAACTTTTGTGGAAGCAAATTACAAGGCCACAATAAGCCTGGTTAGGCTAAAAATAGCTTTAATTGAGAATGGACTCTGTATTAAGCACATTAAAAGACCCCATAGGTTAAAACACTTTGGCAGAATATTTCACCAGAGCTGTGCTGTGTCTTATCATAAACGTTAATAAGTATCTTAAGAGAAATGTGTCCTTGCAAAGTCCCTAATACGTGCTTTAACAGAACTATCGTTCTTTCTTAATCAAAGGTTAAATTGTTAGTTGGTGTGGCTTGGGGGCACGTGTTCCATTGAACACATATGGAACACCGTACGTTACGCCACTGCTTGTTACAGTAATGCCTGCTAAAACTCATACTATGTAATTTTTGACTCTGAATACTTCGGTAATTCTCTATCTCTCTCAATAATCTACTTCACTTAAAATGATTAGTATAACTTCTGGAGCTATCCTATCCATTTACTCAGAATAAAATGTGGAAGAAGACAAATACAGTTGAGTCTCGATTTGCGTCGATTCACATTGCGTTGTTTTCGTATTGTGCTGTTTTAGAAGTAACACCATTTTTCCGATTTGCGTTGTGAAAATTCGCGTTGCGTCGTTATTTTATTACAAAATTCCAAAATTTGCTATGGAAAACTCACAATTCGTTTTGCGTTGTTTCGTGTTGCGTCGCGATTTCTAGGAACCAATTACCGACGCAATCCGAGGCCCTACTGTAGAAACAGTTTTTTTCGGATTCGTAACTATAAAAACTATTACATACATACACACGATTAGAATTACAGAAATGTACAATATTCTCAATTTTCTTATTTCATTCATTACTTTCGAATCTCATTCACTATTCACCGCATTCCTTTGTGCAACCGTAACGAAAATATATATTCGCTAATTTCCTCCACTAACCCGCGTTCCCAATGTATGTCGTCTACATGCATAATAAATTTCTCAGAATGAATTATTCTCGTTTCGTAAGGAAATTTGCAACAAAATGCCAATTTAGATATGAACACAAACTTGATAAGCACAATAAGCACACTGTATGTATCGGAGAAGTGCAAATATGGAGAATCTTTATTATTTGCGCACCCCATGTACGATAACGATGCATATGCCATATGCATATGCTTGGGCATGCATAACAACAATATTAAACTTATAGTAAGAACAGCAGGGTGGATCCCATAATTTTTTTTCTAGTCGAACGTATATTGTCCTCATATCCGTCTTTGGTATTTATTAGCCCACACCCCGCAAAACTGCAGCAGCAGGCAACAGCAAGCAAGCAAGGCTAAGCTAGGAGTTTGTATGCAAAATATGCGACAATGCAATTTTAAGTAAAAACCGACGACTGGACGTTGCTCATGCATCATGCTTTAATGCGAGTGCAACGGAAAACCAATTTACGTTCAGACAATTGAATCCCCATAAAAGGCAATATGTTATGTAGATTTTCGAGCGGACGTGCAGACACCCCTCTAGAGAGGATCCAAAAGGGTGGAAAAAAGGAGGATGGCTACGGGCGTGTAGTGTAGAGTAGAATAATTGGAACGTTACCGATTGGAAAATTCATTAAGATGGATTGAAGTTTATTGAAAAATTTCGTACAAATGATTAATGAAAATATTGTTGGGAAGAACTTAAAATAAAACTAGCAATAAAAAGATTTATAATTTAATAAGTAAAAGGCATTTCTAGTCTATTCTCTTTAAACTCAATGATCTATCGACGAGTTTTATCGGATATATCGATAATAATAATAATCCATTGGCAGTGAAAAACAATTGCTGTGCAGATCCCCTTGAGGTAATTTAATTTTGATACGATTCCATCAATGAAAATAATTACGAAAGAGAGACCGGAAAATCAGCCATATTCGTTTCCAGTTCACCATCTCCTTATGCTTATCTTGCGCTTATTGGTACAATGGCTGTATTCAGTGAACGGGAAATGTATCAGAAAAGTTGTAATCCAAATCGATTCTCATTTCGTAAATAGACATTTAAGCGGAGAAGGAGTTCAGTGGCGTGTAATTCTTAGAGTATTTCCAGTGAATTTAATTGTTTGAATGCGCTCATTGTACATTGTATAGCCATGAAGTCTTTTATAAGTTTTAAAAAATATATATGTAAAAAGCTCATTGATTACCACGCATATCGAAAACTGAGAGTGGCAATCTAGACATAAATTCTGAAATTATGCAAAAAATTACTGAGGAGGAATTTTGAGATGAAACCAGGTATAATTTGAGTAAAAAATCATTAATTTAGTGAATTCTAGGCGATAGCTCAGCTTAGGTTCTGGTTTCCTAAGGTTCTTTAGGATTAGTTAAGGTTACTATACAATAACGCAGCGCCTTTCTTTGGTTTCTCTGTTCGCTTTACTGATAATGATTGCGGAGTACACTGAAAAAAAAGTGCCCTAAATCAATGAAATTGTTCATTAAAGTAATGAATATTTACACCGATATCCCACCGAAGACGGCGTTCGTCAGTCTTATGAATCTGTTTTTATCAAAACATCGAACAAAAAGTTCATTAAAACGATTAACAAATTCATAAAATTAACAACTTATTCAATGATATAATTACTGAGTTAATCAATCCTAAAAAAACTGGCGCAGGCCGGCATCCAGTTTCATAAGTGCTGACGACATCTATTGTACCTCTGCTCTGAAAAGTCATCATAAATCACCTACCTACCTACAGTGGGCATCGATCCCGGGACCCTATGATTTGAAAACATGCGCCCCTACCTACCTACACAAACCAGACTACATGTTACGAAGGTTTATAAAATACGCTTATGACACGATAGTGATATCAATATGTACTACTATACTGTGAACGATGTCATGTAATTAATGAACAATAACATCAAATTTTGTTTTATTTACTTACTATCGCGGCTAATGTATGGGTTCATAGCCGGAATGTACCATGCATAAGATTCTACTGGAAGTTCATTGTGTTCATGTTCGCTTTGGGAACCATACGAAATCCCCAATCACAAAATCCCCAAACGTAGAAAAATACCCAAAATCAAAATCCCCATATTCAAAATCCCCATAATCATAATACCCATTTACAAAATCCCCAATCATAAAATCCCCAACCACCCGAAATATGCTGGTAAATGGTAAATGAATGGTAGTAAAAAATGGTAGATGGCTGGTAGATGGTAAATGGTTGATGAAAGACTGTAAATTGTTGATGGTTGATGGTAGATGGAAGGTGTTAAATGGTAGATGGTAAATGCCACTAGGAGGGTCGTAAATCGATACTAACTTTTTTTTGGATTAGCACAAACAAAATGTTCGAGTACATTATATTGAATAAACGTTTGCATATATCGCTCTAAACATATTAGGTTTTCTTTAACATCGTCGAGACATGTCCTCATCCGAACGAATATTCGCGGAAAACTTGCTTGGCTTATTGTTGGAACCGATTCGCCTGCACATTATCTGATTTTGTTTTGTGTCACTTCAAAGAGTTTGCCGTTGATTAGCATATACATATATCAGTCCACGACGGTGATTGTTTTATTGCATAGTAGGACTATTACAATTACAATAGTCTAAATCACCTACCATTTACCATCTACTATTTGCTATTTACCATCGACCATTTGCAATTTACAATCTACCATTTACCATCTGCCATCAACCATTTACGAGCTACCATCCGTCTACCATTAACCACCTACCACTTATCATCTGCCATTTAACATCTATCATTTACCATCTACAATAGACTGAAGAAATTCCCCATTCCCCATTTGAGGTGTGATCTTAGAACGCGCGCGCGTTGGGGAATTTCGTTTGGGGATTTTGGTTTTGGGTATTTTGATTTCGGGGATTTTGATTTCGGGGATTTTGATTTCGGGGATTTTAATTTCGGGGATTTTGATTACGGGGATTTTGATTTGGGGATTTTGGTTTGGGGATTTTGTGACTGGGGATATCGTATCCAACCCGTTCGCTTTACATTAAGCTGAAATTTTGTTTTCGTTATACTCTTAGAGAAACCATAGCAACCCATGTGCATGCGTTAGTCCAGAGTGGGCATCAGAAAATAAAAATGGCACCGTTTTCACCGTATCGCAGTTCACACATCTAAATAAAAATTGTATTCAAGTGTCAAATTTTTGTTTACATTTGAGAATAAAATATCGGCGTAATATTTATTACTCTTTCAAAATGCCGACTTGATAATTAACCCTTTTATTGGCGTATAGATCTAGACATACCATTGGTACTATATCTTAGTGAAATATATCGTTCAACAATATTTTCCACCCCTTTCCATTCCAAAGGGACTGACGGCCACAAATCCAATCAAACGTTCGGCGAAATATAAACTATGTCTAAAGAAACGAAAAAAAACGGCGTATCATCTTTATAGCATGTAAACTGTTTCTAGAACCAAAATTAGATCTCTTCAAAAAATAAAATTCATTTTACAGAAAATTCAGCTAAACCTCAAGCATAATAGGTTGTAGGCGGCGACAGAAGGGTTATATGTAATTGCATCGACAATTTTTTGACAACGCATGGCATGGGTTACTATGCTTTCTCTAAGATTATACTAACGACCGGTGTTTCGTAAAATAAATGAAAATGTATTATTCTAAGGAAGAGAAGGTTTATTTACTATGAACTAATTCATCATGGTAATGAAAAAAGTCTATACTCCTAGTTCATAATATTATGATGACTTTTTTTTTCAGTGTGTAAATGCAGGCTTATCCACTGTATCCAACCAATATGGGAAACTGGCTGGCGGATTAAAGTGATATCAATTTTGCTGCTAGTGATTTTTTTCTTTGGCAGACATCTTTCAAACCTGTTGTTTTTTTTCGCAGATTTCTTATTGAGATGTTCACTCTTCAGAGTTCAAATTGGAAAAGAGAGCTTTTATTGTCAAAATTACATGAAATTAAATCTTACCGAAATGTATAACAAAGTGAAGTTAGTTACTTAACAAATAAAATCTATTAATGCTGTTTCTAAATTAATTATGAAATGTCAATACTTTACATCTTTCCACTGAAGCTTAGTTATTAATAATTCAATAAAATTTCTAATTTTATAAGTTCCAAATAAAGATTATAAAATTCAAACTAACTTATTTTTGTACTAAAATGAAATCTTATCTGTAGTATTACGTGCATATTCTCGAGATGGGCGTATATCTTCAGGAGGCGTCAAATTTTCTCCTAAATGTATGGCGCTAGCATCGATTCTCCCATCCGGTTGAGAATTTGCATGTATAATAGAACCGAAAGAATTTGAAGGTAAACTCGCGGGTATTTCCGTTTGTTGGTTATTCATTATAGGATTAGCTTCGCGAATTTGATTCAAATGTCTTTTAATTATTTTACCATTGTGATATGTTTCGCAATAATAGTTACGCGGGCCAAGTTTTTTTTGTAATTTTTGCTGGGGTCCACCCGGGTTTGTTTGGGTCGGAATAGTCACGTATATAGACTTTACTACCAATTTCGAATTCGGTGTTTCGATTACCATTACAATTTGTAACACTTTTTTGTTGACTATTTATAATTTTAGATTTTATGAGAGGTGGTTTCAACAGACTAAACCTAGTTTTAAGTTGCCTTCCATACATAATTTCTGCAGGCGAATTTCCAGTGGATGAATGCCTTGAATTACGATAGTCGATTAAAAATCTCGCTAAAATTATATCGAAATTATCTTGGTAGGAGTCACTTAAATTTGCGTATATTGACTTTTTGACCATTTTAACTAAGCTCTCCGCTTGACCATTTGTCGCCGGATGGCCCGGAGCTGTAAGTACATGTTTAATATGATTAGATTTCAAAAAATTTGAAAATTCATTTGATGTGAACTGCGTACCGTTATCGCTGACTAATGTGTCAACAAGTCCATATCTACTAAACGTTTCTCTTAATTTTTTTATTGTGAACTGAGATGTTATGGTTTTAGTTTTGAAAACTTCGATCCATTTTGAAAAAGAATCGACGATTACAAATAAATAAAATCCTTTAATAGGACCAGCATAGTCAATATGAATGCGAGACCATGCGTAGTCTGTTGGTTGCCAAGGAATCAATGAACTAGCTTTTGGGCTTGGTTGTGTCAACTGACACGGATGGCAGGCCTTAATAAGTTTTTCGATGTCATCGTCGATTTTCGGCCACCAAATATATGATCTTGCTAAAGACTTTGTTTTTACAATGCCCAAATGTGATCTATGTAAATCTTCTAGGATTTGGTTTCTAAGTTTTGTAGGGACAACCGTCCTATAACCCCATAACAGGCAACCTGACTCCACGGACATTTCGTCGCGTTTACTTTGGAACGGAGTGAACTCTGGTTCATTGAGTTCCTGGACAGTGCCTTTTTGAATGGCTTCCATTAATTTTGATAAAACTTTGTCTCGGCGGGTTTCATTTGCTTTATTTTGAAAATTCAACTGTAACGTGTTGTTTGATTCAATTAAGTTAATGTATGTTGGATCATACAATATAGAACTATTGTTTTTTAATTGTGGAATGCGAGATAATGCATCGGCGTGATTCAAAGAACCTTTAATGTAACGTATGTTGAAGTCATATGCAGATAAAATAAACGCCCAACGTTGCATACGAGCTGCGGCCATTATGGGGATACCTTTATTTTGACCGAATATAGCTATCAATGGTTTGTGATCCGTTTGCAGTTCAAATTTAACTCCTATTAAATATTGATACAATTTGGTTACACTAAACACTATAGCTAAGGCTTCCTTTTGGATAGTACTCTAATTTCTTTCAGCTGAAGTGAGTGAGCGGGACACAAATGCTATTGGCCGTAACGAACCATCTGAAAACTCATGTGATAGAATTCCAGCAACTGCTGTATCACATGCATCGGTCGTCAGAACTATTGTCTTTTTTGGATCGAAATGAACCAATACTTGATCAGAAGTTATTTCCTTCTTTCACAATTCAAAAGCTCTATTGGCGTCGGAATTCCAATTAACTTTAACCCCCTTTCGCAGCAAACGGTATAGCGGTTCCATTTTCTCTGCGAAATTAGGAATAAATTTTGAATAATGGTCTACCATGCCAATAAATCCTCGTACTTCAGAAATGTTTTCGGGGATTGGTGCGTTGAGAACACTTTCCATATTGCTCTCGCTTTTAGTAAGACCTTCTTTGTCTATACAATATCCTAAATATTGAATTTTCTTTTCAAAAAATTTACACTTGTCTATGTTTAATCGTAAACCGACTGATTGTATTTTGGTCAACACTGTCTTTAATGTATTAACGTGACTTTGAAAATTTGGTCCTGTTACGACAATGTCATCCATGAAATTAACACAGTTTGGAATACCCTGCAATAACTCCTCAATCGTTTTCTGAAAAATAGCCCCTGCTACTTTAACCCCAAAAGGTAAACGTTTAACTCTAAACAACCCGATATGTGTACTAAGAGTACAAAGTTTTTGAGAATCTTCATCCAGCTCTAGTTGGTTGTAAGCGTTTGATAAGTCTAATTTCGAAAAAAGTTGTCCGCCTTGAAGAGAAGCAAAAATTTCTTCGATCCGTGGCATTGGATATCTCAAATCAACAAGAAATTTGTTAATAGTTACACTAAAATCACCACAGATCCTTAAATCTTGAGACGGCTTAATAATTGGGACGATCGGTGTTCCCCAATCTGACCTATCAACGGGTTCCAACATGTCTGTGGATACAAGTTCTCTTAACTTTTCTTCGATTTTCGGTTTCCACGCAAATGGCACCGGTCGCGGCTTATGAAATATTGGTCGAGCTTCTGTATCAATTTCTAAATGTAACTTTTTTTCCGAAAATTTTCCTAGCTCTTTTCTAAAAACTGCCGCGAATTCCCTTTTTAATTCATCAACACATGAAATACTTTCACTTTCCGAAATTGCATTTACTTGGATTAATTTGAAATTAAACTTGTTCAAAAAATCTACACCTAATAGAATTTGATCGCGGTCTATATTCGTGACTATCACCGGAATATCGTGTGTTTGGCCATTATAAGTTATTGTTGGTAAAAACTCACCCAAAATTTGTAACGGATTACCATTATAATCAGAATATCCGTCGGAGCTTCTCCTTAATGATTTACCGCCAAAAAAATTAGAAAATGTTTTCCGTCCCATGAAAGACCGCGGAGATCCGGTGTCGCATTTCACTCTTATTGAAACTTTGTTAATTGTCACATTCAGCCAAAATTTTGTATCATTGGATTGATTTCCTTGTTCGGCAATATGGAAAATTGAACAATCGCCACCTGAAGACGTCCACCCCGGAGAACTGTGTGCATCTGAAACATTAGGAAATTTTCAAAATTATTTTTTTCATTAATTGAATTTACTCGGTTAACAATATCATTTTTCTTAACTTTATTCCGGCATACTGGTGATAAATGTCCCTTTTTTCCACAAGTTCGGCATATCGCGTCCTTGAATTTACAGGCGTTGGATTTATGCGACTTCCAACCACAATGAGCACATGGTTGCCGTTTCAAAATACCGCTACTATCTCCGTTATTTCCGACGATTGGTCTCTGTACCTTGTGCTTACGGATAAAATCCACTTCACTTGCTGCCACTTTCGATTTCATTTTGGTTTCGTGGATAAGAGCCTTTTTTAGTGCATCCTTTGGCGTTAGTTTTTCGTCCTCTTCGCACAACTTATCGAAAAGATTGCCTTCGTGGGCCATCCCCAGAATGAATTTGTCGCGAACTGCTTCATCAAGGCACAAAAATTTGCACTTTAAGGATAACGATTTGACGCGGGCGAACCACGCGGACACCGACTCCTCGAGTCTTTTCGTGGCGTTATAAAATTTGAATCGCTCTTGGAACACAATAACTGGCGGCATGTAGTGCTGCTCTAACATTTCACACAAACCATTGTATGTTACCTGGCTCGGCAATTTTGGATGACACAGTGCTTTTAGTAGAGAATATGCATCCGTCCCGACCGTTTTCAATAACGTTGACTTTTTAGCCTTGTCGTCTATTATGTTACCGTCGGCAAAATGGATCTCCAGGCGCTCCAACCAATTTCTCCTGCTCTCCTGTTTTTCTGGTTGATGGTGCCACAAACACACATGTGACGTTTTTCCATTTTGAATGAACTTTTAGGCCATGAACTTATTTCTAAATTTATAACATTTGGTAATCAGTCACAAGGCCATAGTCAGCTGTTTCCGTAAATTATATAGAAAAATTGTACCAGTCACTCCCCAATCATATTAATGAGGTCACTCTAAATAAGGGAAATTCCAATGATGGTTAAATTTATTGAAAGTAAACTTCTTTTATCCGAAAAGATAATATGGCGCTATTCTATATTTCATCTCAAGTGTTCTCGTCAAGGCAAAATCAAGGCGTATTTCCTTTAGGGTAAAATGAAGTTGGGGCTTTTTCCTCAGTTTTAGTCCCTAGAAATGTAGAGCATTTTTTATCACTATTTCAACAATAGATAAGCTCGCCTTAATGTGAGGATTTGCCCCAATCTTTGCGACTCAGTCAAGAAAGCCCTAAGTTTCCTTCAACATTACTCTCTCATAAGGATTGACAGCATTCAATTTATTATTGTCTGTGTAATTTTTACCTTAACTTGACTTGTAGCACACGAATTAGGTCAAATAGGTTAATGGCAGCCGCTGGTCAAATTTCAAACTTTGGCTTTCGATTGCCGAAAAACTACTTATTTTAGAAACGTGTTTGGCTACCCGTTTGAAACCTATGTTGGTGTATTTAATAAATATGTACACAGTGAACGAAAAACAATCTAATACTTGTACAATTGTATAGAGAATACACTTTATATTCAATTCTTGCTTAAAGCTAGGATACTTCCCTTTATGTTGGAAAAATACCGGCGTACAGACGGCTGCGCCCGCAATACGAGGGTTTTTTCGAATTTTGATGCATAGTGAATATTTGTTGAACATATATTTTATAAGCAATAGATAAGAATTGTGCCCAGCATTAATGGAATGCTTCCTGTAAATCTATTTTTGGATTGGTCTAAATAGCTAGCGCCTTTCATTCTGTTCCACCTTTAATTAGACCAATCCAAAAATAGATTTACTATTTACCCAGTTTGTATAAAAGCACTCTAAGGCAAATCTACAGGTATTTTTCGATTTAAGATTTCTGATCGCCTTTGAGCAAAAAGAAACTCAGGCAAACGTAAGGACGGCTTGGCTTTATATATGAACTGAATTATTGGCTGTAAAACTACTGTTACTCTTTTTTTAATCAAAGAAAAGCAACTTATATGAAATGATTCCCTTGTGTCCCCTGACATAAGAGCCCACGCAAGCTTTCCTATGAGTATTGAATAAGTATACTTTTGCAGCTATTCAGGGACACCCTGTTAGGTCCTTCAAAAATATTTGTGGCAAACACTATTACCATTCTATGCATATCCACCAAATATCATGTTCATTATTTCATCAAGTTAAAAGATATGCATTGAAGAAATACTTAAGAGGCTTCCCTTGCATTGTGAAAGGCCCTTACTAAATACTAATTTGGCTATATTTCCGGTTTGGATACAGATATTCAAATGAAAATTCGAAGAAATATTCCCTATGTAATTTTCTAAACATCCCTAGTAGAATTTTCATATTTGGAAACCTAAAAGAGGCTACACACGATCAAATTCAAATTTTACAAATTTACTGTTATATTTACTTTTCCTTAGCAAAAGTCAACAGTTTTAATATTTAACGTATATAAAGCCATACTGACCAATCTTTGTGCAAAGTTTCATATCGATCCCTATAACGGTTTAGAAAAACGGAGGTCGAAAAGGAAGTTTAACTTTGAACGCCAATAACTTTTTTACCGTTATTCGAAACTAGAAAATTTTAACTGATGTGAGATGTACTCGTTTAGTTCTTTGATTAAATACCCATATGTCAATCTCCGATAAAAACTAAAAAAGTCGACTTTTTTCAAACGTTCGGGACACCCTGTTATCTTCATCCTACCAGCTTCTAAGGTATATGTGCCAAAGACTGTAACCATTCTACACATTCCTACCAAATTTCATGGCAATCGGTAGCCGTTCGCGAGTTATTTAGTGAACAGACGGACGGACAGACGGACAGACGTACAGACGGTCAGACGGACAGACGGACAAAATCGATTTCATAAGGGTTTTTTGAAAAAAAAATTTTCTAAAAAACCCTAAAAAAGCGGTTGCCATGCAAATAACGAAATCAGGGAAAGACACCGACTCCCCAAAAACTACCCGCCCATTAAATTAATTTCAACTTTTGAAATTGAAAAAGCTACCCCTTCCTGAACACAAACCATGTCATTCCTGTCGCTCAGTTTGGCTTCATCAACGGCACAGGGTAACTATAAGTTACATTAAAGAAGCTTTCACTGATAAAAGTTCGGTGGGAATGGTAGTTCTTGATATATAAAAGGCTTTCGAGACTTCATGGTACGGTGGACTTTTTTATAAATTAACCAAGCTAAAATTTCCAACATAATGTTATCTAAATTATCCAATCGTTCTTCTCCGAAATATCTTTTTCTGTCCAGGTTAACAAACGCCTTTCTCAATGATATACCAACCAGCACGAGTTACGCAAGGC
This sequence comes from Microchrysa polita, assembly GCA_949715475.1. NCBI lineage: Eukaryota > Metazoa > Arthropoda > Insecta > Diptera > Stratiomyidae > Microchrysa > Microchrysa polita. Next base: position 115,651,682 of record OX454416.1, on the reverse strand, counting down.
GCATAGCCCAACACTATTCAACATTTTTTTCTCTGATTATTCCCAGCGATGATCGATGTCAAATTGCACTTCTGGCAGACGACCTATGCTTATATTCCAAATCAGTCGACCCAGATGTAATACATAATCCACTATCTAGAAAGGAAACTCGACGAACTCTAGCGGTGTTTTTACAAATGGAAGATTGCAGAAATGGATATGCATAGCAAAATCCTTTTGAATAAGCTGTTATGCAGTCGATTACGAGTATGTATATCTTATGGTGCGTATGGGGGAAATACGCACAGTTCCATAAAACCCGTTCGCAAGTTATGCAAAACTAGTTTCTTAAAATGATTCTTAACAAACGCTGATATTTTTCTACAGGCATCACATTTCGAAAGTCTCCCTTGTCAGCAACTGATTATACAGTGTACATTTTAATTTCCTTGGCAGATTAGAAAACCAGGCTCCTCTGCCTAACTATTGCTTGAAGCTAACGAAACTCCTTATTTAATTTTTCAAGTTTAGGTTTTAATTTAGGTGTAATATTGTGGCGTCTTTTTAGCCATCCAAACCACACCTCCCACATTAAGTTCTTCTAAGACTTTTTTTTTTGCAATAATTCCAACCGAATCTCACACAAATATATTCCCATTGATGCCGCAAATCATATGTAAAAATGGGTGGCATCGTACGATAGGGTCATGTAGCTGATACACAAACCCAGCCCCAAAATAGAATCCTACTACTAGTGGTGAATCCTACTACTATAGGGTCATGCTCTCCCCTCCTCCCCTTTCCTTTCTAATTTTTTTTCTTAATTATACACATGTCATAGGGTCGCCGATGAAACTATTAGCCCGAATGAAAGTGAAGGGTATGCAAATTTTGGCCGCGCCCGAAATTAGCCTCGGTCTCGTTTTTACTTATAATTTACTGATTTTGCGGACGTGAGATGTACAGGTTCTATAGTTAAATACATAAGCATTTTACATACACGCTTTACAAATATTTTCAACTAATTACTTTTTTCTTCTCTATTTGTCTTTCCAGAACATTATCAGCCCAATTGCGGAGCCAACCTGCCTATTTCAAAATTAAATTAAGAACAAAATGATATCATTTAACCGGCATTTATGACTTATTATAACTTACGAGTACATTCATCATAGAAAAATATTCCACCATTCATACGCTCATCCATATGCATTTGCTATGATGTAGCTAAGCTATAATAATTTTCCTACTTCATTCAATCCTAAACAATCTGGTAATGAATCGAAATTATCTCGTTAATATCATTACAAGCTGCTGTACGAGTGCGAGTGAAAATCTTCGGTCTCATTAGCTATTAGAATGTAATCGAACTTGTACATACACACCTTTTTCGCATATACTTACATATGTACATACATACGAGTAGATACCTAGATTACGCAATAACTTATTAATTACAGTCAATGCCATGTCATTGCATCTATCATATCAACCGTATCATATCTGCGAAAATTGTGTACATTCGCTATGAGTATGTTGTCGGTTGTGTACATTTCATTTTCAGCACTATAATAAATGCCTAACCCATAACAAGAATACATTCGAATACAACATAGTATGTGCTCGCACTCGTATTACACTACCGTTGGAAGTGTCGATCTAGCGTCTGGCGCTGGCAATTGATGTAGAGCAGGAGCAGTAGATACAACACATTATAAAGATACGTGTTATATCTGTTTGTACCTATATACTGCAGCCAACAATTGCTTCCGACCAACTTAATATCGCAAATTGTATGAAAAGCAGAAAATTGAGTGTACACATAGAATAAAGTAGACGACCGACCCGAATAAATTCTAGCCTCTAGCATGCGCTACATATTACCGGCCTAGTCGAATGTGCTCATACATACGACATACGACTGTATCTCTTATTACATACATACAACAACAGAGTTGATGTGATGTATCTATAATTTCCAGGAATAATAATATTCTATTTGAGAACTTACATTATATTAAAATTAATATTACAGAGTGCTGTGCTTAGAACGTTTCGATAATAAGAGTGAAGGCCAGAAAATCATAAAAATTAAAAAAAAGATACAAAAGTGTTATTACAGAGTGTCTGGAAAATGAACGTTTTCAATAGTGAGTTTGGTGTGGAGTGAGAAGAAAATTTATTACGAATTAAGTTGAATCTTTTGGAATCGGAGAATGGCTAATGTAACTACGATTGTGTAACGACGACGACAGAGCGCAGTGAAAATGGGAAAGGCGATGATGCTACCGGAGGAGGAAAAACTCCGGCAGGATGACGAGCAGCCGGAATCGGGTGAGTGGAATATGCACTTTTAATCTTTGAGTCCGCCAAAGAAAAACGAAAAAAAAATTAACAAAAAACAAAAAAAAAACGAAAAAAAATATAGCAAAGCGACCAAGACAATGTTTACATGACGGAACAAGTATGGGTTTTCGGACTTCTGTAGTTCAGACCGTGTTTGGCTCTGAGTGATTAAATTTGGTAGGAATTGTCACTCGCGACATCTGACAAAGTGTAGAAAAATTCAAAAAGACACCATGAAAAACTCTGGAGTTATAAGAGTTTGCAAATGGCATTTTTTCGAAAATCTCGTTGTTCTTGTTGTTCATTGACAGGGCTACAGCTTTGTAGGGAGCAACTCGGGACTCGCTCTCTTTTCCCAAAGATAGTATCTGTCCCGAAAGTGTGCATAGGCTATCATTTGCTCCGATCCGTGCAGTAGAAAAAAAGATACAGCGAAAAATGTGAAACTGCATACAGTTTCGGTAGAGTTTCTGGCTTAAGTCATTTTTATATGTTTCTAAGAAAATAATTTGTTAAAGTTGGGAATAATAGACCCGAAGTGCTTAGGAAAGAATCGTATAGTTCTGTGATTTGGTAGAATTGTTAAGAACAATCCCTTGGATATGTGCTTTTTAGTTGTAGAGCGTCTGGAAGAGCAGGGGCAAGGGGTCAAAGTTCCTGTTTCGGGTCCTCTCATATATACACGAGTATGTCTATGTACACATTAATATAATATTGGATGAGCATTTAGTGCGATGCATTCAGTGCGGTTTTCCATGACTAAAATTACAATTTTGAACTATTTTACAAAAAACAATGTTTAAAGTGCTGTATCTTGCATCTACAAAGCTGGTGGGACTCAAACTAAAGAAGGTTTTGTTAGCTTTAAAAATCCAGTAGACGACTTTCTTGTATGAATCACCTTTTGGAAAATACAAACCAAAATATGAAAAAAGCCCGAAAATTTTGAGGTTTTTTGAGGGTCACGGGGTTGGCACAGGTTTTTCGAAGTTGCAAACTTGGTGGTACACTTCTGGTATCTACCCTAACAATATTCCAAAAAAACCAGAGCTGAGCTATTTTTTGCAACCTAAAATCATAAAATGATCATAAATCATTTCCCTTATTATGCGAACACCTCTAAATAGCGAACACTTTTTTTTTGAAGAACCACCAGTGGTCTCTTTAGACAGGTTTCATTACTGACCCACCTAATTTACGGATTTATCCTATTCTCTACTTTTTTCGCTATAATGTCTGACACACATACATCATGTCACGCATTCCAGTAAGATTTTCATCTCAGACATGACTTAAACTCTTAAGGTGGTAGTCATTCATTGCTTTATAAATAAATCTGATACGTACATATTTTCTGAAACTTTTATCTCTTATGTACATAGAACATATTTATATTTTTGCCATTTTTAGGTAAATATTTTCTTTAATATTTTTCTACATTATGTATTTATCTTTCCAAAGCCAAGAATTTGTTACTGATTCAATTGATAAGGGTGGCATGAGGTGAACGTCTTCTTGATTTTATCATTAAATCTACGATAAGTATAAACATGTATGTTCATACATTCCACTTTATATCGATTTATCAGCTTATCAGTTTAATCACAAGAGCTACTCCGAGCTGTTAAGAACTACAGGCGTCCCCCGGTTATTCGCCGAGTTAGGGACCGGAGAAATGGCGAAAGGCGGGTTTCGGCGAAAGGCGAAGCGGAGACTTTTCAGTGCATATGATGCCCTAAGAGCTATAATTAAAATTCGTATTTTATATCCAAAAACTTCACAAATCCAAAGTAAACAATAATAAAAACAAAATTGCACAAAAATTGATTTCAATCACTTCATTTATATACTAAATCGACAAGTTCATTCCATGTGGTTAGATGTGGTTGATAATGGCTGAGTTTTTGGTTTAAAATACGATTCAAAAAATCCTAGGGCACTGACGAATTATCTAAAAGCAAGTTTACCACTGCACTACCGGTGGAACTCAAAGGCATGGATGGCGGCCGAATTATTCCAAGCATGGATTAAGGAGTCATTCATACCGAGTGTGGAAACTTTTTGTAGGGAGCAAAAAATCCCGTTCACAGTCTTACTATTTATGGATAATGCTCCCTGTCATCCGAAACAATTAAGTGATTTATATGAAGAGATTTTCCTTCCGCCAAACACGTCATCCATTTGCGGCCAATGGACCAGACGTAATTGTCACCATCAAATCTTATTATCTACGGCGCACTTTTTCAAAAGCGATAGCGGCGATAGACCTCGATAGTTCTGATCTAATGTGCCAAAACACAACAAGCTGAAATCTTTTTGGAAAAACTTTACAATTTTGGATGTAATCAAAACAATTAGAGATGCATGGAAGGAAATCAATGAACCAATTTTGAAATGTGAACTAATTTATTAATCACTTAACTCATACATTAATAAATTTTATATGTTAAAGAAGCGCCACAGACCCTCCGATCGATTGGCGAGATTTTTTGATTGCGTTCTCAGTTGCTGGCTTTTTGACATAACCCTGTGGTCGTTCTTCATGCTGTGGTTGTGGCGCTCATTCTCCATCAAAAGTAGCAACAGATGTCCATCTTCCATCGCCAAAATCGGTATAATTTTCGCTATTTCGTGTTGTGTCTTGTGGACCGTGAGACTGTCAATTTCAGATTGCCCGATAAGTTGCCTAGTGTGTGTGCTGTACGGGCGGCAGATCGATTGTGCGCAATCGATTGACCAATAAATCGCTAGGTATGTGGCGCCCAAAAGGCACATGGAAAAAACTACAGTGGATATCAGCCGACATTGAAGCTAGTGGGAATCTTGTGAACTATGCAACATCTGATGTTGTAGTGAAGGCGAGACAGTTGGATTTAGATGTTTATCCGGAAGATGCGGAGGAGTTGCTTTCTTGACAAAGTACAGAGTTAACTGACGAAGATCTTATGTCAATAGAAGAGCAGCGAAGATTCAATGTGAAAGAAAGCAACAACACCGAGCTACGAATCTTAACAATCAAGCAACTGGAGGAAGATATTTTAAAGGTTGAAGACGCTATGGCATTTTGGGAAATGGTGGACCCAAATTTTGAAAGGAGCTCAAAAGTCAACAGTGGCCCCCAAACCAGATAAGCTGTTATCGTGAGCTTCTGAGGGAGAGAAAAAACAAAGCGACGCAGCAAGTTTCCACACTCGGTTTGAACGACTCCTTAAACCATGCTCGGAATAATTCGGCCGTCATCCATGCCTTTGAGTTCCACCGATAGTGCAGTGGTCAACTTGCTTTTAGATAATTTTTCAGTGCCCTAGGATTTTCTGAATGGTAAATCATCGGTTTTAAATCCATATTGCCAACTGTGTTGGCACCCTGGAAAAGGGTCAACCGGCTTTAAATCCTGGCATCGTTTTTTCTTCCTTTCAAATGAAGGTTCTGGATGGCATTTTTTTCCAAAATAATGCCGTCTCGCCCACATTAAAAATTTGTATTGGCAAATATCCCCATTCATCCATAATTTGTTTTAGTTCCGCGGAATATGCCTCGGCTGCCACTGTATCGGCACTATCCGCTTCCCCATCAATTTTAATGTTATGTAGATTGGAACGCCCCTTAAATCTATTAAACCACCCCTTACTAGCAACGGATGTTTCTTCCGTCTCTCCTCTTTCATTCCTTGGTGTTAAAAAGACTTAAAGCCTTGGTCTGTATAACTGAGGTATTCAGGGGAATATTGTAATGAGTCTGGTCCTGAATCTAGATGCTTAAAAGCATTTCTATTTATTTATTTCAATTATACTGTCGTTTATTCCTATTATTTTTGAATGGACAGGCGTGGAATATTTTATCTCGTCCAACACTTTAGTTTTATTTTTTTTTTTATAATTGTGCCCACTGTTCTTCGAGGAATATTTAATTTACGGCTGACAGACATTACTCCTTCGGCGAGCTTTTATCAAATCCGATTTCTCCTGCAACGTTAGCACTTTATGAGTTCTTTTGACTCTTTCTTTACCACGATGCACCTAGTAAAGAAAAAAAACCGCGAGTTGTCGATTCTAAACAAAAACAAAGCGACTCGCGACGTAAATTTGTCTAAAACAAAATTCCTTCACAACTAAACAAGAACAATTTTGCAACGCGATTCGAATAAGAACACACAGTTGTAAAAGAAACTTAACAGTGTTGGCTACAGACTCTAACATTAACCGCTTACTATAACCCAAAAGTGCCACCAAGGCGATTTCTAAACCGATTTGAATTCCCACAATTCTCAGGAATACTCGTAAATACGAAAAAAAACCGGCATTCACAATGCAACTCATCATCTGGAGATGGATTCTGTTTAAAAACCGATAATGTTAACCACCAAAATTTATTTAAACGGAATTTATCTCCAGATGATGAGTTGCATTGGGAACAACGATTTAAAAGTTTATGGTATTCATTCCTCAAAATTTGGAATTTTTAATTATGGCGAAAGAGTGGAACTTGTGGCGAATAGACGAATTGTGGTGAATTTTGAAAAGCGGCGAAAGACCGAATCGGCGAAAAGCGGAACGGCGAAAAGCGGGGGACGCCTGTACCTTGTTTAATTATGAAAAGCTCCAACATACCGAAACAATAAGATAACTGTAATTGAATTGAGTCAGGTTCTTGATATAAAATTATAAATCAATAGATATGAAAATGACTATTTGCTGGAAAAAAAAGAAAAATATTTATGAGGAGTAAGCTAGAGATGGCCGAAAAGAATATGAGACAAATAGCTCAATTCTGTATACACTTTACATAATTTCTAAGCAATATGTTATACAAAAATTAAATAAAAATACTCTTAGGTTTTTAGAATTGTTATTGTTAACTATAACCTTTACTCTAATTTTGTGCCAATATTTCTGATAATGCCGAATTATAACGAGGTCTTGAAGCCCAATGAACGGATCTGGACTCCTATTCCCGGGGGTTACCTCTATTCTTCTATGCCATAGCAGAAGAACAGAGGCCCCTCCAATTGGCCGTTTCCAGACCTGGGTGGGACGAAACCGAAATTAAACTTTCGGTAACGTCTAGTGAAATGAGTGTCACTCAAAAGGTCTCGACTGCCCTACAATGGATCTGAAGTTCTTTTTCCCATATTCACCTCCGTTTTCCAGATGCATGGCGCCCTAAATGACCGTTCTTACCCTCTAACCGGACAATTTTTTTTCTTGGCGGAAAAATTATGGTAGGTTAATATTAGCATAAAAACCAAAGAAAACTGAATTTGGTAATTGGTTTAGTTTTTAGACACTAAAATGTGCAGCCCGCCAAAAGGCGGTCTATCCAGGGAACGGCAAAGAAAAAGAGACTGCGCCTGGCCTGCTTGGTAGATTTGCGTACTTTGCCGTGTGTTCTCAATTTTGTTATAAATACATTCTCTAAAAAACCGGTGTTTGGTAGAAACGAGATTTATTATGATTTCTGCGTATTTATATATAATTGAAGTGTTTGAAATCTGCGGCAGGTAGGTACTGGGAGCGGTTTCTATGGCGACCATAACACTATATTCTTCTGACTAGCAGTGCGTCTTAAGTCAAAGCTCTATCCCCCAGAAATCCAAAATGGTTTCGGGGTGCTTTAACAATACTCGACATTGGTTTGGTTTGAGTACATACCTAACAATCTTAAAGAATTATGTTTCCATTTATGTATTGGGGATTGATTACATAGGTAGAAATAAGGAGCTTGCAATATTGGGCCATCTTGTTTACTTTTTAGCCCTTATTAGTTCTTTTATAAAGGATTTTCTACATGGTGGATCGTGACAAAAATACATACATCTGTGCCCACTTTTGGGTAAGTTCCAACCAGTACTATTACTATTAAGTATTTTTTATTGTGAATTTAGAAACATTTTTGGGTGTTTCAAATACATATGCCAATTTAGGAGAAGGGGGAGCATAACAGCATGATTATGGGCAGTCATCCAGTCATCGTGATGTAGGTTGTCGTCTGTATAGCTACTAAATTGTCGGTTAAAGCAAATACCACCGCTAACACAACCAGCTGCATCACAATACACAGCACCAGTTTGGGTATGAAAAAAATGGAACCCTGGTTTGGTCGACCATTCACGAAACTGATATAGCGCCTAGAATTCCTAAGTCCTCCTTTGCAAAGTCGGATCTCACACATTCAATGCAGACTAGTATTGATTAGACTCTCCCTAGGAAGCATTAAATGTCGGATCTCACACATTCAATGCAGACTAGTATTGATTAGACTCTCCCTAGGAAGCATTAAATGATTCTCCTTCTCTGACTTCAATCACTTTTTCCTAGCTTCTTGAGTCTTCTTAGGATTGGGGATAACCGTTGTTCCCAAATCTTTACAACACGATATGACCCCATTTCATCTTTTAATTGATCCTGAGTTTGAATTAGTTATAACAGTTACTTCCGGTTCATATTCCTGTTTTGTACAAATGTCGCCTTTTCCAGTTTGTTGGCCATATGTAGAGTATCGGCCCCATAATTCCAAGCGGCTCCATAGTCCCAATCGGCTCTAAATTTATCAGCTGATTCTCCAGAGCTTAATCGGATTTTTTAGCTGATCGATTGCTCTGGAAAGACGCTACAGCATAAAAAGATTCAAATAATATCGATTCACAACCTAGCAGTAATAATTTTATTGAAAATTCAATGAAAATTATTTCGAAAAAAATACATGAGTATATACGATAATGTCGTGCTCTGTGGCCGTGATCGTTCGGTCGCCACTCTGTGAAATAGACACTCATAGAGAAACGAGTTTCCAAACTCGGCACGACTCGTCGCAAGTTTATTATTCAGAAGAAGATGATAAGAAATATTCTTATCGTAGAATAATAAACTAACAATGCGACTAGGAAGTGGTATGGCTGACAACCATATCACACTCCGAATTCAGTTGTTTTTGTAACGTTGATGACTTCACACGGTAGTCATCAACACACCATGCTCCACTAGGAGTTACGGTAATGAAGAGAGAGAGATATACGATAAATGTAGAAAAAAGTTTGGGTTACCTGGATAGACCGCCTTTTGGCGGGCTTAACTTATCGGACCTAAAATGCATATTACTTTTCAAAAAATCAAAATTCACTTATATTATTATGAAATAAACAATATTTCTCATCTATGATAATTTTTCTGTAGAGCAAAGCTAATAACAAAGAGGTGTTTTTGTATTGCGAAATGCGCACTGCTTGCGTCAATAATTTATTTGGTCCATTTTCGCACCAATTCACATTCAACTGGCAATAGAATAGGATAACGGTATTTGCCCGGTTTTCTGGAATATTAAGGCGCTTGTACAGTACCAAACACAGCTTCTTATAGCATTAGTTGCCAAAAAAAGTCATCACATTAGGAGTTTGGTGGATAAATTCAGAGCCCGCCAAAAGGCGGTCTGTCCTGCTAGAGGGTTAAGGTTTGTGTTCGTAGAGACGACTCATGGTATCATCGCTCAGCGATCGTAATTTTACATCCAATTTCGAGCCGTATTTAAATATTTTTTGAATGGTTCTACTTTCCTAGTATCGACTATGGACTAAAGGAACATGTCTGTATAGAAAATATACCCATATAGTGCTCAAAACCGGTGGTTCCACTTCGATCGCTGAGCGATGATCCCATATGAGTCGTCTCTACGAACACAAACCATTAGTATTGGATGAAGCCAGCCCGAAATTACAGTTTTCGGGGAGTGTGTGGGGTATTGACACGTTCTGTGGCTCACTTGGATGAGTCGCACTCTACGATGCCACACTCGGCTTCACAAAAATCGGACCACTCGCCACTTTCGAACTCAAATTCAATTTTCTCAAAAAGTATGAAACTTACAACTATGAAACTTAGATATACAGAAAGTGCATTTAATGGCAATTCAAATGACTATGATTTTTATCTAAAGTACCGTTAACTCACGCAACAAACACAATGCCTGTTTTGATTAGAGTTCGCGCTTACCGTGTGGCCCGGTTTCATTGAAGCTTAGTATCTGTGTAGTAATCTAGAGGTCCGGAGATCGAATCTCGGCGAATCTCCGTAGGTACATGTGCGGATAGGAAATATATAGTGCTTGCAATCTCCGCAATGATATGCAATGTAACGTTGATAGTCTAGTACAAATAGCAAAATCCAAACCCCACCAAATTTGATCTGTCTGGCTCAGTTTAAAAAGAAGCTACAGGCATGCCTTTTTGAAAAATGTTAGGAGGAGTGAGGGGGGCGTCAATGGTCGGACATATATATGGACAAGATCTTATGACAGTAGGTCCATTCTATCAAAAGTTACAGTGCGAAACGTAAAACTCAAAAAGTGTAAATACACTATAATACTTTTGGGTCTAGGGTATAATTTTCTAATAAAATGTCTAGAGTGTTACATATCATTACAAAGGTAATTTTATGTAGTTTGTTTTGTCCTCAGCTTATTTTAAGGTCAGACTCATTGTTTTCCAGATATTTGCAAGAAACTGAATTTTCACCCCTTTGCCACCCCCTCCCCCTTAACCCATGGCGCAAATTTGTGTAACTTTTTACTGCGTATATTAGGCAGTGTATTCAACAATTTGGCATCAAAAATTTCTTTTTTTTTTATGTTTAGGTTTGGGGCTATTTTGAACCAATTGTACTGGACTATGACTCGAAATTGCCTATAAACAGCTGAGTTAACGCACCATAGCACATAGGGTATACGGTATGGAAGAAGAGAAGTGTAGGGTATGCTATACCAGATGAAGGAGGTGAATCCTGAGGAAAAGGATTGCAGATCCGACCAGACATTTCGTTATAATGAGGTGAGAGGAAAAAAATTAAAAGTGCCAATTTTTTTCGTCCCCGAGTGTATACTAACTAATTTCCAAAAATAAATATACATACATGAAACAACCCTCTATACAAAATAGAACATAATTGTGTTCACAATAGCACCTACATTAAAAATTTTACTTTTTAAAAATTCCGCTGAGCATTGCTATAAATTGAGAAAGTGCAAACATGATCAAGTCTATCTAAATATTTATACAGCCGGCTATAAAAGCCGTTAAACAAATTTAATTAAAAAATTTAATAGGGTTTCGTATCAATTACATATATATCAAAACAGATCAAGCATATTAATAATTCACACCAGTCGAGGAAAGATCCAACAATGAACTTGAAGACGTGCTATCGGTACCCAATTATACATTACCTCCACGACTCTTTCTCGAGGCGTTGAGATCGATAGCACGCTCTTCCGGAAATCCCCGCAAATAGGCACTCGATTGTCATAAGAGATCATATTACGCACATGGCCAATTCTGACGCTATCTTCTCTGTAAAAGGATACGCACCTATTACAGGAATAAATTTGAATAAATCCGACGAAACCCAACTTCCAATTTTCCTGTACAATGACCGTCAACTAAAGACAGATGTATAAATTTATTTTAAGACTTAAGAACTTGCGAGCTTAACATAATCTAATCCAAATATTATTAGTGGGTTTTATGTGAAAGCTAAGTATACATGGCTACACACTGGAAATGAGTACTTACTAATTCGTTGTATATACTATAATGCAATGTTTATAAAAGTAATACATTTATTTATAGTATTTCATATTTCATATTTTTAAAAGCGTGAAAACCAGCATTCAAAAGAGAACAATTAAATTTTTTTTTTTTGGATCGTAAATTTAGTATCTAATCATTTCGCAATAATGCCGAAAACGATCTGAAAGATAAGTTTGTATTTACCAAAAATGTTTCTGTTTTTCTACAGTTTCGCTATCACAATAAATCTATTTATAAAATTCTGCACACAATTATTATCTCCGGTCTTAATGTGCTCGTACTGTTGAATAACATTTCCGAACTTCGAAGAGTAATAAAACACGATTTGTTTACAAAGGCCACTTCGGATACAAAATGAAGCACTACTACGAGTATACTACTGAACTGGATGCTTGATGTCTCGACTCAATATTCTGTCTATGGTATAGCAATATGTCTATCGACGAGAAAAACTAGACGAATCTAAATTATGTACAAATGTACTACAATTTGTGGCTCAATTACAGCCGCAATATAGATCCGTTTCAGTCTCATTATTTCTAATGAATGGCCCCTTGCAAATGTCTCTAGAACGGGAAACTTCTTATAAATTTATCATTTCAATATAATGAGAAGACAATAGTCTGGTCTTATTGTTATTTGTCTGCCGTTTACGAGTAATAATAATAATTATAGCACATACTTGCTGAAAACACATTGTCAAGATAATAGAGCACAATTGTGTCAGATTTGCTGATAATTCAATTAAGATAGAAGAATTGAATGGAAGTGGTATTAGATGTCGGGAATAATAGCTCTATAAAATTAGCACTGCTGTAACACCTGACGTGGCGTGTATTTTCGCATGGGAAATTCAGTGCTGACTATACTGATAATACAGTGCTGGGCAGTGGCGATACATCGTAGTAGTTTTTAGGGGTTCAAACACCCTCCGAATTTTTTTGATTCTAAAATGATGAAGAATCAATTCAATCCAAACCATTCCAATCATTGCTTTAATATACATTTGTAAAATAACGAACATTTACTCTTTTATAAATGCCAACGGAAGCTTTTATATACCCAAGGGTAGCATATTATTTTTCGGTAAAAAAAAACTAAAATTATAGAAAACTATGGTGTCGGCTGATGTAAAAAATGTCAAATTAAATAATTCTTAAGTTGAGTTTTTTCACTAATGCTCACTAAGTCACAACTTCGCATATAGAATATGAAACAAACTTGCTCCACAGCCCTGTTTAGGTTGAGACTAGGGCTACCACCTGCTCGGGCTTCGCCCGGCAGTGACGGGCCTAGAAGGTGCTGCCGGGACGCCGGGTTCAGGAAAATTCTGGCGGGTTAAATTTTTCAGGAGCAGTATTGGGATATTTAGCCAAGGTTTCTTAAAAATGTTCACCCTTATGACGTTCGCGAGTTTGGTTTTGTTTTTCAATGTTTACTCGCAAAAAAACGTACAATTACTTCTGTGAATGTATATCCCTAGGTATGGCCGTCTAATGAATATGGGAAGCTAAAAATCTCGTCACACTGCATCGCTGCAAACTTAATTTTTCAAAGGCCACAGAAATTTTTTGGATGTAATTTAGGGTAGTCATTACGTGATTTGAGATTGCAAAATGTGGTGAAAAAATTTTTTATTCTTATGTTTTTTGGGGTCCTGAGCTCGAATCCGGAGCTTCCCACCTAAATTTCGCTGCGGAACACGGATTCGGGCTCAGAACCCCAACAAACATAAGAAACAAAAAAATCTCCACCACATTTTGAAATTTACTAGGTTTACTACGTACTTACTACACTAAAAAAAATAATTTAAATTTGAAATTAGAGCTTGATTGGAATGGCTCTGCCTCACAAGATTGCAGAACTCTTGCTTTTTACGTTACCGAATCTTTATCGAAAACACTGCCGCTCTAATTTCTCTTCGTATAGACATTTTAAACGTGTACGGGTCCCGTGCTCCTACACTTATCAGGGTTCGCCGAATCGTGCTCTAAAAAGGAAAAAAATTGTCATGTACTGCCTACAACTTTGATCTTTTGTACCGTGCGGTTCGACGAACCCCGATCCGTGTGGGGCTGGCATAAGATCAGATGACCCTGAAGTTATATTTAGGCAATAAATTCCAGCCAGCTCAGAGTGAATGGTATTTAGTCCCTTTTCAGCCAAATAATGTTTATATTTGGTAATTTTTGCTGAAGGTATTAGGTTCATTGCCAGGCAATGAATTTCAATGGATACTTGTTGACAGCCGGGATATAAAGGAATAGAAGAAAGTGGCGCAGCGAATGGAATGTGCAGGCATGACTCCACCAATATCTATTTGATTGTGTCATTAACTGAGTATCTTCTGTTATTACGAATCGGTTCAGACAAATGCGGATGCGCTATTGAGGTAGTCATCAAGCTCTCGCTCATTCAAAGGAGTTGATTGCTCTTACCCTTAGGTTAGGTTAGGTAAAGGGGCCGCTAGGTTTACACCCAGCGCACTTAGACAAAAACTTGGTCTGTTGTGATACCCCTGTAGAATTCGTATCTATAATAACCTCTTAATCTGAGAACCAACCCGTGCTAACAATGAATTTGTTGAGCAGTATTGGGACCGCATCACGAAGATCGTCCGTATCATAAAAATACCTGAAACCAAGATAACGGCTTCGTCTCTCGGCCAAAGCAGGACAGTGACAAAGTAAGTGGTGTACGTGCTCTTCCTCCTCTTCGTCACCACAACTTCTACAGAAGTCATTGTGGGGAATTTGGAGTCTTCTAGCAAAATTTCCAATAGGATAATGCCCCGTTATAAACCCCACCACATTACGAATATGCTTTCTGTCCAAAGACGGTAATATGGTTGATCGACCAATATCTAGCTTTGGCCATATCATCCTCGTCGTATCGCAAGTACAACAATAGGTCCATCTTGCATTGGTCCTGCGTTCTACAGCGGTTTCTATTACCACTGCACAAGCAGATGGTGTTTTCATGTTGCAACGATCGCCTTCAATGCTACCAGCTAATGCATTTCGCGCCAAGTCGTCTGCGCGTCAATTGCCTTCGAAGGCACTATGACTCGGTATTCAGCATAGCGTAATATCGAAGAAACGACCCATCTTCCTAAGTACTAAGCGGCACTTGTCGATGATCTTTGATGTGGTTAGCACTGATTCTAGTGTTCTAATAGCAGCCTGTCTATCGGTAAAGAGAATGACGTTCCGTCCTGTGACGACGTGACTACCCAACCAATTTCTCTTTTTGTCAGTACCGTATAGCCCCATGTGGGGCCATGGTGCGTTAAAATTCAGCCGTTTATAGGCAGTTTCGAGTCAACGTTACATTGCATATCATTTCTGAGAGGATATTTCCTATCCTCACATGTACGGAAATTTTGGTCCACGCCGAGATTCGATTACTATAGCATCGTAGAGTGCGACTCAACCAAGTGACAGAGCGGGCATTTTAAGGCCTCCAAAATTGCTGAGACCTCTGTTTGCAGAACACTGCAGAAGTTAGGGAGACTGAGAGACAAATTAATGTTCAGTTCCTCAGAGTATACTCCGATACCTACTTCTGCGTTCGTCTTAGAACCATCAGCATAAATTGAAATGGATGCACTGGAGAGGTATGCTATTATCCCACGCTTCCCTTGACGGGATCAGGCTACAATGGTTTCTTCCGAATAGGTATTTGGGAACAGTGGAAAAGTAGATCTTTGGGAAGATTACATCTGATCAATTTTATTTCATAGGGCTGCCTTAGCAACTGCGCCTCAAAAATAGAATACGCTCAAAGAATTTTTTGAACACACCCCCTCCCTTTCCTTCTTGCAGGTGTCAGGCGAGGGTCGTAGTCGAGGTGGTAACCCTAGTTGAGACCCTGCGTCAGAGGTTACCCATGAGATTGCTGCTTATACCTTTTGACTCTGCTATTTGATCAATGCAATAACATTGGATATTGGAATTTGGGTCATTTAGTTTTACCCGCTAGATGTTCCACGTTACACTGAACCAAAAGTTGTCGTAAATGCTATGAAAACCATCTTCAAATCAACGAAAAACTTCATTAAAAAACCTCCAATGTTCATGTTCGTCACTTCAATGAAACTAGTTTCGTTACGTAACGAAAACATTCATTATTTCGTGTAAAGTCTTTCTTTGATATTAAAGCGGAAATTTCGTACAGTTGAGGAACGCGATTCTCCATTTGAAGAAATGATTCTTCAAAGCAAATATTCGGTTACGTTATTTTTTTTTAATACAAAAAAAATGACGCAGCACAGTATTGAACCTAGACCTCTACAAGTGTAAGGGACGTTTAATTTGCCTCAATACGCTTTGAAAAGCATCATAAATTACCTGACTACAGTGGGATTCGATCCCGGTACCCTATGATTTGAAGAGCTGCACCCTACCTACTACACCAACCAGACTACATGTGCTGAAGGTTTCTAGGATCCACATAAAGTATTTGTCAGAGTTAAGAAAAGCTTTCATTAATGTTATGAAAAATTCATCAATATCGGTATCATAAAAAATATACGTATCGTTGAACCAGAAAAACTTCCTGAATGTAACGTAAAGATTCTCAACATGTTCCTTAATTTT
This sequence comes from Microchrysa polita, assembly GCA_949715475.1. Lineage (NCBI taxonomy): Eukaryota > Metazoa > Arthropoda > Insecta > Diptera > Stratiomyidae > Microchrysa > Microchrysa polita. Next base: position 115,635,182 of record OX454416.1, on the reverse strand, counting down.
AACGAAATTTTACGTAAAATTTACAACAAGGAAAATAATCATTAATTTTATGAAAGAAGTTTTTATTAACCTAATAAACGAATATTTTCTTCATGTCAATGTAAATATTCGTGATATTGACGAAATAGAATATAAACGAATCAGATTTCTTTAATGTGACGAAATGTGGCGTAAACCTTTATGAACGTCTACCTTATCATAACGAATAATTACGTTATGGCAATGAAAATAAGTCAACGAATGCGATTCGTGGATAATAGGAAAGATAATTTTTTCAGTGTACTGTCTTACCTTTGTTTGAACCAAACACGGATGGAAATATGAAGCTTATTTTTTGGGATTCACTTTTTCATGATTTAATTTCGAAAAACCTAACAACAAGCAACAACAACACATTGGTCGCGGCGATGTATCGATCCAAGATAGAGCTCCCAGTAGAAATAGGCAGAGACATTTTCGCCAGAACTGGCGATGTTCCTACACTGCACTGTAGCGAGGCAAGACAAGGAAGAAGAAAACTAACATAAAGCTCGGTTTAAGCTTTTGACCGATTGAAGACCAGATAACGGGGGGTATATCAAATGAAAGCCAATTAAACATCGCATAAATTTGTCGTGAAACTGTTTTGAAAAACAATCGCGGGAGACACCAGAGCAAAACAAATGAAATAAAACGATTTTTTTTTAATAATTTTCGGATTTCAATAACCTGTATTTGTATGTTAAAATAAGTATTGGGAAATTTAATGGGCTTTAATACTGCTATAAAAATACTCTAATTAGGACTTATCGCTTCCGAGATATTTCCGAGATTAAGCCTAAAACCCGTAAAAATGAATCCTTTGGCCCCCTTTCCCCACATTAGCTCACACCTCATGACCGTGAGCTTTTAGTATGTTTTACCCCGAACCACCGCTTATAGATCCGTGGAATAAAAAGCAAATTTAATACTTACTAACTTTGCCCTACAAAAGTTTTCTGAATAACAATTTGGAGGGACACCAGAGTAAATAGAATGCAAAAAAAAAAATATTTTCGACTTTTATTAAACAATATCGGAAGAACCGTTAGGAGTTTTGCAAATGCACGTATGGACAAATAAATAGGATATTTAGAAAGTAGGCATTAATACTTACAACTTTTTTCTCTGCGACTCACTGTTTTCGAGATATAGCCCAAAACACCAAAAATCGCACAAAATTACATCTTTACCCTCCCCCTCTCTGCCTGCCTTAGGACACCTCTGCGAGTAAAATTAGTAGCTTTACCTCCTAACTACTTCTAACAAAACACCCCTCCTTTTTATGCAATAATGGATTGATTTGTCAAATTAGTGGAAGATAATAAAAAATCAATCAAACATGGAGTTCCTTGACTTAAGATATCCTTTGGAGTTAAGGTCGCCTTAACCCTTTCATTCCCAAATTAAATTCCTTCGGGGAAAAAAATAATATTGTTATTATTTCGTCTTTATTTGTGTCTAAAAATACATTTTCAATGAAAACAAGGAAAAAAATTACGGGGTTGGGAAACAATAGTATGTAAACTGCAGTTTACATTGGGATTGAGTGGAAACTTTTTCAAATGCAAATAGTTGACGGAAATATGAGATATTTGTTTTTTTATTACGAAAACGATGATAGAATTTTTCTCGATGAGTAAGACTAAGGTCCTACCCATTTACTGGAGCTATGTTTAGAAACCAATAGTGTAAAATCTGGTCAATCCGGACCTAAAAATCCGGATTATTTGTTTGATAATCCGGATTCAGGGCCATTTATCAGTAAAATTCAAAATTAAAATAGAGTTTTTAAATTAAATTAAATTTATAAAAACTGGCAAAACTATAAGTTTTATTGATCGAATTTACTCGTGCTAAATTTATTAATTTTAGTTAGAATTTTAGCATAAATGATATATACCTTTTTTCTTTCAAGTTAACCCATTTACGGACCGAATGGACAAATTTGCGAGTGAAATTGACGATTTTACGAATGAAGTTAACAAATTTGCGAAACAAACGAACATTTTTTCGAGTCAAATAAATAATTTTGTCGATGAAAAAAATGCTTTATTGGATGATTTTAACAATTTTGCGAATCAATTTAACAAATTTACGGATCAAATGAAAATATTTTCGGAACAATTAAGCACATATGCGAATGAAGGAAACACTGTTTTGAATGTAGTTAGCAACTTTACAGACCAAATTGACAAATTCGCGAATCATATTAATAATGTTTCAAACCTAGTAAGTATAATCGTTAATCATATTTTTAATTCATCAATCAAGTAAACTTCGATTAATGCAACTCCTTTCCGGCTGCGGCAACCCAGCACTTTCGAAATGTGTAAAAAGTGATTTTCTATAACCTTGGAAAATATGGCGACAAGCATTTGACAGCTCCAAATGGTACTTTAAAGTTCCCAATAGGACTTTCAAGTAACAGTAGCCACCGCATTGTTCTAAATTTCACTATAAAGTAGCAAATCATTCAAAGGTACAAGGAAATTACACAGCTACGGTTTTGTCACTTAAAAATATTACTTTAGAGTTGCTCACTATGTAGTAGCAAAGTGTGGTACCGAAGCCGTACCATTCCCCCGCACTTGACGAATATGTAGTAGCAACATTTCGTTCACTACAAAGTTCCAACTACCACCATCCTGGACCGTCCCAAAAACTAATTTGCAGGATTTGTTACAATGAAGTTAACATTTTGGTGTCTAAAACGTAACCGAAACTTAATAAATTGGCTGTGTCAGAAGAATTGGTATTCGCTACTTAAATTGCTGCTTGGGAACTGGCAGTTGCATCATTATATCTAGTATAAAGTTTGTACAATCCGTAGAAGATACTGTTTGCACTCCTTGAGCAATCAAGTCAGTTAAAACATGATCTCGTGTAAGATCGACAAGTTCTTGACGTACAAATCCTTTTACTTTAGCGAACACTTTTTCAATAGGGTTGAGTATCGGCGAATACGGCGGGAGATTTATTTATTCAAGATACCCAAACATAAGCTGACCATACGTACAGCATTTTGCTGTACAGTACAGCATTTTGACCTGTCGTACAGCATTAGTAAATGTACAGCAAAATGTACAGCATTCTCAATGCCACACAAAGAAACCTAAATCACTACGTAAGAACCTACTCGGCGAAGCCTGTAGTCAGTGTTGTCTGTTTTTAGCAAGATTGCAAGTTGTCGGTAATTTTAGCAAGATAATCGTACTTTCACTTGGCAAATGTTCATTTTCGATAACGCGGGAACTCTGATCGATCGTTCTGGAATGTAACACACTTCTTGGGGTGGAGCTACCTGGTGCTGACATTTCCTCCATATTTTAAGGTTTTACCTATCCGCATTCGACAGTTACAGCTGCCTAAATCGCACTTTTCTATTTACTAATCGAAAATTGCCCATAAAATTTGTGCAATAAATTTGGAATTTGGAAGACTTGTGGGGCACCGCACCGCCTATATTTGATGGATTTCAAGGCACTAGCTGTCAAAGCTCAGAAGTTGGAACCGTTAAAAGATTAGATTTATGGTGCAAAGTTTGACTTGTGTATGCTCGATATTTGGCGAAATAATCGCACTTTTTAATTTGGAAATAGTTTATTTTCACTTTGACCGATCTTTCTGAATTGACTCACTTGTAGTGCGTAGAGCTACTTGACGCTCACATTTTCCCCAAATTTCAAGGTCCAGCCTACCCACGTTCGGAAGTTACATAGCTGCCCAAATCTCTCTTTTGTGTTTTCTAATTAAAAATTGTACATAACTCAAAAATTTTGAAATTTTGCAGACTTGTATAGAGCACCGCACTTTTCATATTAGGTTAAAATTTCAAGCTTCTATTGTTGCCAAGATTCAGAAATTACAGTCGTGGAAAGATGCAATCTAGCTCTGGAGGTTCTTCTCGGACTCTACTCCGTAGATGTGCCAGGAAAGCGGTCAACCGCTTAAAAACCACAGCCCAAAATGGTATCAGTTTATCTATTGCAAAGAAAGAAATGACGACGAAGCTTTTAAATAAAACGGTACAAGGAGGGGTGCCGATTACCGATTATCAATGGCATGCGTCATGGCGGTAACCTTGTGACATATTATATTTTCTCCCAATCGGCGTGAAAGAGGAGGAGAAATAGTATTATTGGTTTCCCGAGTTCCGAAATGTGTACAGCATTGGGCCTTCTGGAGTCTGGTCACCTTACCCAAACAGGAAAATATAATCCATAAACGGTACAATTTAACAAATACACGAGCTCGAGTCGTACTGCCTACTATTCGCGGAAGAAATGTAAGCCTTGTTGCTGCAATGTCTAATGAAGAAGATCTCCATAGCAGTATTCTTGCACACTCAACATGCAATGCACAAAAATTCTGCACATTTCTAAGAGAGTTGGTGGATAATCTGGACTCATCATGGGAAGGTGCGCTTGTTATAATGAACAATGGTAAAATACATAAAGGTGCTGAGGTCAAGGAAATTCTACAGCGCGCTGGACTTACGCTACAATATCTCCCGCCGTATTCGCCGATGCTCAACCCTATTGAAAAAGTGTTCGCACAAGTAAAATGATTTGTACGTCAAGAACTTGGTGATCTTACACGATATCATGTTTTAACTGACTTGATTGCTCAAGGAGTGCAAACAATAACTTCTACGGATTGTACAAACTTTGTACTAGATATGATGATGCAACTGCCAGTTGCCGCAGCCAGAAGGGAGTTGCATTAATCGAAGTTTACTTGATTGATGAATTAAAAATTTGATTAACGATTATACATACTAGGTTCGAAACATTGTTAATTTGATTCGCGAATTTGTCAATTTGGTCTGTAAAGTTGCTAACTACATTCAAAACAATGTTTACTTCATTCGCATATCTGCTTAATTGTCCCGAAAATATTTTCATTTGATCCGTAAATTTGTTAAATTGATGCGCAAAATTGTTAAAATCATCCAATAAAGCATTTTTTTCATCGACAAAATTATTTATTTGACTCGAAAAAAAGTTCGTTTGTTTCGCAATTTTGTTAAATTGATTCGTAAAATCGTCAATTTCGCTCGCAAATTTGTCCATTGGGTCCGTAAATGTGTTAACTTGAAGGAAAAAAGGTATATTCTAGACGAGGGTGGAGTCTTTATCGGTCAATTCGATAATCCGGGCATTGGTCCCAATTAAACCGGAATGTACCCCAATAGGTCGAAATCGCCCAATTTTCACCATCTGAAAGGTTTTATGCTACTTTTTTCCGCCTCGTTCATCTTTTTCATATCGGATTCATTCCAATACCGGCAACAATATTATTCCATAAATGCCCAATGTAAACCACAGTTTACATAACTTTCAACGTCCCCCAATGCTGCCCTATTCAATTTTTGTCACAGAAAATTCTGGCAAATGAATCTTTTGTTGTTGGCGAATAACGGTATATTTTTTTCACGGATGGAGTTTTCACCTAGAATTATGTAGGAAGGGGGCAATTCACCACTTGTCACAATGGTCGAAAACACCCTGACGGCCTTAATTCTAAATGCGTTCATAAAAATTTAAATCCATATGCATTAACTGCTGTTATATGTAAGTTTCAGTATATGTAACTCATTATACCCTTCACTCGTAGAGTAAAGGGTATATTAACTTTGTCATGAAGTTTGTAACGCATTGAAGGAAGCATCTCCGACCATATAAAATATGTATATATATGATCAGCATGACGAGCTGAGTCGATTGGGCGATGTCCGTCTGTCTGTCTGTCCGTCTGTCCGTCTGTCCGTCTGTCCGTCTGTCCGTCTGTTGCTACGCGTTTTACTCGGCCAGTTTAAAAGCTATCGAGCTGAAATTTTGCACACATGCTTCTTTTTATTGCAGGCAGTTTGTATGTTTGAATCGCTAAAATCAGACCGTGGGGTCATGGGGCTGCCATACAAAGCTAACCCCCCCAATTTGGTTTTTCTAAGAAAATTTTTTTCATGCGTGCCCCAATTTCAACCAAATTTCACACAAATGAGTTTCTATTGATAACACAAAACATATGTAAGAAAAGATCAAATCGCACTAAGGGGTCATGGGGCTGCCATACAAACCTAACCCCCCAAATTAGGTTCTTCTAAGAAAAACTTTTTCATTTGTGCATCAATTTCAACCAAATTTCACACAAATGTGTTTCTATTAATGCCACAAAACATATGTAAGAGTGGATGGAATCGGACTATGGGGTCATGGGGCTGTCATACAAACCCAGCCCCCAAATTGAGTTTTTCAAAGAAAAACTTTTTTATTTGTGCACCAATTTCAATCAAACCTCTTAAGAGTGCATTTCAATTGATACCACAAAACATATGTAAAAATTAATGGAATCGGACAATGGGTTATGGGGCTGTCATATAAACCCAACCCCCCAAATTGAGTTCTTCTACGAAAAACTTTTTTCACTTTCAACCGAAACTCGTAAAAGTGCATTTCTATTGATGCCATAAGACATAAGACATTATATGAAAATGAATGCAATCGGACTATGGGGTCATGGGGCTACCATGCAAACCCAACCCCCCTATTTTGGATCTCTAAGAAACATTTTTTCTACACCAATTTCAAGAAAAAACTTAATGCGTCTTTGTCAAAACAAAAAAAAAAAAAAAAAAAACGAATGGAATCGTACTATAGGGCCATTCTCCCGCATCCCCCCAATAAAGTTTTCTGAGTAAATATTTTTATTTTATCACTTATTCCAACCAAACCTCACACAAATATTGTTTTGTCGACGCGACAGAATTTATCGATATCAAATATAATGCGAAAACAGAAGGACAAGAATGGGGAAGGATTGAACACAAGTCATAGGTCCGCCCCAAGAAACTTTTAGCCCGAGGAGAGTGAAGGGTATTCAAATTTCGGCCGCGCCCGAAATTAGCCTCGGTCTCGTTTTTATATAAAGTAAACCAAAACATGGAAAAAGTGTTTTAAAGTTGATGTAAACTGCAGTTTACAATGGGAATGAAAGGGTCGTATCTGTTTACGGGGTGGATTTAGACTCTATGGCGCCCCTGGGCAGTAACCAAATAGCCGCCCTCCGCCACTGGTTAAATTTTAAACTAGGAGTAGTCGTCTACACATGTTGTAAATGAGAAGAAAATTACATATTTTTACGTGAGTGACCGATGTAATTTTGCTTGCTTGACAATATGTTGCGCTTCTGTGAAACCGGGCCATAGGGGTTTAATGGGGTTCGGACTCCTCCCGAAATTATTTAAAAAAAGTATTGAAATTCCAATGACATCATTAAAACTGAAATGATGCACATCCATTTCTTCAGAATGTTTTCTAAATACCTGTTCATTTTAGGTGGCTTTTTTTCATTTTTGAACGTTTAATAATATGTATGCTCATAGTAACCGAAAACATACATATAATTTTGGGTTATTTACATGTTTTCGTATTATAACAGCCCCAAAATGTTTCAATTTCTAAACAAATTGACACATTAAAAATACCCTTTTTTCTATGAAACCTTGATTTTTTTTCAAATGAAAACATGTAAGCACCCAGAGCTCAAATCTAAATTCCCCTATTCAGCACTTTTCGGTTCACTCCAATATTTTAACTGACACCCGAAACAATTGTTCAATTTCGTGTGTTTGCCAATGTTCTTTATTTTTGCATGATAAGAAACTGTCAGTTTGAAGTGACGAAATATGTTGCAAGTGATTTATCGATGACTGCACCAGCAGATTTTTATCTTAGAACGATTTATAGTCAAAATAATATTGACGGTTGTCATCTGAAATTGCAAATAGTGCACCGTGAACACTTTTCGGTGATTTCTGAAAACGTACGGCGAAATCAATTCGTTTTCGTCCACTCTGAACATAATATTAGAAGTCAGGAACGATTAAGCGAACCTAACAACTAAAATTGTTTATTAGCGTCATGTGGTATGATTTTTTGGAAAAATTACATTTTGATAATTTGAACATACGAATTGTGAAATAACGTATTCCGAGCTGGACACCTCCTGAAACCAAATTCTGGCTACATCCCAGTTGCTTCGCGGCTTATTTTGAGTTGAGAGAAAATAAAGTAGTAGTAGAAAACTCGGAAATGTGTGCTAGCTTTTACTAACAAAGGACACTAGGGCCACCCAGACAGAATCCATGGATTCTCCATGTGTGGGCAGCCTTGGGTTGTCAATTCTTAGATCAAAATCTATCCCGGAGACTATTCTACTATTCCAAAAAATTTAATTTTTGATATAAGTATACCTTGGCAAGGGTCAGGACGATGACTGCAAATACATTTGAAGAGTCGTGTAGTGTGGAAAGCGTGTATTTATTACACGTCCAAGATTTAATGTAGGTTCAGGAATTGCTTGATGATTACAGGGATACGGAGCGAAGAGGGTTGATGTGAATCAAACTCCCGGAGCGAGGAGAGTTTTTTTTTACATGACGGAGCGGTGTGGAGCGACTATTTTTGTAAATCGGTCCTCTCCGAAATTTTTCAAATTAAAAGTATTGAATTGACATTGAAATGTTTGCCGAATTTATTCTACTTTGAATTGATTTGTACAAATCAAACGTTTGTGCTAAATTTCAAATCTTTAGCCTTAAAATTTATTCATATCTAACAAAAGGATACTACCATGAAGAAAGACAGGGCCAATTTTTAATTTGTTTGAATTGTAGCTCCTCAAGGCTTCACTATTACAATAGACACTGAAGTATATGCTAGTTCCCCTCCCTCGTTTAAGTTGTAGCCAATGCGTTACGAAAATACTTCCTACTTCTACACTCACGGAACTACGCGCCACCAGTATGCTACACGGAATCAATGCTAAAAGAATTAACTTTTGATGCGAGCTTCACATTTCAATTTCAGTTGAGTGTGCGATTGGGCGCACTGGAATATACCTAACTTGAATAAACTTTCTAACTAAACTAACTTCCCAAAATGCATCTTTTACAGAATTTAAAACCCAGGGTTATTTTCCAAAATTGCCGCCCCTCAAAATCTGCCGCCCCGGGCAGTTGCCCAGGCTGCCCATATTGGAAATCCGGCCCTGCTGTTGAGTTAGGGGACCCCAGTTAATGGTTCATTGAGATATGTACGTTTTTAAGTATACATTTTCAGTTTATTTATCTTTTGTTGGATGAACAGTAAGGCCCGTATTTATAAACATACCTTAAGGAAGCCTTAACTCAAGGCGACCTTAACTCAAGGATACTTTGATTCAAGGAATGAAAAGTCATTTTCAGTAGCTTTTCTTCCAAATATGTATATTATTTTTACTAGTATTTTAGCTCAAATATAAATTATTTTTGTTTAAAATATTAGTCCATCCCTCACGGAAGATAAATAAACTGAAAATTGTTTTTCGTTTTCTAAAAAATGTATTTCAGCGCTCACTTCACTTCACAACCTCGAATTTATGAACCTTCCTTGAAACCAAGTCAACTTTGATTTCAAGGAAGAATGAAATTTGTCACGGTCAACCTCAATTGAAGTCAAGGTAGCTAGTTACCTACCTTGAGCTTTTATATTTCACTTCAATTTAAGTTACTGTTTTTCGTGTTAAATTTTCGAAAACAAAACTTGTGTGTGAATGTGTGACGTTAGTTGAAGCGAATTTCACAAAAAAACGCCAAATCAGTGAAAATTATAAACAATAATGAATCTACTAATTCCTTCACTTGAGTTAGGATGGCAATGACTTAAGGTTGCCTAAGTCAAGGATGTATTCAGATACATTTTTGAGTATTTGTGCAACAATTTTCAGTTGCACAAATCATTTATATTGGACCTAAAATATTCGTAAAATTAAATTATTTTAATGCAAAAATACTGAAAATGACATTTCATTCCTTGAGTTTAATCATCCTTGATAAAGGCTTAAGGTATGCTTATCAATACGGGCCTAATATTTTGTTTTTGTTTGTTTATTATTTTTTGTTTTGCTAATTAAGTACTGAAAATTACATTTCATTACTTGACTTAAGGTTTCCTTGGCTTAAAGGTCGCCTTAAGTAAAGGCTTCCTTAAGGTACGTTTATATATACGGGCCTTATTCTCGCTACTTAAAATGTTGCTTGGGTATTTATGTATTATGGGATGCTGAGCACGAAACCGTAGCGTCTCATCAAAATTTCGTTATTTGAACAGGATCAAAATCGCAAAAAAAAACGTCAAAAAAATGAGAATCTATTTTCGTTGTATTATTTTAGAGTTATAATTATAAGCCAAACAACGGAATGGGCGGATTCGTGATCATCATCGCAAAAAACATAACAAACAAACAAAAATTGTCTCCACCACATTTTACAATCTGAAATCATATAATGACTAGGCTATTAGTGGTTCTATGGAACGGGCTTTAATTACTGACCCTAGACTTAGGGGCACTTTCGGAGTAATTAACGTTTTTATTGGAGAAAATGTGAGTAGCCATTCTTTCTCAGAACTGTATAAAGATTTATTGAAAATTTTAAAATTATTTAATCAACAAAACAAAATGGAAAATTTTTTATTGAACATTAACAGTAAATTCGACAAAAAAAATAAATGTTTTACACATGTCACCTTGCCGGTTGCCCCCAAAACACTTTATTCTTGCGTCAAAATATTATCGAAATCCATAAAGTCGCCAATGCTAGTCTATTTTTAATTTCCATCTTCTCTCGCCAATGTTTTGTTTCAATAAAACTCGCCCACGAGGGTCAAGTCACGCGTCTATCAGAACAGTGGCATACATTATATGACAAGGATGCTGACGGACGAATATAATGACAAGGATGACGCGCTATTGATTAAACAGAAAAGCTCGGATGATGATGATCCTTGTATGTGTTGTGTATACACGTGTCTAAATAGACGGACACATTAATTATATTATCCTTTGCGTATCTGATTAAAAGGGTCTGTCTAAATTTATTTTTGGCATCAATTGATTTTTACATGTTAATTTAGTTTTATGTATGCCGGAATACTACGTGAAGCGCCATAATTATTATCAGCTTCAAAATTTCAGTAGACTATGACAAGCATTCATTAGACTAGAAGCATATGGGATTAACCCAGATTCATGTAGAATAGATAATTTTAGAGAAAGCTTATCTAGGATAATCACGGTTATTTATGTTTTCGAGAAGATTGCAAAACAGGAAGCCGTAAGAAGTTCGAAACGTTGGAAGATGTTATTTTCTGAACAATCTTTATTTTACTCTTGGATAGGTCAACATGTTCATATACAGAGGTTTAGTTTACAATAGCATCATTAGCCAGAGGTTACTTTTAAGATCTTCATAATTGCAGGCCCGTCGAGAGAAATTCCGGGCCCAGGACTGGAATTTCGTTAGGGCCCCTGTGTGAATGAATTATGAAAGTTATTTCGGCGTATACGTTTAACTTTTTTAATTCTCAGGAAAATATTATGTGTCCAGGATAATATTACGTGTTTCTAAAGTTGCAAAAATTAAATCAGCGATTGCCGCACCAGTTTTTTTTATTGCAATCCACAAAGCGAGAAATCTTTTTTAATTTTCTTTTTTAGTCAAAAGGAACATAATGAAGGTGTTTTGCTCGATGTGGATTGCATCGGGCGTAGCATCCACGATTTAGAACTCTGTTTCCCAACAGGTGATCCGGGGACCGGGAGTGGTCCGTGAGGTGATACTAGACTTTCTTACAAAAATATTTTATATTTTCTTGTGACTTTAAAGACACATGTCAAACACGCGCTCTCATTATCATTTCGCATAAATTAATTTTTAATATTAGAAATTTTGCTGAAATTCGCAAAAAAAAAACATAAATTTGTAGACTTTCTTGCTATTAACGTATCTATTAAACTGGAAAGACTAGAGATGCAGGGTGAACCGAATGTTCAAAATTCACCACTGCAAAAAAAGCCGCGTGTATATTAAGGTCGATCCACACTTTCCAGTCGCAGTCACAGTCATTTTCAGACAAGTTGACAGATTGAATCAAATTGCTGACAATCTGTCAACTTGTATTGAAAATGACTGCGACGGATGACTGAAAAGTGTGAATCGACCTTAATTCAAAAATATCTAATAAAAATAAGCAAAAAATCGGCTAGGAAATAGTGTGGCTGACAACTGTATCATACTCAGAGTTCAGTTATCGAGAAATATTTTTGACAGTACATATAGTCGACAATGCTTTGAAGCAGTGCCGGATTAACCACGTGGCAGAAGGTGGCAAATGCCACGGGCCCCGCGCTTTTAGGGGCCCCGCGTTTTTCTGAAACAAAAATTATAACAACCAAGATGCCAACGAAATTCTAAAAGGCAGTTCCTTCTAAATTTTTAGAACAAGTTATCGTTGAACAATTTACGCTAGGATGTTCCAAAAATTATAGCAAGGTTTATATTGCATGAAAATACAGAAATGTTTCTTTCCATAGTGTGTCAGATTCACATTCTAGCGGGACATAAGATTTTTGAAGTTAATATTGCGAAATGTATTTGCGCTCATACATAGAATTTATAAATGACAATTATATCTCTCATTCGCAGTGGCGTACTGCTGAAAACGGGGGCAAAGTTACCTGTTTAAAAATGATTCAAAATTGTTGAACAAAAATATTGTTTTCATTTAAGTGTGTAGGTTATTCAAGATTTTTTATTTTAATTAGTAAAACCGAATAACGCTAACGTGCTAACGTAAATTTGGCCTTCTGGTATGCCCAACATTAGTATCTTTATTATGGGCCCTCTGTAGTTAGATGTTTAGTTTTAACCTTTTATGAACCTGAGTAACCCTGAAAAGGGGCAATTCACTTGAAAGCATTATTTTTAGAGGCAACACTTATATTTTTCCATATTTTATCACTTTTCGGAAAATGACGAATGGTAAAATTTTCAGAGGTCGTCCAAAAAAGGACTTCTTAAATAAATTCTTCTTTGTCGAATAAACAAAATTTGCTAACAGAAATTCGGTTTTATTAATTAACATTAAAAAATCTTGACAAACCTCCCTTCTTCAAATCTTGAAAAACATTTTTATGAAAGACTTTTGTATCGTTTTCAAAACAGATAATTTTTCCCACTTTTTCATAATGCTTTGAGAGGTACGCCACTGTGCATGACGGATATTCTTGTTATTTCTATATTCTATTCATATGTGTAAATGTATTGCCCATAAAAATTTTCAGTAATCGAATCGCATATGTATATGTACTTACTTCTTTGATTTTTGTCCCGCTAGAATGTGAATTTGAACCACTGTGCGTGGTTATCTGTCTCAGTGCGTCTTGGCAACATGTATTTGGCTTTCAGTAATACCGATCGGCGTTCCTAACACATTGTCATTATAGGTACGGGAATTTCGAATTTATGAAATTTATGCGAATTTCGGCGAAAATGGTTTAATTTAACGCGAATAAATGGGAAATGTTTTAACTTGTTCCATGGGCCCCCTGCTCAACATTTGCCACGGGCCCCGCGCTTGCTTAACCCTGCTTTGAAGGAGTTACTGTAAAAAGAGAAACTGCAGGGATATAGGCGCGCCAATATTGTTACGGTTTTTTAATTTTGTTTTCCGTAAAGTTTATTTGAATTTCGTGGCCCGTCGAACCACGAAAAAAGATCTTCCTAGAAAAATCGCATCGCAGAAAACAAAGTACATACATTCATTGCGTTAAGCGTGCTCGCAATTCTGGGAACTCCTTGTTTTTAGAAATGTATCCATTCTCATTAATCGGAATCTTCTGAAAAACAATGAGGTGGAAAATTATCTTCCACAATTGTTTTTAGGGTTTTTTAGAAAAATTTTTTTTTTTCAAAAAACCCTTATGAAATCGATTTTGTCTGTCCGTCCGTCTGTCCGTCTGTCCGTCTGTCCGTCTGTTCACTAAATAACTCGCGAACGGCTCAACCGATTGTCTTAAAATTTGGTAGGAATGTGTAGAATGGTTACAGTCTTTGGCACATATACCTTAGAAGTTGGTAGAAAGAAGATAACAGGGTGTCCCGAACGTTTGAAAAAAGTCGACTTTTTTAGTTTTTATCGGAGATTGACATATAGGCATTTAAATCAAAGAACTAAACGAGTACATCTCACATCAGTTAAAATTTTCCAGTTTAGAGTAACGGTAAAAAAGTTATTGGCGTTCAAAGTTAAACTTCCTTTTCGATCTCCGTTTTTCTAAACCGTTATAGGGATCGATATGAAACTTTGCACAAAGATTGGTCAGTATGGCTTTATATACGTTAAATATTAAGACTGTTGACTTTTGCTAAGGAAAAGTAAATAACAGTAAATTTGTAAAATTTGAATTTGATCGTGTGTAGCCTCTTTTAGGTTTCCAAATATGAAAATTCTGCTAGGAATTTTTAGAAAATTACATAGGGAATATGTCTACGAATTTTCATTCGAATATCTGTATCCAAACCGGAAATATAGCCAAGTTAGTATTTAGTAAGGGCCTTTCACAATGCAAGGGAAGCCTCTTAAGCAATTCTTCAATGCATATCTTTTAACTCGATGAAACAATGAACATGAAATTTGGTGGATATGCATAGAATGGTAATAGTGTTTGCCACAAATATTTTTGAAGTTTGTAGGACCAAGTTAACAGGGTGTCCCTGAATAGCTGCAAAAGTATACTTGTTCAATACTCACAGGAAAGCTTGCATGGGCTCTTATATCAGGGGACACAATGGAATCATTTCATATAAGTTGCTTTTCCTTGATTAAAAAAAGAGTAACAGTAGTTTTACAGCCAATAATTCAGTTCATATATAAAGCCAAGCCGGCCTTACGTTTGCCTGAGTTTCTTTTTGCTCAAAGGCCATCAGAAATCTTAAATCGAAAAATGCCTGTAGATTTGCCTTGGAGTACCTACTTTTATACAAACTGGGTAAATAGTAAATATATTTTTGGATTGGTCTAATTAAAGGTGGAACGCGTTTATTTAGACCAATCCAAAAATAGATTTACAGGAAGCATTCCATTAATGCTGTGCACAATTCTTATCTATTGCTTATAAAATATATGTACAAAAAATATTCACTATGCATCAAAATTCTAAAAAAAACCCTCGTATTGCGGGCGCAGCCCTCTTTACGCCGGTATTTTTTTTTTCGAGAAAAATTTAATTTCTGGTGGAAAAAGTACAAATTAGAAGATTTCGCATTTATTCGCAAAAATGAGCAATTATCGCCGAAATTCGCATCTATTTCGTAAAAACTAAATTTCCATACCTCTAGCTATGTATCATGTAACAGATTATCCGCAGTAAATACTTTGCTGCTAGGTCTAGGCTAGGATTATGGGAAGGCGATATGGGTTCGTTTCTTATAGCTCAGTACCGAAATTATTCAAATTGATGATCAAAATTCGAACTTGATTCTAACAATTCAAATGGTTTTTCGCGCTAAACATTGTCATAAATCCGAGTCTAAAGACCGAGTTATATACCGTTTACTAGATAACTTTTAATCGAAGTTAGCTCTTCCAGACTAAGACGCCTATTCCTGTTCGGGAAAAATATCAGCTGATGAGGCAAGTGTTGACGCAAAGAAAACAGTTTTCCCCCTTCTCTCAACCTACCTGCAAGATGGTGTTAGTATAGAAATTCAAGCCCTATGATAATCGGTTGTGTCGGGAGTTTGTTAGCTGCGCCTTCGAAGAGATGGAAGCCGAACCTCTCATCTTCTTCAGACTTTAATTCGTTTCATTATTGAACGGTGGTCCGTCGAGAGCCATTTTCAGTCTGAGTGGTGCGCAGACATTTTTGAGTTGGGAACCACTGATTTAGAATCACTAACCTTACATGCTGAGCGCAAATCTCAATAAGCGTGTTCTGGATTTCAGCCGAAACTTGAAAGCATAATATGTAAATGTTTCTCATATAATATAAAAATTAGTAAGAATCTACATAGAAGATGTGTGATTTGAAAGGGGCCCGGTGTTGTGGTTTTGAAATGAAATATTTGAAGTCAATTTATGTATACTGAGTCATGTAGTTTCTAAAAGTTTTATTGCCACGGTAATTAAATATGCATTACAAATATTATATTGGTTTAAACGATTACGTATTTGTTATTTTCTTCAAATTTCCGGGCTCTCCGAAAAACCCGGGCTCGAGGCGTTTCGCCCCTTCCGCCCCCCTCTCTCGACGGCCCTGCTTAATTGTATTATGTTTGTTCTTAATAAATAATAATAAACAGCATCAATTTGGCATAAAAAGTGTAAGCCAATTGCTTAATTAAAATTAATGGAATTTTGAATTATGCGTTAGAGAAAAAAGACTATTTAAAATATTCTAGATTAAAAAAAAAATCATTTTATTTAGGTTTTTACAAATGATCAAACTTCATTTTCCTTTTAAAATATAACAACAAAAAGATGTATCTAATCAAGAACATTGTGAATATTATCCTCTCGTATCAAAATATGAATTAGGATCAAATTGAAAATTTACCGCATAAGTTAGATCACATTCCCTGATTTGGATCACATCCAATCAACACGTAATAATTTCCACACGCACCGTTCTTTACACATAATATTTTCAAATTGTATTACACAATAGTAAAATGAATATTTCACGCCAAAAATTAACATTGTTTTTGATCCATTGCCATATGGATGGATTAAAAGGAAAATTTCATCATAATAATAATAAAATAAATATTACTGTTGACATTTACTGTACCAGTTCATTGAATATTTCAAAATCATTGTTTCTAGCCGTGCAAACATACGTGGCTTCCATTTTACATTAACATAATAAACATTGTATGCGGTGAAGGTTGAGTTTGACGACAGAATATGTAAACAACATTATCCTTTGCCCCAGATACAAATATAGTCCCATACGTAACTTGATGAAGTTACTTATGAACCAATTTATGTTTTCCGGTGGCTTATCATACCGTAATATTTTTTTTTTCAGGGATTCCGGTTTCGCATCCTTCTATTCAGTGTAATATTCTCTTTATTTATCAATTCCAGGAATTCGCAAATATACCTCTGAAATTCAAGATATTCTTTTCAACTCTTATCTATATATTTTTCTCATCCGCCTATTTGATCCGGCAGTCGACAGGATGCCAAGTATGTTTGCTACCGTCTCGCAAGGACTTGCACATATAGCCTGTCTGCAGCTTATTTATGTCTCTAACCATAACAATGTTTCATATACGCAACGAGCACAGTATTATGTAGAATTCAAAAGTTGAACCTACCTTCAGCAATATTACAAGTAAACATGAAAAATGTTTCCCTGCAAACACATTTTCTTTGAGCATAGCATACCTCTGGGGATTTAGCCAGTTGAAAAAGGTAAGAATCGTCTGGCTTGAGGTACATTCACTACGTATACGCGCCGTAATGTTGAAAGGAAATGAAAAATCGTTTGATATTCTTGTAACCGCTTCTCACAAGCAACATTGTACACACACTTTGTGTCATTTTTACTTTGTGATGGCATAAGGTATTCGGCGCGTTTTTCCAAAGAATATTTTGTAATAATCCAGTGTAGGCTAGGCTGTGTAGGTGTTTACGAGAAGTGATGTGGTTTGCGCTAAAATGTCAGTGGCTTATCGTATTGGCCTTGAAATTTGTGAGTTTGGGTGAAAGAAAACAAGAAAATAAAAACGAAAATTGAAGCAATTGTCTATGGAAGATTTTTTTCTTCGCAGGGCATTTTATTTGTTATAGCACCTTGAGAGTGGCTGAATTAATTGGGATGCCTGTCGAGATGAATTTGACTCGGGATTTTTGGCCCTTCTACACAATACAAACGGAGTGGCAACTGTTTGATAGGCATTCTAAATGGGCCTTGCCTAATGCTAACTGTTAAACGTATAGCTATGCGCGCAAGCTTACAGCTATTAAAACAAACGGAGGGACACAAGAGCCCGGCGCGGAGCGAGTAATAGTTTTTTTTAACAACAACAGTGAATCGGAGCGACCTTTACGAGATAGATAACAGTATTTTAGTGAAAGTACATATTGAACAAAGATCATGGACATAGAGTTGGTCTTATCTGACCATCGGCAGCCTCGCTAACAACTAACAACAAGCCTTCACGTCTTTCTAGGTCGTCCAACATGGCGGCTTGCATTGGCTCCTTGTGGGTTCCAATCTAGGGCCTAAAAATAACAGACGCGACAATCCAGCATTGGACTAAGGCCGCAGGATGTGTTAGTGACATCCTATTTCCAAGATCTTATCTGCTTTTTGTTGAGGTAATGAGATCAGCACGCTCAGCAGTGTTATTTATCCCCATAAATGGGTACTCGTTTAACATCTGAGTGAGATCATAGTCCGTCACAAGCTCGTGAGTTCGAAAAACACCATGATCCACGGTGAGATTTGAACTCATGACCCTGTGCACCGAAGGTGCGCGCACTAACCGCTAGACCAG
Organism: Microchrysa polita; assembly: GCA_949715475.1. Classification (NCBI taxonomy): domain Eukaryota; kingdom Metazoa; phylum Arthropoda; class Insecta; order Diptera; family Stratiomyidae; genus Microchrysa; species Microchrysa polita. The sequence continues at coordinate 115,616,773 of OX454416.1, read as the reverse complement.
CCAGACTACTTGGCCTAGGGCCTGCTTAGCAATATTTTGTTGGCCCTCTTCGGAGGGTACGACCTATCCATTGCCACTTTCGTCTTTTGACAGAAGTGCCTATCCAATCCAGGCCTATCACATTAAGGAGATCATCATTCGAAATAATCTCCGGCCAGCGGATTTGTAGGATGCCCCATAGACACTGCTTTACAAAAGTTTGCAACTTAGTTGTTATCTCTTTGGTCACTTCCACGTAGAACAGCCATATAGAAGCACTGATTTCAAAACTGTATTGAAGATTCGGATTTTGGTGCGCCTGGAAATGTTATTATTTAGCCAGAAAGGAGTAAAAGTGAAGAAGGCTGCCCTAGGCTTATTGATACGAGATTGCACATCAGTATCCGCGCCGTCATCTGCTGTGACTATGCTTCAGAAATCGTCAACTTTTCCGACTGCCTGGGTCTGAAACATAAATTCCGCTTTGACCCTGGAACATAGCTACAGCTTGCCCAGTACTGAGCCTAGAATTATGACTCTCGCAATGCATAGCATCGGCAATTTGAGCTACATCCTCCTTTTTATTTGATAGAAGACAAATATCGTCAGTCCAGGTGTTGAAGGTGATCAAACATTTTCCATCTGATTCCGTTCCTCTGGTTTTGAAGCGCACTCACTAGTACATCATTAATGGCTATGAGAAAAAGAATAGGTGACAAAATGCAACCTTACCTCACTCCGCTGTGCACCTCAAAATCCGAAAGCTTACCCTTGTGGAAAACGTGACATTGGGCTCCCTGGTAGGACTCCTTCATGATGGATTTTTATTTTATTTGGTATGCCTCTCCTAAGAATAGCTCTCAAGATATACTACTAGACTACATTATCGAACGCCTTCTCGAAATCAATGATTATGAGGCGTAATGGAGATCTCCACTCGGCGCATTGCTCAATAATAATTCGGAGAGTGTTAATATAGTCCCCTCTGGACTGCCAGCCTTCTTCTTCCTTGCGTGATACCGCTCCATGGCGTCGCGTTACGCGGCCTGCGGTGTAAGCGCGTCGCCCATTTTGGCGGTAATGACTCAGGACACCTCTACAGGCAGCTCTATCTCGAATCGTGTCATCGCCGAAACCAATGCGTTGTTGTTGCTTTTTTATTTGACGCATTAGCGTATTATTCGGTGTGCCTGTGGCCTTGGGTCCATCAAATGGAACTTCTATTGATATCGATCAGCTTCATCCTTTATGGTTTAAACTTATTTTTAGAAAATAGCTCGGAGACAGCTGGAAGAAGGCATATGTCACGCCATCATTATTACAATCCATAAGGTAGCCCTTTTTGTTATTTGAATTATCAGATAACTTTCACTTGCAATAAGTCATCGTATTTCAAAGGATTCATATATTTATGGACTCTGCAAACAGTCATATGTACAAATATGTATTTACTTTTGTCAAGTTTGGATCCAAAATACCTAAATACGTATTTTTCAGAACCGTGTATCGCGTGTTTGTGGACACTAAAACTACTAAACTAAACATGGTATTTCATACAAACTGGAGAAGAGGAATAAGTTCATAACAAATAATGAGGAACCAATAATCTCAAAAGAATTTAAATTAATTCAGCCGCTTCGCAAACAATTTAGAAGTACTGACACAAGTCGGTACGGTTTTTGGTATCTCCTGTTCCGATCTATTTCGAATAATATTGAAAATTTGTCACTAAATATTTTTAACGATTGTTCGAGTTTTTTGCTTATTGACCTCTTAGTATCAATAACCGTTTCTTTTACATAGAAAACTCTTTGAAATTTTATTTTTATACCCTTCACTTTGTAAGTGAAAAGAGTATAACGAGCTTTATCATGAAGTTTGTGAAGGATTGAAGGATAAGCATAAAAAGAACATATAATATAATTGATCACTACGATGAGGGGAGTCGATTTGACGATGTCCGTTGGTCTGTCTGTGTGCTGTGACGCGTTTTACTCGACGAGTTTTAAAGCTAGTTCACTGGATCATTGGCCCGCTGTCTCCCAGGGATCCCCGCAGTGGAATCGGGGACCTTGTTTGAAAGCACCTGTATAAGGGGACGCAGATTTTAGGTGAGCGGCGCCACAACGTATACGAGCTGCACAGGAGGCCCCTGGTATGGTTGATACCATGGTCTGCTTTAAAACGAGTAGTCACAGATCCAAGGAACTTGGTATATGCACGTCTGAGTGTTCTACGTGACGCCTAACCAATAGAGAAGTCTTCAGCGAATAGTGTACCTCCTGGATGGGTATGCCCAGCGGTCCATGGTCCCTGTCCATCAAGGTGTTGGACTCGAGGTGGCTGGAGGTTGTTAAGTAAGTCAATAGCTAGCAACCCCGGGGTTGGGTTTCTTAAGGTGAGTGCATTCACTGGACGAAGAAGTCCCCATTTGACTTCTGGCCCCTGGGGGCTTTTGTTAAAACTTTTCAACCTGTGCAACGGAAGCCCTTTCGAAATAGTTCACGGCACTCACGTTGAAACCAGCAATAAAATTGCAATATTTTATCAAAACGTACGAGAACGAAGGACGACATAATCTGTTTTTCTGAAACGTGGTTGAATAATACTATTCTCAATGGCGAAATATTTGTTGATTATAATGTTCACCGCAGTGATCGTAACCTCACTTTGTCTAATAAAAAAGATGGCGGTGGGGTTCTGTGGCTGTTAAAAGTTATCTCTCCAGTTCGGCCTGTGCTAACTTCTTGCCAACACATGTTGAATGTGTTCTTACAGTAGGCCTCCCCTACCCAAAAATGTTTAGTTGCATGCGTATACGTTCCCTGTAACTCTCATATAAAAGTATATGAAACTTTCTTTCTTGAATTTTCGTCTTTCGTTACATCGTATTATCCCCTGTCTCATACTATTATTTGTGGTGACTTTAACCTTCCGTCAGTTTCTTGGACAGTAAGTGGTCAAAGCCTAGATACATATTATCTCTACTGATTCCTTCTCTCTAGAACTTTCATCATTCACATCTTTAAATAATTTATACCAAGTCAACTTTGTCAGGAATTCAAATGATCGGCTCCTTGACCTGGTCTTACACAATTTTTTACCACCCTGCATATCTTTCGTCCTCTCCATATTATTACGTAGACCCTGACTCTCATCTCGCTCCCTTGTTTATTGAACTAGCATTTCCTTTAGCGTAATTTAAGCAAAAAACCATGCTATATCTGCTGAGTTGCAATTTTTACCACCCTGCATATCTCTTTCGTCCTCTCCATATTATTACGTAGACCCTGACCCTCATCACCATCCCTTGTTTATTGAACTAGCATTTCCTTTAGAGTAATTTAAGCATAATATAACTGTTAGTCGTTTCAACTATCGAAAAGCTGATCAGTTGACTGGTCCTCCTTTTTTGCTGATATTTGCTGTGATCAAGCTGTGGAAAAGTTATATAACTTTCTAAGCATTGTTATATCGCACCACACTCCACTTTGTTCAGCAAAAAAGGAGTAAGAGTTTTCCTTGGTTCACTCAAGCCGTTGCTATCGCATTGCGAAAAAAGGATAAAGCCCGCACCAAGTGGAAGCGTTCTCCATCTCCTTACTCTCTCTACCTTCAAACGCCTTCGTGCTGATGCTAAACGTATTACAAATACCGCAATGAAAAATTAATTTTCAAAACTAGAAATGTCTCTTTCGGCCAATCAAGTGAAGCCTTTTTGGTCGTATATACGATTCTTAATGCCTAGTATAGTTCGCCCCTGAATTTAGAGTTTGATGACGCTACAGCTAAGACTCCAGCTGCAGCATGTGAATTGTTTGCCTCTACATTAACTCCTGCTAGTCCTTCGCTTTCCAACTTGCCCACTAATCGCTCGTTTCCTCCTCATACTTCTGAGTTCGCTATATGTTCAGATGAGGTAGCTGCTATTTTGGAATCTTTGAAGGCAGGTGGGGGCTCTGGTCCTGACGATTTAACAAACTTCCTTGTTAAATCATTGTCCTCCTCCTTAACTATTCCCTTAACCTTTCTTTTCAATTTAAGATTAAATAGTGGTATTTTCCCAAATTCATGAAAGGCGGCAAATATCCTTCCTATTCCCAAATTCCCCAACACGTCCTCTGTATCAAACTACCGTCCCATTTCTCTTTTGTCTTGTTTTCCTAAAATCCTTGAACGTATCATTCATAATAATCTATATCCTGCAGTTTCTGCGCTTTTCGCTGACCAGCAACATAATGGCTTCGTTAAAGGTCGTTCGGCTTGCACCAATCACACCGTGGATCGTGCATTTGACGACCAATGTCAAGTTGATGTAGTATAAAATGACTTTTCGAACGCTTTTGACAAGGTTGACCATGGTATTTTACTTGCCATTGCCAAACTTCATAGTTTTGGTGTTAGCGGATCCCTTCTAACTTGGTTTTCGATTTCGTCATACCTGTATAACCGTGAGTGCCGCCTTGTGTACAACGGCTCTTATTCTTCACCTTCATTGTATATATCTAAATGTTCAAAAATGTTATTCTATGTCCACCTCGCTTAAATTAACACCTTTCACGTATGACTATTGCATAAACGCTACTCCTCTAGTTCGAGTCGATCGCTTTAAAGACTTGGGGGTCATATTTGATAGTAAGTTGAAAGTTTACCTTCATATTATTGGTATACACTGCGCGACAAATGCTTAGGTTCATGGATATTTTCCTTTAAAATTATATAATTTCTATGTACTCTGATCGGAAATAATTTTTAAATAATGCTCTCTCAACTAACGGTTATTTTAATAAATATTGCAATTCCATAAAGCAACTCGCATAGCTAACGGAATTTTTTAAAATGAAAATCGCAATTTCCACTGCGACAATTGTATAGGTTCACTTACTTTAAACAGTTATCTCGTCGTGGTGGGTAGTTTTTTTTTTGGAAACAGTTGTTTTCGCGTTGTACTCTGTGAGTTATATAGTGGATAATGTCAAAAGGAAAGCAACTTCCATGCCCTGGAAAAGGCGACAATTTCCATACTAAAGCAAGAAGGATATTCAAACCGACTAATGGCAATACGGATTCTGCGGAGCTTGAACCTTGCTAATAATTCTTTACGAGATAATGAAAATTATGGCCGGCGATACGCAGAAGGCAGGAAAAAAACGATTTCCGGTGCATTACGGCCACGCCTCTTAAGATAAGCCTCGAATTCGCTCCTTACTGTGCGTGGGCATGGGGAGAATTTGGGGTTATCAACAAGTGTGAGGACCATCCAACTAGTTCTTAGATCTTCTTCTTGTTTGAAATGTTTACGGTTAAAGAGAAAACCAGCCTTAACACCGCAACATCGCCTACAGCGCCTGGAATTCGCCTCAAGATTGATGAACAAACATCGCAATGGAGAGAGGTAATATTTACGGATGAAAAACGGTTTTGTGTGGACGGTCCAGATGGGTTCTCTTACTATTATCATGATATTAGGAAGGAACCTATGTACCTGTCACTCCATCACTCCCGAATAGGTTCCGTTATGGTATGGGGAGCCATATCATATCATGGAACTATCGTCTTGGTCATCCTACGAGGTCGCCAGACGGGTTCATCTTATAAACAGCTCTTAGAAGAGGAAATCCCTAAAATAATTGTCATGGACGAAGGCAACCCTTGGATAGTGCAACATGATCTTGCCCCAATTCATACAGCGAGGGTAGTTAAATCGTTTATTGATGAAGAAAATGTGACTTTATTAGACTGGGTGCCTAACTCCCCTGACATTAACATATTAGAAAACATTTGGGGGTGGCTTGTTCGGGAGGTTTACAGTAGTGGTAAAGAGTACGACCCTAAAGAAGAGTTAATTCATGGAATTAAGACAGTTTGGTCTAAAATACCGCAATCTGTGCTGCGTTCTTTATACGATTCCCTGCCTCGAAGGCTTTATAAAATTATAAATAACAATGGCGGAAATACACATTAGTAAATAACGAAAAAAGTTCTTGTTTTTTGTATTTATCCTCTTTGATATTTTTCTGAAATATTTTTCAGCGAAAACATTATGTAAAACGGTAAAATCGTCCCTGAACCTAAGCAATTGTCGCACTGGAAATCGACTCTCTGAATGTAATCAATTACTGTAATTTAAGGAAAGTGTCCTGTGGGGACTCAGTCCATCCATTTTATTTGTGATATTTAATAATTTCGAAAATAACATTTGTTGAACCGATAAGCTTTTATTTTACCGTTTCCTGGAAGGAAATATGTGTGAACCTAAGCATTTGTCGCAGAGCCTCGAGAACAGCAGGATTCGTCCTTCGCTCCTCTCATGCATTTAACAATATTTCAACTTGTATTACTCTCTTCAATTCACTTGTTCGAAGTATCCTTGAATACTGCTCTCCCGTTTGGTCTTCGCACTTGGACTACTTAACAGCTCTTATCGAGTCAGTACAGCGGAAATTCACTCGTATCCTCTACTTTAAATTCCTTATTGCCATTATGATTCTTCTTCTTGTAGCGGTGCAGAAAGGTGTGTAACCTCTGTGCATCTATGTGGGCACGATTTATGGTTCGTCAATGTTTGTGTCCGTGAGGTCTAAGGACAAAAACATAGCTGCTGCGATAGGGTTTTCCCACAGTGATATAGGGGTAAGATCAGTGGGCGCAGCGGGGCATTGAAACAAATGGCCCACATCATGAGGAGTGCCATTGCAATTTGGACAGATGTTTTGGATGTCCGGGTTTATGCGAGAAAGGTACGAATTAAGGCGTGAACAAAAGCCCGACCGAAGTTGAGCTAGTGTTACTCTGGTGGCTCTCGGGAGCCTAATCTCCTCAGGCGAAATTGGTGGTGGGCGCTCTGAGAGGACTCTATTCGCACCTAAACTCGCGATAGACCGATTCACTTCTTCAGTGTGGATCGCTGCAATGGCGGCTCGGTATGCAACTTCATCGTAAGGGTCCCGTTTGTATCCCTGAACCTCTCTCTCAAGGTCTCGTAAACCACGCCTGACATGTCGTGGTGGAGGAATTCGGTCCATGAGATGATTATTGGGATGATCCTCACGGTAGCAACCAACAAGATACTGTTTAGAGAGTAGGAGATTGTGATCACGTATTGGCATCAATTTTGTCTCCTGATGTAAGTGATCCTGGGCAGACATCAGAAGGCAACCTGTCGCGATGCGTAGAGCGGCATTTTGGCAGACCTGAACTTTGGACCAGTTTGTGTCACATAGACTATGTGTCCAAACTGGGGCTGCATAATCAGCGGCCGCTCGACCCACCGCTTTATAAGTAGCTAGCATGGTTTCTTTATCTTTGCCCCAGGTGCTACCAGCTAGAGCTTTTAGGATGTTGTTCCTACTGCGCATTTTTTCACATACTGAAGCTGCGTGATTCGCAGACGTCATCATGTTCTCTAGGTGAAGCCCGAGAATTTTGGGGTTTTTAACAGTAGGAACAGAATTGTTGCCAATACGTATATCCATTTCCCATCTGATGTCCTCCCACCAAGTGGTTAGAAAAGTCGCAGAAGATTTGGACGCAGAGATGGTGAGGTTTCGGCTTTGGAAAAATGCCTGTAATCGTCCTAGATAGCGATTAATTCGGAGGCGCATTTCATCCTTATCATTCCCTGTGGCGAGTACGGTGCAATCGTCAGCATAGGAAATCACCTCGATTCCTTCAGGTGGTGTGGGAAGGCCGGACATGTAGATGTTGAACAGAGTGGGGGAGAGTACCCCTCCCTGTGGAACACCTAATTTGATTTTCCTAAGCTTAGAACGTTTGCCTCGAAACTCGGTGAAGGAGTGCCGACCAGCTAGATAATTGGCAATCCAACGGATCTCTTGTGCAGGAAGATGCATATTCAACAGGTTTGCTAGGAGCATTGAATGATTGACCTTATCGAATGCACTTGATAGGTCTATTGCCACCAGAATAGTTCTGTGACAACGACTGCGTTGATTTAGCCCATCACGAATGCGTGTAGTGATCGCATCGAGGCCAGTGGTGGTACTATGCATCTTCCTGAAGCCATGCTGGTGAGGTTCTAGCTTCGCATGTGCAACAAGAGTGGGGTGAATAAGGGCCTCCAGCGTCTTTGCGACAGGAGAAAGTATCGTAATGGGGCGGTAGGATTCCCCGAGATTTGCGCTCTTCCCTGGCTTGAGACAAGGAACAATTCGACCTGTTTTCCAGATTTCAGGGATGGCAAGCGTGGACATCGACAAGTTAAAGGCGGCCGTGAGATACTCAATGGCTGGAAGGTCGAGATGTTTCAACATGGTCATCGAAATGCCATCTGGTCCGAGGGCCTTGGAGTTTTTAGCATTCTCGATGACTTTTTTAACCTGGTCCGCTGTAAAAGATGGCATGGTGTCAACATTCCGGCTGCGAATCCGTCTTCTAATTTTGCGCTTGAGGCCGTCAGACTTGGGATGTTCAATAAATTGTTTATTGAACAGGCTAGCACACTGAAGAGGTTTAAGTGTTGCCAAATTCAATGGCGTTGTTGCCCTTTTCTTTCCGAGCATTGGAAAGGGCGCGGACGGTAGACCATAGTTTGCTGACACCTTCATTGAGGTTACATTCATCGAGGTGCTGATTCCATTTCGCCCTCCTATAGTCTTTAACTTGTCGGTCAATTTCGGAGTTAAGCTCCTGAATTCTGGGATCATCAGGGTGAGCGCTTCTGATCTGATCACGTTCATCGGCTAATCTGGCGGCACTAGTGGGAAAGTTAGGCCGAACTTTCGGGATACGTCCTGCCGGAATAAAACGTGCCGCGGCTGTGGTAATGACGTTCCTAATATTTTTCTCGGCCTCATGAATGGTAATAGGTGATGTTAGCTCGGTGAACTTCGCCGACGAGTAAGCTTTGAAACCATCCCAATCGGCTTTCTTGTGATTGACAAACGTTCGCTTCTCTGACTTAGTCATGTTCGCTGGTTTGTCAATCTTTATAATGATTGGGAGGTGATCTGATTTAAGGGTGGTACGTACTTCCCATCGGGAAGCAGCAATTAGACTGGCACTGACAATAGTTATGTCAGGAGAACTACTGCAAGTGCCCACGACTCTAGTCGGCGAGTCTTCATTAAGTGAACAGAATTCTGAGGCGTCAAGTGATTCGGCGATAGCTATACCCCTGGCATTGTTGTTGAGGTCCGAATGCCAGAGCTCATGGTGCGCATTAAAGTCGCCAAGGATGACCCTGTGCTCTCCGGAAAGGAGAGGACCAATATCGAAACGATAGCCAGAAGGGCAACTAGAGTGAGGTGGTACATATATATTAAAAATTTCGATATTGGTACTCCCTGATGGAACTGAGATGGCTTGAATTTCCGCCGTACCGTCAGCAACTACATCTAATACACAGTAATGTACGGACTTGTGTATTAGGAAGGCAAGTCCACCTCCAGGGTGAGGATCATCCGTGGCGGCCGGTCGATCTTTCCGCAGTATAACATATTCGCTATGGACGCTTAGAGACGAGTTTGCGTGAAGCAACGTCTCTTGGATGGCGGCGATGAGAATTCTGTTGGAACTCAAGAAGTGTGTGATCTCAGCGATTTTTCGGTGAATGCCATTACAGTTAAACTGTAATATAGATAATGCAGTGAAAACTGCTGGAGGGGGAGGGCCAGGCGTAAGACTGGGTCTGGCATTCCTTATCATATTGTTTGGCGGTGTAGGGGGCAGTGGTGGGGAAGGTGGGCTGGGAGCAGCCCTGGGTTGCCCGGAATTTATACAACCTGGCGCAACATATGCTAAGGAGTGTTGACCTTGTCTACGTAACCCTGAACACCTAAAGTGAACCCATTCCCTGCAGCAATTACACTGCACTGATCTGGCATTCGAACCGATACGTTGGTTGCAGACACTACAAATCCATACCTCTGGGCCTGGATTTGTTTCAATACCGGCGCGAATTAGTAAAATTGAGAGCAGCCGCGCCGAGATGTAATGCTCCCAATATGACGAAAAAACACATACATCGTACCCACACATATACACAGACAAACACAACCTTCCTGCATCGAACCTTCAGGGCTCCTGCCGGGGCTCTTGCCAGGAAGGCATTTTGGCAGCTTTTGGCCGTTTTGCAAAACAAAACGGGTGTGGTCCGCCCCGTAGAGGCAGTTGCCGTAAGACCACATTGCCATTATGATGATCGGCTTGAATCCCTTCGTGTCCCACACCTTGAGAGACGTAGATTGTTTCTGGATGAGTGCTTCCTTTACTATATCTGCAACAGCTCCCTATCGCCTTCTTTACACAACGAAATCATTGTATGAAATTAATTTTTCCTTTTGCTATATACATTTAATCTTGTTCCTTTATTATCTTACTTGCTTATTTTTTGCGCCTTTAATTAATTTTTTAATTTTCTTACTTTTCCTAATGTTATTATTATTGTTGTTTATAATTTTATAAATAAATAAATTTAGATTCAATCGTGTGTCACTAAATTTAAAATGTTTCATAAAATGAACTTGCATTATTAAAATAGCAGAATTTTATTTCGTTATACCTATAAAGAAAAATAGAGTAAAAGGCTGAGAAGGCGTATCTCGCCATTGGTGGATGGTGGGGAAAACAGCTGTAATATTCTAATTCAGGAGATTATTTTACAAAAGAATCAGAAAATAATTATTATATTTTAACAAACATTAAAAAAATAACTATGTATTGCAATTATTGCATTTCACAAATCGATAAGTCATTGAATTTTCAACAAATCACCACATCTCGTTTTCAAATTTATACATATCTCAACAACTCTTTTTACCAAGCTTTTCAAAACAGAAAAAAAAACCAAACCATATGGTCGGGTGCCAAACGAAACCACTTTGAAATCCATTAAAAATTTATTGTCATTAATAAGCTCCATAAGAGTCAGCCACTTAGACAATCCACTTGAGTCTTCATAATGGCAATATGTGTGTGTACATGAATTAGTACGTTCAAGAATGTAATTTAAAATCTCTCGAACGCAATAAATTATGAAGATGAATAAATATTGCCCGAGAATTTAGCACACACACTCACTTTGAACGCCTTGTATGCTTTGTCGGTGCGAATTTGGGAGAAATACATTTGACCTTAAGTTTTAAATCAAACCGAAAACGATTCTGGTTAAAATTAGCTTATTTGTCATAGACTCTATATCACCCTGCGGTCAATAGAAGATCTGAAGAAGAGAAGAATGCCAATAAACCATACTAAAATTAACAACTTTGTATAATAGAGTTGCTATGTAAACCGCCACGCCGGCCGCCAGGCCATACATATCAGGCGCGTGCCTTAATTTAATTACCAACTTTAATATCCCAAATTGGGGGGTTTTAAATTAAATCTAATGCCATAGACATTGATGCCGAAAATACTTCTCTCGTTCTTCACTTTTTGCTAATTCGCACCTGAGGCATTAGCAAATCCGACACCTAACTGACACAATTCTGAAAGACATCTTTCAAAAAGTGTCCAATCTTCGTCGTTGTATACGACGAGTCAACTTCAAAGAGAACGCGCCCATTTTATTCTCATCTCGGTCATAGAATCTATTTCAAGATTTTGTGGTTCGCCCCTTTGGGTCGTAGTGGAAGACGATTCGGTTTTGGTCGACCATACCAAAATAGACACCATGAAATTCATTCATTAAGTCATATCGTCCTAATTCCCTCCGGTGAAATTAATCTAATCTCTGGAATAAGAAGTGTCTAAGAGCTTTGTCCTTGAAACGAACGGATGAATAAAGACCGGCGACACGGTGTAATATTCTGTAATTTGTGGGCTTGAAAATCCGGGAATTAATAATAAGTGCGGTAGCAAACCAGGCAGTGAACAACAGGTGATCCGAGTGAATTTCGTAAAGTTGTCTAATTAAATTTAATGTCAACTATAAGTAAGTTGATGTCACCTAATATTGTTTATATGGTATGGATATGGAGATTAATGAACATGAAAAGTAATGGTGAATGGTGAAGTGCGGTTAGTCTGATAAGGAGGCAGATCTTAAATGAATGTTTCGTGTGCATGCATTTGTAGATAATATTAAGAGGCTTAGCAGAGGTGACGTAGAGTTAAAAGGAACGAACGTACTGGTTGTTATTATTCTTATTACATCAGGCTACTGCGACCATAAGATCTATTGTAGGAGAACCTGGGCAACTCGAAAAGTCATTCTACCAACCTGATGAAGGCTAGAAGATATTTTGTAGGGATGCTTTTTACGACAGCAGAGCTAACGGTAGTATCTGCAAGAAGAGCGTCTCGAATGAGCTACCGCCGGACATTTGTCAAGTAGATGTTTGATGGACTTCATGGCCTCCTCATAGGCGGCAATCCGTATCAGCGGACAGACCCATTCACCCAATTGGTGTTTCATGAAGTAATCAACGAATAGCCTCAAGTCTCGTCTGTTAATTTAAGGCAGCTGACATCTTTTATGCCAAAGGGGCAAATTCGATCTTTGAATTGGAAGCCACCCTGGAACCCATTCCCTAACCATAACGACTAAGTAGTCGCCAAACTGAGACCACAGTAAGGACTAGATCCCAGAAAGTCTGCTGGCAAACCGTGTCTAGTAAGATCATATGCAGCTTTGTTTCTCTCAATGATCATGTGGTTCGGCACCCAATACAGAGTAACATGGCAGATGTTTGAACGACTTTTAAGAGTATCAAATCACTCCTTCACCATCCTAGTGTAGGTATATGATAATAGAGCCCTAATAGATGCCTGGCTCTATCGATACAGATAGCAATACTAGCGTTAGCTAGTTTCTTTTGTAAAATCTCTTTAGCGCGAACGCCAATAGCATGAATATCCGCATGGTATACGGCTGGCCAAAGCCACTGATCTTTTAGTGCCAGCTCCAAATACTCTAGCACCTACTCCTGGGGAAGCTCAGTTCTTGATCCATCGGTAAATCACATGGAGTAACTAAGGTCAAGAGTAAAATTACCCTCATTGAATTCCTCGCGGCGGGATGGAAACTGAAAATTGCATACCAAAGCAGAGTTCGTTGGTGATGTAGTCTGATCGAACAAATCTAGAATACTTATCTCGCCCTGATTATGTGCGTGAGGGAAAGTATACTTAGAGCGGGAGATTCTTGAATAAAAATATCCAGCGGAATGATACCAACAATAGCTTTGATTGCGGACATATGGCATGTACGGATAGGTCCTGCCATATCAACACAAGCAAGTCTCGTAGACTACTCTTCGGACTTTGGCCACTATACCAGCGCAGCATATGTCACAACAGGTGGGACCAACATCACATAAATCATTTTCGGGGTAAGGCCCTGCCTAGTCTTTCCAAAAGAGAAACCTTCAATGCGAATGGTTTTATCATCACATGCGTGCTCCAGTTGAGCCGCTTGTCTCTGATAATACCTAGAGATTTTACCTCAGAATAAAAATCAAGCACCGTCTACTCAAATAGACAGGGCTGAGGTTAGGATTCAGTCTCGGGTAAAAGGGGCCAGTACATTTTTTTTTATGATTAACGCTAAGTTCCACTTTATCACACCATCGAAGTATGTACGAAATGAAGTGCTGCATTCATCAACCCCCAAGGCCGATGATGGTTATAACATCGGCGTAACCGAAAGCTTAATTTATAGAACGATGTAGAATAGCGCGGCCTCGACGCATTGTATCTATGTACATGGAAGTTGCCAAAAGCTCCGTATATACTACAGTGGCGTATTTACAGGGGGGGCACAGGGGGCACGTGCCCCCCCTGTGAGCACATCAAACTTTTTTCACACCATACTAACAATTGCAGTACCAAATGTTCCCTTTTTATTTTAAGCGTTTCTATTACTAAACTTTGTAAATCTTTTTCGAAACATTATCATCACATAATCTTCTCAATTCGCCACATCTCCTTGTTGATGAACCCTTTCCGTTTTTCGAACGGGTTGAGTCTATTTTCATAGACGCGTGGTTTCAAGAACAAGAATCCTCAGAGAATAAGTACAAGCTATGATTATGTCGAGGCAACGAGGTGGTCATTAAACGTTGCCCAATCTCGAGATGAATCTGTTCGGAAACAAGGACTGCTATTGAAAGTCTCGTCATGTGTGAAGTGACCCCATCTTATGTTGATATAAGTTGAGGAGATGTTGTTGCGGTATCGATGTCTTGGAAGCCGCTGAATTGATAAATATTTGAAACAATCGGTCTGCTTTTCGATCGGGCTTGTGTATTTTAATTTGGCCGTAAATTCGTGTTAAGCTGCCGTAAAGGTCTTTAAACCAGATGCTTCTCTTTCTGTTAAAATGCTGAAAATTGAAGTGTTTTGGTGGGAAAGCATTTTTAGCTTACATTTTCGAATTCCTACGGTTCGGTGTCTGCGGGGCCCTGCCTGGGGTACTTTCTTCAATGCTTCAATTTTCACGAAGTAAATATCATCGTAGCCATTCCTTCTCATTTCTATTTTGCAATTGATTTGTTAAAGCATGTTGCTTCAGCTTACCATCAAGGACTCGTTTTAAAAGGTATTGCATATACTGTAGATTTGAAGCTAGTGTAGTACATATGGAAATAACAAGCAATCATACCTTCCTGCTTACTTTTGTTGCTTCATTTTAATTAATCGATTGATCACTTCCCGGCTCTATGCCACGGATAGTTCCTACACGGCTGAAAATTTTGGTGTAATTTTTATAAAAAAAAATATATTCATACATTTCCATATAAAAACTTTACCAAAAGTATAATTGAACTATATTAAAAGTATAAGTATTCTTGATAAAAATTTTACTCTTCAATAGTCTAAAATTGATAAGCAAATTTATACAAACCGCTCGAAAAAAAAATTGTAACACGAGCGCAGTCGGCTTCGAACCCACAATTCTGTGATTTGTAGACAAGCGCACTGTTCACTGAACCAGACAGACTACAAATCAATAGATTTCTAGGTTGAATGGGTTTCTTGCGTTGATAGTGTAGATTTGATAACATAGTAGGATTGATTCTACCCTTTTATGTTATAACAACATTCAATGCAATTTATTCTATCCCGAACGGTGTAAAATGTATAATATTAAAAGGGTATTTGGATGGTTTTATTCTGTAGCGGTTATAATTAATATATGTAATTGTTGAATAAGCTAAAATTATAAGTTGAAAAGGGTCAAATTTGATTCATGTTTTGGAATAGATAGGAGTTATACTATTTTATTTATAAAATTTACTCCCGGCTTTCACCAAAATTTACAACCGTGTAGTATTCTGGATTGTACTTGTAAAATATTACTCGGCACTTGTTGCGATTTTACGGAATCTATTACTAGATTTTTGACAAAACATACAAAGGCCAATTTTTCAGTAAATCCTAATTTTGCATTCAAATTTGCTTAAACTTGCCATGGAATTCAAGACCACAATGTCAGCCAAAATTTGTTGTATCAGCTTTTCATCTGTGTTTCTTTCAAAAGTAAGCAGAACGACTTTTTGGCGGAATTTGACCGAAATTTGGCAGAATTTCGGACGATGTATGAAATTTCTCTTCCAAAGAAAAGTGTTCCGTCTGGAATCCGTTTTGTCATATGGAAACAGTCTCTTTGGTCATTGCATTAATTCCATAGCCAATTAAGTACCATATTCGTAAAATTCTTTTTCGGCTTCAGGCTCCTTCGAACTACGCAAACTTTTTTAAGGCCCTCCGTATTTTGGTTTAGGAAAAGCCAAAAGCAGTTAATGAGTGTTCTAAGATCTGTCAGGAAAACTAAACTTTTGGTGTAATAAACCTGAAATACAAAGGATTCTCAGGTTCGTATTTATAAACATACCTTAACTTATGTCATTTTCCATACTTTTTCATAGAAATCACTTGTATTCACGAGTCAATGCATCCTTGATTTAAGGAGAAACTCAAGGAGACCTTGAAATTTTCTATTCAACCTCACTTGAAGTCAAGGTAGCTACCCACCTACCTTGAAATATTATATTTCAAGTCTATTGAAAACTTAAGGTCTCCTTGAGTTTCGCCTTAAATCAAGGATCAAGGATCAACGATCACCCCAGTCTTGCCAATGTTTTGCCTATGTAGCTGCTCTAGGGTATCCCCACACCAAAACTTGACGTAACAAATTAGCCCCGTACTCTGTGCCCCCCTTTGAGAATTTTCTAAATACGCCACTGATATACTACCGTAGCCAATACAGTCACTCCTCGACTTGCGTAAGCATTTCGTTCCAAAAGTCTATACGTAAGTCGGAATTTTACGTAACTCGAAATGTTCCTAATACATATATCAATATTATTTAAAATGCCCAAAAAGTTAACAAATGTTTGAATTTTAGACTTAAATTAGCACGTGCAAGAATTTTCTTAAATTGCTTTGTTTATTTTGGAAAATACCTGGGTTTTTCCCTAAGCATAGATTTATTTAAGTGGATCATCCAAGAATTTTACATGGGTTGTGGCTTTTATGTATGTGCGGAATTACGTAAGTCCGCCTTACGTATGTCGGGGAGTGACTGTATTGTCAAATGCACCAGCAATGTCAGGGTATGCTATTTCCTCGGTATTTAGGGTTTTGTAAATGCCAAAGAGTTTGTGTAGGGCAACTACAGCTGACTTGACTTACATTTAACATGAAGGTCCAATAATAATCTTTCAATAGTTTTCAGGAGAAATATCGATAGACTAATCGGCCCTTTAGGATTTCGATAGCTTGTCATTGTCAGGCTTATTGCCGTTTTTTTTCTTAATGAATACAACGTTGGACGCTCGCAATGAGCGTGAAATATAACTAAAGCAGTAGTTTTCTCTTAAAATGGCTTTCAGCAAAGTGATTTATTAAATCAATACTCTTTTGCAGTATAGCGGCGGACTCCATCAGCATCAGACGTATTTAACCGCAATTTCGAAGTTTTCCCAGGATTATGTGTAACGAATTCAACCTGCTTATTGAATTGGCCCTATGTAAACGAGCGGCCTTCAGTTGTGAACAAAGCCCCCTACATACAAAGCCAGGACCCAGCAAACTCTCATACACTTTGGCAGGCGATCTTGGGTATCAGAAGATTGCAAATTTACATTGCCGTAAAGCGAAATCGGACAGTGTCGCGACAAACTTTACACGAAAAATTCTCGGTCCATTTGAGTCGCCAAAAGTTAAAATGTTAGGCACTAAAAGGTTGTGAGAATAGTGATATCGAGAAAAAAACGCGAGAAATGTTTAGTTTTAGTGGGTTTTCGCGTGTTTGAAACCCACAAACCCAGCTCACAATTTGGAGGTGTTTACTAAGGCAAACATGGGCTGATTTTCTTATTCAAAATTAACAATTCCTTGTTAACATCACTGCTTCCCCAAAAAATGTGATAGGCAGCCAATAATATTGCGGACTTTTTACAAAAGTCGACTAGCCTTCGAACCTCCTCTGTGGGAACCTCAACGTAATCGAATGCATGTTGCAGGTTGATTTAGAGCACCTTATTTGCGTTCAGGACGTTTGGTATGGACCTCTAAGCGTCTATAGCTCAGTAGGTAGAGTTGCTGACCTTTTGACTGAAGGTCGGAGGTTCGAATCCCGATTGGGACGAAACTTTTTTCCCTCAATTTCCTCAATTTTTGGTATTTTTTCCCAAAGTTTTGTGGTTACTACAGACTACAGACATGCACCGCAGTTGGTGTATAGAATGGAACGATAAGTCACAATTAGTTAAAATTCGCACCCACGAAATTGGGAATCAGAATTAATACAGTAATTGTGGCGTTCAGTCGTTGAACTCGTTCTCTTCTCCACAACCGTCGACGGCCCATTATTGACGAGAATCCCGAAAGAAGTCTAGATCCCGGACATTCGAGTATCTTGGGCAAAAGATCAAAACGTCCAGTCCTGCTCCATGCATTAAAGGCCAGCTCAAGCTGGACTCCGTTCCAGTTCAAGGAGCCGTGTCCCGTAATCAAGAAGCCTGGACTTAGATTAAAATGCTGGTAACAACAGACCCCTCCTGATATATGGAAGGCTGTTCCACGACGAACAACCTCCAGATCAAGAGGGGAACCCCCATCAATACCTGCACGGCGGCAGTAGAAACTGTCAATCAATAAGGTATAGATGCATACATCATGATCCGCTGAACCTTGTTAAGCCACCGGCTTCCACGAGTTAATGTCGCCCAGTCCATCAGAACTCCTGCACCGAATGTTGCACACGTAACAAGAAGCGAGCCATAAATCTGACGAACCGCTCACTTACCTAATTTCTAGTCTCTGCGCAAAACACGTTTCAGCATACAACCCTACAGAACATGCATACCTTCAGCCACTCCTAGTTGGGTTGAAGACTCAACCGTTCTCCGAAAGACACTCACAAATATCTGACTTGCGTCACATATTTGAGAGTGTCTCTACACATCCGGACTATTGGGGGCCGGCTCGACGAAAACTTGCTTTTCAGCAGCATAATCATCGATTTTCGGGTCGAGAATTCAACTCCCTACCGGGCCCCCACGCATGTACGATTTCGTGGAGTTGCGAGCCCTTCTTCTCAAGTGCAAGCCGCGTGTGACCCTCCACTAGGAGGAGGAGGTCGTTGGTATATGCGCAACATTTGGACTCGCGTTGCAGGGATGCCAGCAGGTCATCCATCATGTAATTCCATTCAAATGACACTACAGTGGAGCCCTGCGGGCATCTCCACAGTGCAGAGCAGCTGAGCTCAGCTTGCTTTGAGCTCGGCTAGTAGAGAAGGGATCTCCCCATCATCTGCAATTCACTCACAAATCAAATCAATGACAGGATAGAAACTATCTATGAGAACCTCAATGCTCTACTTCCACATATGTGTCTTTCTAGTTTGAGTGACCCCTACAAAATCGGTAGGCATTTCCGCAGGGGTAACCTGAAGAACTGCTGACGAATCGCCTTCAGTCTTCCTCCTTGCACTTTGCCATCATGCAGTGGTACTCACTCTTCGCCCGCCTAAATGCAGTACCAGTACCATGAAGCTTTACCTTTGCATGACGGCGAGCTCTGGCTCACTGGAAACGCTTTCGAAGCCGAGCTACCTCGCGCTTCTTCGCACGGATCCTCTTGACTTCGTTACGTCTTTTGAAAGGATGATCTCAAGGGCCTGTTCCTGTTCCCTTGAGTGGCCTTTTTAAAACGCTGCGTTCTTACTTTTGTTCAATCTAACGAAACCATTCGTTTTGTTGACGCGCACTTACGGTGGATATTAAATGACATAGCTTGTCATACACAACGCAATTCATCGTCAAATAACCGGTCATTTGTAACATAAATTCCACACTGCAGCAATTTTCTATTCGTCATCAGATGGATCGAATAGTGAATGGCGGCTCTAAGATTTTAAAGAATACCCTAATGAATTTTAATATGTAATTAATAAATCAGAATAGTGACACAATCACAGAAACATTATCCTGTAACATAACATTACAACGATCTCCCGTTACACTCGAACATATTATTAGCACCGGATATTATGTATCCAGTTGGGTCAAGTGGAATCTCCATTTACGTTCTTCGCAATTTCCATAAGCATACTAACGACCCTATTAATTCTCCATTTCCATTCAAATCCTATAAGAATGACGTCAAGCGAAAGGCATATCCTGGCCGATTGTATGTTCACAGTCGATCAGTTCAAATGGCTTCCAATAAAACATGATACCAATAGGAGAGTAACACTAGGAGTCTCATTAATCTGTTATCGATGCCAACCGTTGGCCATATACCGCCCTCAACCGATAACGAACATTTTCCTAAACGGAGCAAACACACATACTTCCTGGACCAATTAGAGACGAAATTGTCGAAACGATTTACGACCTACAGAAATCGTATACACACGGCGCCCCGCACCAGGACAACTGCTTTCGCTCTTCCTCGCCCGTAATGTAAAACATTAAATTTTACGAGAAAACATTCAGGCGGGGTTACCCTTGGGACCAACAGCAAAAGGACACTCGTCCAATACAACAAGGACCTTATTGCCCGAACACCAAGAGTAAGATCGTACTTTAAGAAAAGTGCCTTGTGGCGATTATTGTCTGCTATGGCTGCAGAGATTCATACAAAATGACGCCATCTAGCCATGATAGCGGGACGAGATTCCTTATTGTCCTTAAACAATTAAACGTTATTGTACAATTACTCAAGTAGAATGGTTTCGGTGTTCATTTAACACTCCATTGAATGCTTTCGCCGTGGCAGGCATTTCGCGACCGTGTAGATACAACGAACGTCCTTCTATATGGACCTAAGTAACCGCCGGCAAAAGGATAATGGTTACAAGTTGATAAGTTGAAAAGCCAGCGGCATCATCATCATCGCCGCATCATTGGAATTTTCAGATGGTCGGATTTAAGGACGAAGAGTTGAGGAATTTTTGAATTATTGCATGAATTATGTTCAGTAAGTTGCGACGTCTATCAGCATCGCACTCGGGGGGATAATGATGAATTATTGGGTTCAGTCAAGTATCAAATTTATCTTTTGCATGTCTGGTCGGCATAAATTTTTTTTACTCGTTATTTTTTACGGTCAACAATTGAGGATAACTTCGAACTATATGATTGTTGGATTTTGAGGTTATTTGCGGTGGGATTTTGAGTAAATTAATGATGGCTAGCCGAAATACACATGTACTTGTGGAATGGAGATAAATTGCAATCATTTATCTTAAACCGGTCAATAAAATTTGATGTGATGCTGGATTGTGTTGCCGGAGAATGTTGTGGAGACTAAAAAAATTGTCTGGAGCGATAATGACCATGTGTAAATTGATGGAAGGGACGATATCCTTTCGTGCTATTGCTGTATATTTTTGGCAAAAAAATGAGCTTGGAATTGTTATGTATTCATGGTCCATTTCAGCTCCACTATTCAGCCAGATACATCCTAAGACTGAAGGCAAGTCGCCTATTAGTGGTCTCTAAGTCTGCCTGCTCCACAGTCTTGCTGTTTTCAAACTAAATATTTCAAACAATAAGCTTTGTAATAAATGACCAGTAACTTAAAATATGTTTTTCCGTTTTTCATTTCAGCCGAGAACACCCATCTCGATGATCTCTACACCCGATATCGGCAGAGACTTCGAAAGTCCCTGTTTATTTCGGGCCTTTCGATATCACTGGTGGCATGTGCTCTGTCCATGATATTGGTATTGGCTAGTGATCAGGTAAGACCTATTTCCAGAAGGATAATCCAAAATAATGAATATTATTTGGTGGTGTTTCCAGGATTCGAATCCTGGAGGCACTACAACACCACCAAATAAACATTAAAGATTCCGGCAAAACAACACCAGGTTGAGTTTCAGCTTGACTTACAACCAAAATAATGAGCTTTCTTTCTGCACTTTGTCTCCAGAATGTACTGCATTTGGTTATGCTCGTCGTGACAATAGTTGTATGTGGCAGCGTCCTCACGGCCTTACAATTCCCAGCCGTGTTGAGTTCACCTTTTGCAGCACTTGCATTCGCCATCACTACAACTGCAACGTTGGCATTTCTGTCCGTTATTGTTGGTGGAACGCTAGCACCATTGCCGTTATTTGCTGTGATTCTGGTAAGAACACTTTTATTGAGGTTTTACTTTTGTACTCTTTCTTTTTTAATTTTTATTCCAGGGTATTCATACAATGCTTCCAGTATCATGGCCTGTATCAGTGGTTATGGCTGCATTTATGACCATATTGCATCTGGTGTACAAAATTGGTTTTAGCAGTGATTCAGCCAGTTATCAAATGGTGAGTTGAAATTATTTTCGAATTATTAATAAATATTTAATTAAACCGTTTGAATTAAATTTATACTGTAACCAAAGAGTAAAGCATTGACCAATCTAAAGGGGGATGAAATATTTTGGCTACACATTTTGTGTTAAGAAAAATGTAACACATCTGAAAATGATCAGCGTGGAACGATTTTTTTTTTGTTACAGTATGTACTCTCCATACGATCCGACGAACATCTTTCCGTATCGCGGATTGTACCTATTAGTCAGGGGTCAACATTTTTTTTTAGGTTTAGGCCAGTCATCTAACGATTTTAGGTCGCAAATATTGCTCGGTTTTGGTTTTTTTTGCATGTTGTTAAGATAGATACCACCAAGTTTGCAACTTCGAAAAACCTGTGCAAACCCCGTAACCCTAAAGAAACCTCAAAATGTTCAGACTTCTTTCTTTTGGTTTGCAATTTCTAAAAGGTGCTTCTAATAAGAAAGTCGTCCACTGCATTTTTAAAGCTCCAAAATCTTCTGTAATTTGAGTGCAACCCTAGCTTTGTAGGTGCGAAGGATCCCAAGATACAGCAATTTAAAAGTTGTTTTTTTTTTTTTGTAAAAAAGTCCGAAATTGTATTTTAGGAGGTTTGTATGACAGCCCTATGACGTAATGTTCGTCATCCGTTCCTAGATATATTTTGAGGCTTAACCAGGAATATACTTGGGTGAAGTTTTTTGAATATTGGTACATAAAGAAAAAAATTTTTCTTAGAAGAACCTAATTTTCAGGGGCAGCCCTATGACCCCATGGTCTGATTCCATTCGTTCCGACATATATACAGCTAAGGAACTGGTTTATAACTTCATGTTACATGACTTTCTCCGTAAAATGCGCATTTAACCCTTTAAAGTCCGAACTCTTAATCGCTTGAATTTCCTTTTTTTTGTTCCTGAATATTAACTCTAAATATGATTGTTTTAAGAATATACAAAAAAAAAATTTTTACCTCACCTCCTTCCCCCCTTTCTATGCTGTTCCCAATTGGGAACAATGGCCAGTAATGGGATATAAACAAAACAAGGTCGATTTTATTTCAGATATGTTGGACTTTATTGGTTCTTCAATGTAATTTATGGAAAAGTATAAATCATATTTTGGAATTTAATTTATGGAAAGTATGAATCATATTTTGGAATTTAATTTATGGAAAAGTATATATCATATTTTGGCAAAATTCATTCAAGATGAAGATGTTTGTTGCACTCCTTACACTCCAACCGTGCATATAACTTACAAAGAGCACATCTTCCTTGCGATTATTTTATCAAATAGTGGCCATCTAATTTGCGTCTTGCTGGGCTAGCATGTCCTTTAGGACGTGGCTGTGGACCTATTTTTTTTATCAAACCCTTAGCGGGAACATTGTTACTTCCCACCTGAAGTCTAGGTGAGTCATTGCCGATTTCCCATGCATTTCCTTATGCACAAACCAGGCTGCTACTACTGCCATGTTGAGAGCATTAGCGAATATATTCCACCACTACTTTTTTCATCGTAGGCATGGGCGAAACGAAGATTAGAAGTCCATCTAAAATATCAACCCCACCCACTCCGTGGTTATATTTGTGAATAAGATGTGGTTGTTGTATGCCTTTCTTTTTGTTCTCCTTGCCACAATATATACATGCTGATTTCGCCATGACTTTCGATTCCTGCAATTCCGATTCCGTAAAGTCACGGTTGATGCAATTGGAGAGTAAATGTCTTCCGCAGTAGTGATTCTCAGAAGGCAACTGGTGGTACTTACTGAGAAGGAGTATGCCCCAAAACGACGTCCATTCAACGCCGATCTGATCAACATGCTGAATGGCGTAGATTTTTGTTATTTCTGCTAAATGCTGCAGACAGCTTTGTGGCATAAATTAATAATATATTTCTACCGGAATTAAAGTTTTCAAATGTGGGAAGTAAGTTTCTAAGTTTTTTTACCGGCTCATTTTGTATTGGGTTTTGAAAATTAATGCTGGGAAACCAATTTAGAGGTGCAATGTCGGTTTTTTTTTTTGCCTCGCTTTGGGCTACGATCCACTTGTTATCAACCGTTGATGGTCACCATTTGAAGCTTTTCTTTTCTGGACACGTTTATTTTTACTGCCCGATGCCTCACTATCTTCCGACCTTTTTATTATAAGGGAAACTTCACCGCAAACATAATTTGGTCTAAGATTTCTTCCCCAATGTCTTCCTCGTCAGTAACTTTGTCGTTTTCCTCAGGAGGTAATTGGCAGATATCTATATTATTCAATGAACCCACGTCGCAATCATCTAAGCTCTGTAGATATTCCACTACCAAATTTACGAACTTGAACTCTCTTATGAACACCGAATAGAGACTGACATAGAACATACGAAAATTACATGCAATTGCAACGTAAGTCCAGTCATATTGCAAAATTGCAAACAAAATAATTTTTTTTCCAAGACACTGAAGTGAGCCAATGTTCCCAATTGGGAACACGTCAATTTGAACATGTATAGCCGATAACGGTATTATTTTTTTATAAAATTAAGGTCACTACTACTATTTCGTATGTATTTATTAATAGTAAAAAATAAAAATACATTAAAATTTCAAAGTTTTACTGGTTAAAAAAAATTTGAAATTTTTTTCCCCAAAACTAAAAAAAATCCTCATTTTAAAAAAATCACCAAAAAATAACGGCAATTTTTTTTATCATTTATTTATTTTTTTTCCTTTTTACCAACTTGTTAACAAACTAAAAAAAATGGAAAAGAACAAAAAAAAATTGCAAGTGGGTTTAAAAAAAAACATGAAATTATGTTCCCAATTGGGAACATTGGGCGGTAAAGGGTTAAGCCGATATTCAGCTCGGAACATGGCTGAAATTACAATTTGGAACTTTTTTTCAAAAAACAATGTTAAAAGTGCTGTATCTTGGGATCCTTAGCGCCTACAAAGATGGGGTTACACTCAAATTAAAGAAGATTTTCTTAGCTTTAACAGTGCAGTGGACAACTTACTTGTAGGAAGCACCTTTTAGAAATTACAAACAAAAATATGAAAAAAGTCCGAAAATTTTGAGGTTTTTTTTAGGGTCACGGGGTTAGCACAGGTTTTTCGAAGTTGCAAACTTGGTGGTACACTTCTAGTATCTATCCTAACAATATCCCAAAAAAACAGAGCCGAGCAATTTTTTGCGACCTAACGCCTTATTTTTCGGTTTATTGACTGGCCTATATGTTTTGTGTCACAATAGAAATACACAAAGTTTTTCTTAGAAGAACCTAATTTGGGGAGTGGGGTTTGTATGGCAGCCCCATGACTCCATTGTCCGATTTGATATGTTGTGTGTCATCAATAGAAAAACAGTCGTGTGAAATTTGGTTGAAATTGGTGCACAAATAAAAAAGTTTTTCTTAGAAGAACCTTTGTTGGGGGTTAGGTTAGGTTTATATGTCAGCCCATGACCCCATGGTCCGATTTGATGCATTCTTAGATATGTCTTGTATCATCAAGAAAAACGCATTTGTGTGAAATTCGGTTCAAATTGGTGCACAAATAAAAAAGTTTTTCCCAGAAGAACCTAATTTGGGGAGTTGAGTTTGTATGGCAGCCCCATGACCCCATAGGGCCTGCACCAAAAGAAGCATTTGTGCAAAGTTTCAGCTTCATAGCTTTTAAATTGGCCGAGTAAAACGCGTCGCAACAGACGGACAGAGAGACGGACAGAGAGACAGACAGACAGACGGACATCGCCCAATCGACTCCCCAAGTCATGTTCAGTTCATGGTATCTATACTTTTTATAATGTCGGAGATGCTTCCTTCAATGCTTTACAAACTTCATGACAAAGTTAATATACCTTTTCACTCTATGAGCGAAGAGTATAAAAATAAAAAGCAAAACCAAGGTGTATAGCATAACTGGAAATTCAATTCTCCCTTATCGTTCCTCGTATCATCCAAGCCAGGTGTGTTTTGAATATGTATTAGCATCAAACTATGGTCTTGTTCCACTCTCTAATTCTGTCATTTGTTTGCATTCTGCAAAAACAACCCTTTTCTCGAAGATGCCAACAAAAATCACATGGCGAACGAAGATTAGTGAATGAAGAGCGGGTGCGCAGCCAGAGTCCATGGGCCTCTCGTCCATCTAGTCTGAACCGCTCCCGAAATGTTTGCAAAAATCACCGAAATTTTAGTGATGATAATATGAAATTTTAAATAATGTACACTTACTCAACTCAGCTATGTATTCTCATAAAATTATTTGTCTGGTACATAATTACTAGGGACCGGATTATATGCAACTTAAGAAGGCTGAAATAAGCATGCAAATATGCATAATAAACCTTTGAAATATGCAACTAAAATGACAAAATATGCAATATAAAATGAAAGAAAAGACTTATTATTCAGTCTTTATTAGCACTCTAGAGCACGGAAAACACATTTTAGTTGGTTCCAGCCAAAAATTGGTTGTTTTTATAGTAATTAACGATTATATATTGTTCAAACCCAAGCAACAATTCGTTAGCTTTAAAGAAGCACTTTACACTGTAGCAATCATATAGTACCACGATATCAATTTATCGTATTACATCGCTTAAAGAAATATTTTGATCCGATAAAACATCCTTGAAGCATTTTCCGGAAAGCTTCTATCATCATTATGGAATAAATTTAAAGATAAAACTGTCTCTAAACGGTAACCAAAAAAGATACTCCTTTAAATACTCCACTCCAACACATCGTTTATTGGATGATGCGGCACACACATGCAATATAGTCTAAGTTAACTCACACACATGCATATATTCTTCTATAGCACAGTCGGTTTCATTTTTATAGTGTGACATTCCTATGGTCATCCAATAAATTTTTCACCGTAGTTTTATAGAAGGATGGACTTTCTGATTTTTTAATGAATTGACACTAATGAAGTGCTCTGAAATACATAATTTCTTCAACAGAAATCCTTGAAATCTTGCATGAAACTCTTACTCATTGTTATCTTCGGAACCAATTAAGGTGATCTCTGCGGAGAAATTGACTGCATTTTATTGAGAAATGTGTGGATTTAATCAACGTCACCTGATTGATATAGGGTGCATTGCAGAAGATTCGATAAAGAATTGTCAAGCATTTCTATAGAATCAACTAACCATTTGTAGTGTTTACGAGCAATGCTGACTATATGTGAGGTTGGCTGAGTGGTAGCCTGTAGGACGGGCAATCAACAGACACGGGTTCGATGCTAGCTGCGGAAATTTTGTTTTTGATTTTTTTTTTGTTGCAAATTCGTTTAATGACAGAAAATGATGATATAAAGCAAATGACGTACGCCTTTTTTGAAGCGTAATTTAG
Source organism: Microchrysa polita (assembly GCA_949715475.1). NCBI lineage: Eukaryota > Metazoa > Arthropoda > Insecta > Diptera > Stratiomyidae > Microchrysa > Microchrysa polita. Next base: position 115,589,697 of record OX454416.1, on the reverse strand, counting down.
TGCTACAATAAGGTACTATTGGATTAAAAAACGGCGCCAAATGCCATTATTGGACTGTTATTCAGTGGTTATACATTGTAAAACGCCCCTATTATTGTTAGAAGAGAGTATTTTACGAAGTATTATAGGAATGAAGTTGTTACTTGGGAAATGCTCCGTAGTAAAACAAAAAACAAAATGTCTCCTGTCATTTAATTGTGTTATAATTTGAGAAGGAACGTTCAACATCAGCCGATGTCACTGGACAATATTTAAATTTAGGCGCCATATTACCAGATTTTTTGCCAGGTAAAGTTTTGTCGGTACCGTTGATGTAATTGTCAATTTCAAATATTTCTTCGTTTCCAGGGTTGTTATCAAGGATTTAGTGAAACTTTTCCTTGAGTTTTTCTGCGAATATAGCGGGTAGCTAAGCGTTCAATCTTTGTACACTTTTCATTAGTTGGATGGAGTCCTTTAACTAGGAGATGCTACATTCTCAAGGTTGGCATAGAATTGAGTACTCGCAGTTGATGGTAATGCTTTCTTTTTCTCTATTTTCAAATGTGCAAATCGAGAATTATACTAGAAAATATGCATCATCAATGCATTATCAATATAATATGCAAAAATCCAGTAAAATGGGCAATATATGCAAATGCATATGCAGTTATGCATTTGCATATAATCCGGTCTCTAATAATTACACATTTACCCAAATGGCAATTGATTCAAAGGTAGAATCGGGCTTTAGTCGAAATCAGGTAGATGCGAATATCAATTCTTATGCTCATAAAATATTTTCCATTAATGTTTTTCGTTGAGCGTGCACAACACAATCTTCCGCAAAGGTACGTTGTCCTCGGCGCGGCCGTACGACAGCGACTCGCTCATTCCATATAAAAACTCGTTTTTTAAAATGAGAGAGAAACGAGTTTTTATATGGAATGAGCGAGTCGCTGTCGTGCAGTCGTGTAGAGGAAAATGTACCTTTATTCTACTTGCCTATTAGAAACATCTTCTAATTTTTCCCTCATATGCCAGAGTTTGGAGCTTTGAACTTCCTGATGCATATGACCTAAGTGTTGCTAAGAAATAATTGCCGATCGCTATGCAAAATGCTAGATTATCATTCGATTTTCTTAGAAAATATTTTTACTCTAAAGGTACGTTTTCCTCGGCACCGCCCCAGCGGCTCTAGCGACTGCGACTCGCCCATTGCATATAAAAACTCGTTTTTAGTTGATAATCGCTTGGCATAACTTCACAATGAAAATTATCGTCGAATGAACTTGGCTCTTGTTGTACTCGTATTTAATGCCCGCATGAGTGGTGAACGTGTTGCACTCGCTTGTTTGTAGGCTTCGGGCGACGGCTGCTTGGGGTAGGGTAGTTGTTTCGCACAACGGTCGTATTCTTTCGGCCGATATAGGAATCTGCATGTATATAGAAAGCAGATGTACGAATGGTGAACGTGGTGCACTTGCTTGTTTGTGGACTTCGGGCGGCGGCTGCTTCGGGTAGGGAACTTGCTCTAGAGCCGCTGGATTCGCTGCGGCCGCGTCGAGGACAACGTACCTTTAGCCTGATTTTTATGGAAAAGACATCTTCTCGGATGAGATTCATTTTGTACTTGGACGATATTTAGGTGAAATCTTAAATCTTATATCCATAGAGGTTTTCGATTGAAAGCGCTAATACCTTTCCTTTTATTTAATTTCAAATCTCGAATATTCAATTGTAAACCTGATAAACCTGAATCAACCTACATAACACACAACTCATCCACAATTTAAGGATATTTTCAAACTTACCGATAGCTTAATTTCCGCTTTCAATTTGAAAAAAGTCTTACAATTTTATATTGATCACGCCAAAAATTACGTTACTTAGCGAGATCAAGTACTAGTGCGAACATTTTCTAATCGAGAAAGATTATAATACCATATAAGACACAGTCAATACAAAAGTGTGGCTTTATAGTCTTTAATTGTCAATTGCAAGACATTGCCAGAACCTGAGCCCGTGGATGAAGTAGACGTATATTACACGCTGTCTACAATGAAAAGGTTAATGTAAGCTGACCAGACTCCAGAAGACGCAATGCTTTACACATACTTGCGGAATTCGGTTTTCATGCAAAGCATCATATCTAACGAGGGAAATATGTGAAGCACCTTGAGAAGGCATATTTCAGTTGAAAGTGCGACTGCCACAAGAACAGATCAGCTGGAATTTACTAGGATACCATTATAGCGAAAATCAGTATTCTAGTAATACAATAATAGGGTTCCTATTGCGCGGCATTACGGCATATGTTCATGTTGTACCAACTTGCTTGACCAGCAGTTATGTAAACATTTTCTCAAATAAAATCAGAACCATTTTATTATACGTCCTGCTTCCTTCCTCGTTCTGCAGAACATTTTTGTATGCTGCAGACGAACCACTCACAGAGGGCCATTTTTACCGCCTCCAAATCCAATGCGTGAACGATTTTTAACATTTGCGCTTTGTATTGCAAACGAACCTTCAATATTTTAAGTCCACCCACAACCTTTCAGGATAGAAATTTCAAAGTTTAGAGCGTATTCTGCAGACTGATAAGTGATAATTTTAGACGATGCTTCTCAGTTCTTCCTAATATGCTCAGGATTCAGGAGTCTCTAGTCCAACTTCAGTTAAGTAGGTATACCAACATTAAGTTGGGTATTATCAAACATGATCTCCAGTACCACGTTGTTTGATGTACAATATTTGCTTTACAGTGCCAAACCTATTTTTTCGGAATTTCACCTAAACAAGCAGAATTGAAACAATTCCAAAAACTTGAAGCCACGGCCCATTTTTCGATCTCATCAGCAGACCTCAAAGAACATTTTTATTCGGTAGAAAAGCATAGCAAAGCAATATGGTGATGAGTGATGACCATACCTTACTTCTCAATTTAATGCTTTTCCCTGTGCTGAAAAAATAAATATCCTGACTACTGATCCCCTCCTCCTCTGAAAAGCTATCTGCGCCACTGGTTTCCCTTGACAAAAATTTTTATAGAATTTTATGCACAAACGGATGTTTTAACAGGAAAAGCTATAACATGGAAAAGTGAGTTATACACATAAAATAGAAGCTTTCCTGGTACATTTTAAATGTAGCTATTGAGTGGAGTCTGAAGAGAACCTCCAAAGCAGTGGAAGGGTTGCTTATCCTGGTTGCGATATTTCTGGAAGAGAGTATGTAATTCGTCATGGCTAAGCTTTAATGACATATTAAGGAAAAACCAAACTTTATCCTAAAACCCCTGGCAGAGTCCTTTCTTTTGATACCTATAGAGGTTGATAGGGGAATCGAATGGAGTACAGTGGCTTAGGAAAAATATATACATATTAAAATCGCATCTTTCGACGTCTGCCACTTTTGATCCTTGGAAATGCTCACCAAATATCGACAGTGCGGTGCTCTATAAGTCTGCCAAATTTAAAAAATGTCGGGATGTGGAAAATTTTCGATTATAAAACTTAAAATTGAGATTTGGTCAGCCGTAACTTCTAAGCGCGGGTAGAACCGTGTTATTTGGAACAAATGTGAGCGCCAAGAAGCTCTATAAGTGTGCCGGATTTTAGAAGAATCGAGAAGGGTTCCCGAGATATCGAGAATGGACGATTGCCAAATATAAAATTGCGATGCTTTTGCTAAATATCGTACGGGGTACAGGAGTTAACCTTTACACCTTAACCTTTATGTCTCCATCTACACACCCGGGTGTGTTAGCTAAGTACAAATGTCCAATAAAAACTTTCCTAGGCAATGTTTCGAACTGTTTATCTCAGTAGCTGTAGCAATATGTTTTTTTAAAACTTTTCTTCTTGGTTATTTGCAAATTGGACCAGAACCCTTTGAATAAGAGGAGAGATAAGCGAAAATTTACACTAGTCTATACTAGGGATGTCAAAAACCGGCTCTTAACCCGGTTTTCAGTTGTTTTCGGTTTCTCGCAAAGCCAGTTAGACCGTCCGGTTTTAACCGCACTCAAAGTACCGGTTTTCCGGTTAACCGAGTCTTTTCATTGATTTGCTTAGAATTTTAGTAAAAGAATGCATACACACTCGTATTGATGGTATTCGTATCGTATGCAAAATCAAATCGAAATGCACGTACAAGGTGCGCCAGAAAAACTTATTTATTTGAAAAAACCGCAACCAGTGAGTTAGGTGGGTAGAGGGGTGGAAGGGGGCGCATCTGGAGGGGGAGGTCCCCAAGTTTGTTTCCCATTCTAGTCAGTTGCCATCATGCTCTCGTCTAGAGAGCTTCTTTTCTAACGGTCGCTCACTGGGAACGTGATCGAGGATTTTTTTCTTCCAAGCTTCGAAGAAATGAATGTTAGGGAAGTGTGGTTTCAGTAAGATGGAGCCACAGCACAGACAGTACAGGACTCAATGAATTTGTTGCGGCAACATTTCTCCGACCGCCTCATCTCTCTCAGAGGTGGTGTCCCATGACTGGCACGCTCTCCAGATTTGGCGGATTTGGGGTTATTTGAAATTCCTGGTTTATTTCGATCGGCCACGGACCATAGGTCACCTCAACATACTGATTGATATGTTACAAAGAGTGGAGACGAACTTCAAAAATCGACCTAATCAGTGTATGCACGATGGGGGTCGCTATTTAACCGATGCCATTTTCAAGACTGTATGAAACAAACTTGGGATATTGTATTCTTACGAAATTTTTTATAGGGGACAAGTAATAGAATTGCTGACTGAAAAATCAAGAAAATATGAAAAATTGTATGAATTTTGAAAGAATTTGTTTTTGTTGCATGGTGCGGAAGAGAACTCGAGAAAAAGTGTGTTGCGTATGAATGCACGACTGCGATTTGTCTTGATGCGCGCTGTGTTGGCGTTAGCGAAATACACATGACACCCAGCATTCCCATGTATTCATGCATCCACAGCTACCCATAGTCTAATTTATGCACTGTGGTCCAAGCCACGACCCCGATTCAAGCATTTATACGAAACGTACCAACAAACGCATCCGTATTGCAAGCGCACGTCACGTTCAGATAAATCGCTGTCATGCAGACATGCGCGAAAGACTCTAAATAAAACTTCAACCATGAGCAAGGGGATATTCCAAAAGAACGACGGCGACGACGAACAAGAAATCGTATCTTTTCGTGTGCGAAAACACAGTCAACTTTTATCTTCTCAACTCTTCTGGCACATGGTGAACATAGGGTCCGAAGCTCATCCCCATTACTCCATGTTTTGGTAAGCGGCATTACTATACGTGTTGCGTGTGTAGTTTTTACTCATCGTGTAGCATCACCCAATGAAACACTTTAAATTTCATTTATGAAGTTACCAATTTGGAAGAAAATTCGCATCAGTACAAAAAATGACTCTTTATAACCGTCTAAAATTATTTTTCACCGTTAGTTTTAGTGTATTCTGAGCGAACGTGAACAGGCGTTCACTCTCTCCCTCTTTTGTTTGCTTTAATATTAAATTGAAAATAATATAAATGAACTAATGTTCCAAACGCATTATTATGAAAACTAGCTCTGAAGTTTTTTCAATTAGATACCACTGCGCGAAACATCTATCTATCATTTATAAGGTTTTTTGAAGGATTTGTTCGTATTGCTTTTGGAAGGGAAGCCGAAGGCTTAGCTCGACAATTGGGTTGTACTCAATAAATATAACTTCCCCAATTTTCCGTGCTTTATTATATAGTGTTTATCGATTAACCACTAAAAAACGAACAAAACGATAATTTTACTTTGTCTATAAATGCCCATGATTGAAATTATTCCCCAATATTAAGAATGTTTTCCCCAAAAAAAATATTAATATCTAGATTTTACCATTTAAACCCCTCGTGAACACAATTTTCCCAAATGCGTGATCCTTTTTCATTTCCACCAGGAAATTTCCCATTCCGGCCAACCACTTGTCGTCGACTACTTATTCTATTCATGTATTTTTTTCTCTTTCTCATTTCGATTCCAAATGCTTACGGGAATAGATTGTTGGTGAAGTAATAATGCTAGCAACAGCCTCCCTGTCAGGACTCTATTATCGAATTATGTCGGATGCGGCCCATAATCGTACAGTTGATGGTACACGAACCGGAATCGAGCAACGTGTTAAATTGGAATGCGAACGTGAACAACAGGAGCAACTGCTACTTAGCGTTATTCCCGCTTATATTGCTGCTGAGGTATGTATTCGCCTTCGCCATATAAATCGTTCAATTTCTCACTTTTGGTTAGGATGTGGCTGACGATAGATTTTTCGGGATCGTACACAACATATTGGGAAGAGGCCTATAATATAGGCAAGCTCAAATACTGTGTGAAGTGATGGCAATGTATAGCCGGCGAATATGGATGGATTTTGCTGCTGGAATGCCAAAATAGTGCTGGAGTGGGGGACATTGCTGCTGAATAGACGTAGTCGGAAGTGCCGTGTAAGCCGGATAGAATGAGAAAATGAGGAATGTATAACACAAGCACTTTCTATTGCCAAATATGGTGTACCTACTTTGATCAGATGAAAGACGAAGTTTCCATTTACATGGTAATGCAAAGTATATGAAATGAGAATTTAAGTCATGTTTTTGAAATAATGAGCCGACAGGATGCGGGGAATTTAAAATTCGTGTTATGCAACGTTCTCATAAATACATGGAATAACATTTCGCAAATTAATGACATTACAGTCTTTCTCGGAAAATATTTTCATATGATGACTTCATTACTCTTCCGGCAACTTTGGATGTCCTGTGTATGCTGCGCATTTTTCTTTCTTCCCAACATAAACATTTGTTTTCCGCTGTTCTTCCTCTACCGATAAAATATTTTTCTAATCACTCGTTTTGTATTCTTCCACATTGTATTTCTCATGTAGGTCAAACGTAGCATAATGCTAAAAATGGCGGATGCATGTCAAAGGGCTGGAGGTCAAACAACAAGATTCCATGAACTTCATGTACAACGTCACAATAATGTTTCCATTTTGTATGCTGACATTGTGAATTTCACTCCACTATCGGAACAGCTTACAGCCAGTGACCTAGTCAAGACGCTCAACGAACTCTTCGGTCGTTTCGATCAAATAGCACAGGTAAGTTGCTTTGGTTGGATGGTTGGCTCCCCGGTTCGGTTCGAGCCGGGCGCTATACCTACCCAGTGAACAAATAATGGGTTCGTTCGAGTTCTCAAGAGGATCGGATTATCCTTTGAACAAAGAAAAGTTTTCAGCATGGAATAACTTTTATCAGGAATTCTCGTCGACAGGACGCGACGATGATGGTCGGTTAACGTGTGTGTGTGTGTTGCAGCGATAGCCAAAAGGTTTAGTTTGAGTAGAGCGATGTAAGGTGTGAATTTTAAGTGGACGATATGTTAACAGGATTTGGTATTTTTCGTTCAACTTGGATGTTTGTGGATGATGTAAGTCCCAGGAGTCGTTTCTTTCGAAAGTTTCAACATAATAGAGGAGAGAGTTTTGAAAATCTTCTGTAATATTCCGTGCATAAATGTCAGTCATCTGGGAAAATACTCGCATGTACATGTCAAAAGTTTATCTAAGTTTGGTATGAAGCATATTGAAGGACATTGGAAATTTTTATGGACCATGGGACTGAGATGAAGCATTATGAAAACATATACTTTCCCGGTAAATCCTGCTGGCTTTAGAAAATAGTGTAAGAATGTGATACGTTTTAGACTGCATTGTATCGTGTAAGCTGGTATGGCTGACTTTTCGAAGGAATAGGGAAAAAGTCAGCCATGCTGTGTCACCCATGCATGACTAGGGAGCTCGGGATCGTCACCTCCTGAAGGTCTTTGTACAGATCCACGCCATGGCGCATCAACCATACCAGGGCCTCCCTGCGTTGCTCGGGTGCGTGGTGTCGCAACCCACCAAAGATCTGTGCCACAAGGACACAGACCCCCCTGCGGGTAGTACATTAGGTACAGTAAGTATAAATGAAAAAACAATTCTAACATTTCAAGAAACCAAGAAACGCAAAAAAAAATGCTATATGTATTCGTCACGTATGACAACTGCCACAACGGAACGGAGCATTGTGCTTTGCACTAATATTTTGACAAAACGGAACGGATTGCATGGTTGACGGAATGGAACGGAACGGAGTATTGCGATTGGGGCTTAAGTAATTGGATTGCAATAGAGATGGAACCCCATATATAACATTAAAATCTACTGAAAACATTTTACCTTTGATTGTGTGCTGTAAGTAACGTGTACATACACGAAAATATCTCCCTGCATGTACACAAAATCACAATTGATTCTTTTTTGAAGAAAAATTAACATTTCGTGGAAAAAATACAAATTTGAATATTTCGTATTAATTCGCAAAAATGAGCAAATTTCGCCGAAATTAGCATCTACTTCGTAAACTCTGCAAAATCGACAAAAGCTGGCGCCAACTTTTTTTACCATTACAGAGTTTTCACTACAAGCTACCGTTAGGAAATATGGGTTTAAGTGAGAGATGACTACAGATAACAGTGAAAAATACAACGCACTCCAGATTACGTGAAACCGCCCGATCATTTTAAAAATATTATCACCAAAAAGTATATTTCGGCCGACAAATTTTACAAATTCGTTAGATAACTTTTGGAGTTAAGTAGATATACAAAACCAATACACAATAAAAAATGTATCCTTAAATTTGCACTACTGATAGTCTCCCCGACGATTGACTGAAGCAGAAAAGTATAGTCACATGCTATGGATATAAAACCTGAACTAAGCTCACCTGCACACGCTATCCTACAAAGGATTTACATAACTAATTTTCAGGATGTACACATTCTGTTGTATAACACATGAACAAACAATTACTAAATATACTAATACTGTCCATGTTAATGACATTGACAACGTTTTCTCTCTTCCAGGAAAATCAATGTTTACGCATCAAAATTTTAGGCGATTGCTACTACTGTGTATCAGGATTGCCCGTATCTCGGCCTCAACATGCAGCCAATTGTGTTAACATGGGCCTGCAAATGATCGAAGCAATTAGGTAACTTTCAGCTCCATATACTTACACACCGCTTGCATGACTCCCTTTATCCTGGCAACCATCCTGTTGCATGCAATATGCAACGGAAGCCATTCACCACTTTGAACAGACAGCTTTTATCCTCAGTCTTATCTTAGTGTGCTGTGTGCGAAATTACCACTACCATTAACTTTATTGACTTTTCGTACATCTTTTAAATGTCCTTGCTTGCATGTTTTTTCGTCGTTCTAGGTTTGTTCGCGAAGCAACTGGTTTCAATGTCGACATGCGAATTGGCATACACACGGGCAATGTATTATGCGGCGTACTAGGACTACGAAAGTGGCAATTTGATGTGTGGAGCGATGACGTGACTTTGGCTAATCATATGGAAAGTGGAGGTGTGGCCGGGTATGTGTAAATTATTATTACTATACTGTAGTAGATATTTGTCGGTTTTCTAAAGGGTAAAGTCCTGGATAGACCTGGAGCGTAAATGAAAATGAAACGGTAATGAACCGGCATAAAAACCGTGGTGAAATTAAAATTTTAGCTTCGAGAATTGCTACAAAAGCGTTTTACGTCCTAAATCATCTTAAAAATAACTAAAAAAAATAATTTCCCCCTTGTCCAAATGCATTTTCAACGTGAAAATGAGTCGATTCGGTAGCATATTCTCCGTCGGGCGTGGTGAGTTTTGCAAATGTCAAACCGATTCACTGTCCACGACGAGTTCATCGTGGAAATTATCTAATGACCGGGGAATCGAAAAATAATATATAAAATATTCGGATTGTAGCTTATGGAATTCTCCATCATTTCCGACATGTTCCACGACAGTAAGCATGCATTTTCATAGAGAAAATAGCAGCGGACAAAAATTTCATTTTCATTCCGCCCGATGTCTATCCAGACCTTAACAAGGTAAAATAGGGAACCGCGGTTAATAATAACGGGTCTTGTTTAAAGACAAGGCATTTTACGCCTCTGTATTCAAATCAATTGGGTCTTTTTGTTAGTAACTAAATGATTTTTTTTTTCGCAAAAATTCCGCATTATTCATATCGTAGAAAAAAAGATCCCTTACTTCTGAAAATATAGTTTTTTTCATGCATATTGGTCCATTTTCCACATTTGTTAATATTGAGCCAAATTGAAGTTCGTCCTTAAGCTAGGTACTAACATCGTCGCAGTTCACGTGAAATCCATACAAATATGTACTGTCAAAATTTTGATGGTTGTAAAACCGAATTCGCTTGGTGGTACCCACTTCACATGAAAGTCTCCACAGCGGTTTTTGACATTTCGCCAGCGAGAATAATGCAGTTGCACTTTATTTCACAGGGTATCAAAAAGTATCATCAGCCATCAGTCCGCGAGTGCACATCTCTTAAATTGATTGAATAAAAGGCAAGTATTCACGGCACATTTTTCACGGGAGACATAAATGCAAGTTTTTCGCTCCGTGAACACAGTACTTACCTTAAAGGTATGTACTGAGTTCACCTAGCGAAAAACTATGTCTCCCGTGAAAACGGGAGACTTGGTTTTTATTCACTCAATTTAAGATAAATGTCACCCGCGTTCTGGTTGATTGTCGATGACATCTTTTCACTGTGAAATAATGTGCAACTGCATTATTTTCGCTGGCGAAATGTCAAAAACCGGTGTGGAGAGTTTCATGTGAAGTGAGTACCACCAAGCGAATTCGATCTCATCATCAAAATTTTGACAGTATTTGCATGGATTTCACGTGAACTGACGATGTTAGTACCTACTTTAAATTATGATATTTATTAACATACATCCACTCCACCTCGAAAGATGTAGGTACACGGTATTTATTTGAATATAGATTGTCTAAAAATTTCATTAAAATCTATATCAACCACCCATACCCATCAATTTTCTCTAAATAATCGGTTGCTTCATAACCGAGTCCTGCATTTTTTTTTGTCCGTATTACAAGAGAATCCTATAGACAGCTTTCGAAGTATTGTAATAATTTGCAATGACTGAAGCCTCCATTTATTATTGTGGATGAAATGAAATTGATTTACAATATTGAATACTGTACTCAAAAACGAGTACCTACAATATTGTTTCGTGTGGAGTAGGTGGATACTTACAATATTGTGAGACGATGACTGTGAAATTTGTATAAAATGCTTTTGAAGAGGCGTAAGTGGAATATTTTTGTTTAACAATAGATGCGTAAAATATGAATGAGAATATGTTGCTAATAAATGGATCTTTGGGGAATTTTAACTTCGGATAGATGGATGGTTTAATGGAGTTATTTTGATGAAAAAAAAAATTCGTCTACTCTAATGCAAACAGGGAGTAATATTCACTGTTCGTTGTCATGTCATGCTTTCTGATAGATAATACAGTTTAGCTTTAGCCTATCATCCAGATTGGGGTAAAGCCCAAATGCCGCGGCGCTTGTCCGTGTTCTCACATCATCGTGCGTGAGAGATGAGAAACTATACTTAAATTTCATATTTTATCATATTCAAAGATTTTCACAAAAACAACCAAAAATCCCGAAATTGTATGGTTCGGACCCTGATAGCGCCCTCAGCATTGCACGCATCAATCTGAAATTCGGATATTTAAGTAATAATAGTTTATTAGTATTGTAGAAGAATATTGAAATAATTTGAAAAATTTTTATAGTTGTATAAGCTATACAAATTCGCCATATAACAGTTTTCGGTGCACATTACCGTTATAGAGATATTCCCAAAAAACTGCTTATTTGGATGTTTGGACCCTCATTAGTAGTTTTGACGTCATACTAACAGCCACACGAGCAACAAATTAGTCTCAGATGGGTTCTCCCAAGAATCCGAGAAACGGTTTTTTGTTGAATTTTGACCCCTCATAGCTTCTGTGGGGGTGCCTGCAAAGATAAGTTGTTTTGGCATTTTGATTTGACCTTACAGAAGAAATTTTTACAGGCTTGCCTTCCGAATGCGTTCCCGTTATGAAGAAATTCACGAAAATAACGAAAAATACCGTTATTGTCGGTTCGGACCCTCATACGCCCTTAGCATTGCACGCATCAATCTCAAATTCGGATATTTAATTAAGCGCTATATAAGCTACAAATTCGGCGTAGAACAATTTTCGGTGCACGTTACCGTTATAAAAATATTCCCCAAAAACTGCTTAATGGAATGTTAGAACCCTCAGAACTTCCTTCGGGGGGCTCCTATCTTTAGGGACTTTTGGCGTCTTACTAACAGCCGCAGAAGCTACAAATTTCTCCTAAAAGACCATAGAGCACACTCCACCGTCTTAGCGCCAATCACGAAAAACCCCAAAAAACCTTTTTTTAAGGTTTGAACCCCCATAGCGCCCTTAAAGATGCACGTATTGATATATGAAATTTGGCGACTTTCCTCAGAACTCCATAGGCTACAAATTATCCATGAAAAAGTTTTTAGTACGAGTTACCGTTATAGAGATTTTCGTGAAATATTGTTAAAAATATCGATAGACCTCCTGGCACCGTTAGGTGTGCCCGAACGTATTCGGTCTTTCCATCGTTTATTAAGAAAGCACAAGAGCTTCAAATTTGCCATACACCACTTTTTCGTATATGCTTCCGTTATCGAGATATTCAGAAAAACCTGGTCTTTGACCCTCTGTAGCACCGCTAGCCGCACTCGTAGAGACGGGGACTTTTAGGGTCTTGTTTAGGACCTCGAAAGGAAAGCTCATGCAAAAATCCAGCTTTTCCCTAATTTTCCCGAAGTTTCTTCTTGATCGTATTTCTGATATACGCGATTCTAGGGTTGTCATGTCTTATCTTCGATATGATGAACAACAACGCATTGGTCTCGGCGATGACACGATCCAAGATAGAGCTGCCTGTAGAAATATGCTGAGATATTATCGCCAAAACGGGCGATGTGCCTACACTGCAGGTCGAGCAACGCGAAACCATGGAGCGGTATAAAGAACGAGGCAAGGAAGAAGAAGATCTTCGATATGATCCTTTTTACTTTTTTCCTTATTTCCTCCTTATCTCATGATCAATCCTTTTTAAAGCTGTTTCGATGTTAACGGCTGTCTCTTCGATATGGTTCGTGGGGGTAACTCAAATTGTAGTCCTTTATTGAGCATCAGCAGTTCTTTTTCGTTTAATTGGGATGTAGACTTTTTGACCACAAACTTGGGCGATATGGCTGTATTGGATTCCTTCACAGTTTCATCTCTGGTATAAATCTTCTTCCACTTTCGTTTTAAAATTTCTCGTTTTGCGTAGTTTCTCGCATTCGGAAGCTCTATTACGATTGTTAAGAGCCTGCAAAGGCTAATGCCGAGTTCACTAAACACTCGTCCCACTTTCAGGTGCGCATTATGTTAGTAGGGTTCTTTCTGTCAATCTAGCGTATTCCTTCGATATTGTTTCGTTTACTTGTCGTGTTTCGATTTCATGTTTTAATTTCTGCGCGTTTTTTGACTTAGGAACAATCGGAGCGTATAGAGGACTATGCCCTCAATACGAGGGTTTCTTAGAATTTCAATGCGTAATATTTGTTATACATTATCCTTTTTTGGTAATAACTCAGAAATACGCTTAAAATAAATTAAATCATCATCGGCCTTGGCCGCCTGAATCGTTGACCTCTAATTGTCGCGGTTACGTGACCTTGTCCTCCAGTTTCGGAAGCGTCTTCACCTACGGAGTTCCTACGTTCCTACTGCGACCGGGTCTACGTACCGGAACGACCCATGACCAAGATTCGTAATGACCCCATTAGACACAAGAAGAGGTTGGATGCTTCGTATCATCATTTCATTCATCGTTTTTTTCGTTTGGGGAGCAGTTCTGGCCGGCTCAGCTGCTGCTCATACTACTAATACGTGCCGGCATCGAGACGAATCCAGGTCCATGGATGTGCTCGGTATGCGCCAATAGAATTTGGTCCAATCTCCAATCGTCAGTTGAGTGCACATGCTGCGGAGAATGGATTCATCTTAAGAACTGCTCGGGACTCACCAATACCAATCAATGGACACGATCTTACACAGCGATCCGGTGTAGAAACAGAGGGCAAAGCTCATCCAGTCATCAGCTGCCCAACCAAGGTTCACAACAAGTATCATCTTCTACCCCGGCAAATGTTGTACGGCCCGCTCCACCCAATTTGACCCCAGCTACACGTATCCTCGATGCAAATTACACCAGCACGAAGATAGTCCAACTAAACTGCAATGGACTCCAGCATAAAATCGCCGAATTAACAGCCCTCATGGACAGACTCCACATTGCGGCAGTACAGGAAACCAAACTCAACTCTATTCACTCACTCAGGTCATATGGGAACTAATACGCCATCAGACACGACCGTGAAAGAAACGCAGGAGAAGGTTTGGCTTTCCTCATCCACAACAATTGGCCATACAGCGTCGTCGATATCACTTCTGCCGATAACACAATGGAGCAACAAGCGATAATCGTTAAATCAGGAAATATTGACTTTGAAATCTACAACATCTATATTCCACCTGTCTCCAGCTGTCCCACCGGTTACAAAGTCAATATCAGCCCACTATTAAACGGCCAATATCGCCTCCTACTTGGTGATTTCAATGCCCACCACGATTTATGGCATTCCAACCTTCAAAACGACACCAGAGGTAACATCATCGACGATCAACTGGATGATTCGGAATTCTGCCCTTTAAATGACGACATACCGAGCCGTATCACTGGATCCTGCACAAGTTCACCTGACATTTCCATCGCCAGCCCTGGACTTATAAATGACATCTCATGGGAACCAATCCTTACAGTATCATCTGATTACCTGCCAATTATACTCACTCTGGATATGCCGTTGAAATTCATCCATCCCGACAAGAAGACGTAAACCAACTTCAACAAAGCTGACTGGGACAGCTTTAAAAGGTTCACCAGCGAGATTTTTGCTAGTCTCACCGCTTCAAGTGATGTACGTTTGGCTGAAAAACAACTCAGACGGATTATTCTCACTGCAGCTCCCAGCCTAAAACCCAACTTCCCAACATCTGAGGCTTAATTGGCTTGTGGTTTTAGATCTGTCGAAAGCGTTTGACATGACGTCAATAGGAGCGAGTGGCTCCTATTGACGGATGTCCACACCGTCGCATATAGTCAAATGGATCGCAAAGTACCTTGCCGGACGTCAATCCAGCACCGAGTTTAGAAATGGAAAATCTAAACTAAAAAGGATAAAACAAGGAGTTCCACAAGGCGGAGTACTTTCCCCCACCTTGTTCAAGCTATACATGTGAGGGCTTCCAACCCCACCTGATGGAATCGACATTGTATCCTATGCTGACGACTGCACCATCATGACATCTGGCAACGACATTCCCGACATGTGGGATCTCATTAATGGTTACTTGGAAGAGCTCAACCTTTTCTTCAACAACAAGAACCTAATGCTATTAGCGCCCAAGTCCTCGGCCACCCTCTTTACCACATACAACAAAGAATACAACCTACGGCTTAACATAAGATTAAATGACACCGAAGTTTCCACTATCCGTCATTCACAATTCTTGGCGTTACAATCGATAACCACGGCCTATTCAACAGCCATGCCGACAACATTAGTGACAAAATGAATGGCATAAACAAGATCCTGAAGTCCCTTGCTGGCAGCAAAGGGGGCACAGATAAGGAGACTTTACTCACCACCTACAAAGCCGTCGGTCGTTCTGTGGTAAATTACGCAGCACCGATATGGACGAATAACTTATGTAAAACCAATTGAAAACGGATTCAAACATGCCAGAATGCAGCCATGCGTACTATTACTGG